>OZ014519.1:391572388-392037280 GCA_963966055.1 Lathyrus aphaca | reverse complement strand
GCCGTCCAAGCTCAAGGTTGGGAGAAGTATTTGATCGTCTCATGGGACCAGTTTTCCCAAAAATTGGTTAAGGAGTTCTAGGTGTATGCAAGTGCTTCTAATACGCATGTTACTTCATACGTGCTGGGAAAAAGAATCATAATCTCTGAAGACCACATTGCTAGGCTCATTGAATCTGTTGGCAATGGAATCAAGTGTAGTGAAATGGACAAACTGTCAGATACCAAACTGATAGCTAAAGAAATCTTCACTTCTAGCCAACCTTCTAACAAGATAAAGGATCTGAAGATTCCTCTTAGAATTTGGGCCAAGATCATTCTTGGAAGCATCTGCCACAGCCCACAGGAAAGCAACAAACTCTCCAGATTATATCAACATGGACCAGCAGTTCTTGTTGTACTTTATTGCTAAACAGAAGAAGGTTAACCTTGCACACTCTCTATTTCAACATCTGAAAAACAGTGTGAAGGAAACAAGAGATGGAGAGAAAACCAAGAGGGATTGGATTCCTCTAGGGTGTTTAATATCTGACATTCTCAATAAGAATAAGTTGGTGGACTATCTGGCTGAAGTAAATCAGATAGAGCTTCTAGAAACAGATGTTGGTAAGCCTCTAAACGCTAAGAATCTGAAGAAGATGAAGTTCATAACTTCTATCAAGAAAGATCATGTCCTCTTTTCCAGAGAAGTCATAACCACAAGGAAGATTCCTCTGCAGAACTTCCTACTCTTCTCTTCTGACACACCTCCAGAGGTTGTGGTCAGATACTTGGATTCCTGCAAACAACATGGTGTGGATCCAATGTTCAAGGTAACAAAACATACTCAACAAACTCCAGATGTTGCATCAGCAAGGAGCAAGAAAAGAAAGGCTGGAGAAGGATCGTCTCAGAAGGCTCCTAAAACTACCAGAAGAACAGGTAATACTTCTGCCTCTAACTCTGAATTCATTTCTGTAGTAGAAGCAGTTACAATAGAAATGTCTGAAACCCCCTCTGACCCAACACCTTCTGATGAAATTCCTTCTGCACCAATTCCTTCTGCACCAATTCCTTCTGCACCAACTCATGCTGAACCAACCCCATCATCTGAACCAACTCCATCCTCTAAATCTAATCCTCCTTCTAACCCTATTCCCTCTGATATACCTGCAACTGCTGCTGTTTCATCCATCTTATCTTCTCTTTATCCACCAGAAAATGAACTCCATCAACCACAAACCCTATCAGACTTTGATATCCCCATTGACACAACCCCTCTATCTGATATAGACCGCTCACCATCAGCTGAAACACACACTGCCCTTCAACATGTTCTGTCTAACATTGATGATTTCCAACCCCTTGAATCTGAACATATCCCATCTTCTCAAACTTTTGAAACACACCACCACAGCAGTTTCCAACCACTAAATTCTGATGGCCTTGTTTTTAATCTTTCACCAATAAGAGAATGTTCCCTGTCTTCATATGAGTCTACCCCTCCTAACTCACCAACTTGCATCACCATCCCTGACACACCACAAGAAGAAGTTGAACCTGAAAATCCCCTTAGAACTTCTATCAATATTGAAGCTCTACAAAAAGTATCCTCTGTATCAAATAAAACTGCCATACCAGCACCAAAACCAAAACCCACAAAAACAGAGATTTCTGCACTGCTTATTGCTTTTGAAACAGAAATGAAATTTAGGATAGATGATCTGAAGGCTGCTTGCTCAGAGCTACCTGACCCAACTGCTTCTGATTTTCTGTGGGCCAAGTTCAGAAAATGGTTCAATTCTGAAACCAAAAAGCTAAAGGACATCTGCTATGACCTTGCTCATCAGAACTTCTATGAGTATCTCAAAGCAGTTGTTTCTAACATTGAACAGAATAAACCCTTTCTGCTGGACAACAAACCCTGGATAGAGTCAGAACCTCTGGATTCAAACTCTGGACTTCAAATGGTTTTGGTACCTTCTGATGAAGGTCAGGATGTTGAATCTACTCAAACTAAAGAATTCTCTGAGAATCAAGCTGCTCCAGAAGCTGAAGAACCTCTGCCAACCAATCTTGTTCTAAAGACCTTAGAAGAATTGAAGAAGGAAGATGAGATGGTTAAGCAAAGGCTGGATAAGCAAGATGAAACCAATGCTGAGTTGAAGACAATGATTGGAAAGCAAGTGGAATCATCCTCTGAGATCAAGTCTTTGCTGGAGGCCTTAGTTACTAAGATGCATCCCTGATTTTCTGTTTATCTTCTGCTTATTTTTTTCTTCTGCTTTATCTTCTATTTTTCGTGACTTTTTAAGTTCTACTGATTATGTTCTTATTGGCTTTTGATTTTGTTTAATGAAAACTTATTTTGCTTCTATACTCTTGCATTCTTTCTGCATTTTTTTCTTTTTGATTATGACAAAAAGGGGGAGAAACGTAGAAGATCCTGATCTATAGCAGTTTATCAAGATTTTCCTCTAACATATAAATTCTAATAAAACTATTTGAGTTGTGACTCTAAAATAGAAACAGGTCAAGTAATCAACTCAGGGGGAGCTAAGGCTAATGAAACTTCTGAAGGATAAAACTTCTGAAGAAACCTCTAATAGAAATATCTGATTTTATTTAATCAAAGGGAGTTCTTCAAATCCTATTAAACTCTATTCTCAAAATCTAAATAAATGTTTTGTCATCATCAAAAAGGGGGAGATTGTTAGAACAATTATGGTTCTAAACCTCTAAGAGTTTTGATGATAACAAATATTATTATGCAAGAATAGAAGTTCTAATAACTCTCTTTATTATATGTGTAGAAGAGGAAGTAAATTAAAGGAGACGTGCATTACTAGAAGATACATTGAGCCATATATAGAAGATACACTGAATGAAGAATCCATCATTTAATGACATGGATTAATGGCCGCGCATCAAGACTTTATTATCTCTGATTTACGTCTAGAAGATGATGATCTTCATAATGAAGACATTAATTAAAGAATATATTAATTAATGGTAAAGACAAGTATCTCTTGTTATGAAAGGAATTTATGGTATTAACTAATATCCTAAATTAGCTCAAGATGTCTCCAACGGCTACAATATTCAAGATCTATATAAAGGAATCAAATTGAAGATTTGAGGCAATACACTCACGAGAAAAAGACTGATTCATTTGTGCTAAAATATTGTAACATTCACTTAGTGATCATAGCTTTATTAGAAGCAAAAATAGTTACTATATTATTATTATTGTAATAGTTAAGTAAAATCCCTTGAGTGACTAGTTTCAGTCAGAAGACTCAAGAGGACATTGACTGTAGGTCAGTGTGTGTATTCATTTATTGAATAGTGGATTAAGACCTCAGTGATAGAGGAAAAATCACCTTGGCGGGTGGACTGGACGTAGTTTGAGTTCAAACGAACCAGGATAAATCAACTTGTCATTAGAAGTTAATTTGTAGTTATTAAAGAAAACCCAATTCCAACCCCCCTTCCTTGTGTTTTACGCACCTTCAATTGGCATCAGAGCGCTAGGTTCTGAGAAAAACACTTAACCGTGTCAGTAAAAGATCCAGAAGTTAAAACAGATGGCAGATGCTGGCAATAACAACAATGACTACCAAAATGACAAGATTAACGCAAAATCTCCAGTGTTCAATGATGACAATTTTGACTACTAGAAGGATGTTCTGGAATGTTTTTTTCTAGCTCTGGATGGAGATCTTTGGGACATGGTGACAGATGGATACATTCATCCTGTTGGAGCAGATGGTCAGAAGATTGAAAGAAAAAATATGACAGCTCAACAGAAGAAGGAATTCAGAAATCATCACAAAGCTAGAACCATACTTCTAAGTGCTATCTCATATACAAAATATGAGAAAATCACAAACAGAGACTCAGCTAAACACATGTTTGATTCTCTAAGGATGACATATGAAGGCAACACTCAAGTCAAGGAGACTAAAGCTCTGGCTCTCATCCAGAAGTATGAAGCTTTCAAAATGGAAGAAGATGAGACAATTGAAAAAATGTTCTCATGGTTCCAAATTCTGGTAGCTGGACTGAAAGTTCTGGAAAAAGGCTACTCAATAGCAGATCATGTAAAGAAAATCATCAGAAGCTTGCCAAAGGCTTGGAGGCCCATGGTCATTGCTCTAAAGCTATCTAAAAATATGAATGAAATAGCTTTAGAAGAACTGATCAGCTCTTTGAGAAGTCATGAGATAGAACTAGAAGAAGACGAACCCCAGAAGAAAGGTAAGTCTGTAGCTCTTAAATCTAACAAATATGTTTCTAAAGCTTTACAGGTAGAAGAAGAAGAAAGTTCTGGATGCTCATCTGAAGAAGATGAATTATCTTTTCTATCCAGAAGAGTCCAACAACTCTGGAAGCATCGTCAGAAGAAGTTCAGATATACCAGAAGAACAAGTAATCACTCTGAATCAACATCTGGTCACAAGAAACCCAGAAGCAAAGAAGTTGTGTGCTATGAATGCAAAGAACCAGGACACTACAAAAGTGAATGTCCAAAACTCCAGAAAGAGAAACCCAGAAACAAATTCAATAGAGAAAAGAAAAAGAGTCTCATGGCAACATGGGATGATTCTGAATCATCTGAGGCAGAGTCAGATTCAGAAGATGAACATGCTAACATTGCACTAATGGCAAAAATACCAGAAGATGATCACTCATCAGAATCAGAATCAGACTCAGATACAGAAGAGGTATTCTCTAAACTTTCTAGATCTCAATTAGATGCTAGCCTCTCAGAAATTCTTGAAAAATATCAGAAGCTTCAATTCAAATACAAAGACATGAAACAAAGTCTAGTATCTGAATTAGAAGAAGTTAGAAAACTAAAAACAGAAAACTCGGAGCTGAAAGAAAATATTTTTGAATGTAAAAATTCTCTTGAAAAACTTAAAGCTCAGAAGGAATCTGAATTAGAAGATCTAATCATTTTTGATAGTATCATAAAACAATATGACTATGGTTTTCAAAAATTTCTAGCTAAAAGCATAGATAGAAGCAAAATTGCATCTATGATCTATGGAGTTAGCAGAAATGATAAAAGAGGCATAGGCTATGTGAAAACTAAAGAAACTCTGAAGTTTAAAAAGATTGATGACATTGTCATAAAAACCAATACTCCTCTAAGTTCTCATTTTACCTATGGTCATAACCATGACTTAATATATACTAATGAGTCATCCTGTTCCACAAGTTCTGATTTGAAACCTAAAATAAATCAGAAGTTTGTGAAAACTAACAAACATGGACCCAGAAAAATATGGGTACCCAAAGATAAAATTGTGTATGTTGCAGATGTCTTTAACAGCAAAACTGAAACACCAATCATGGTACCTGGACTCTAGATGCTCACGACACATGACGGGAAGAAAGCATATGTTCCAAAGTCTTGAATTAAAAGATGGAGGCCACATAGGTTTTGGAGGCAACCAAAATGGAAAAATTATTGGCTCTGGAACTATTGGTAATGGAAACCTTCCTTCTATCTTTAATGTTCTATTAGTAGAAGGATTAATGCATAATCTATTATCCATAAGTCAATTAAGTGATAATGGATATGACATAATCTTTAATTAAAAGTTCTGTAAACCTGTTAGTCAAAAAGATGGAACAATCCTCTTCAGTGGAAAGAGAAAGAACAACATATATAAAATAAAACTTTCAGAATTAAAAAATCAGAATGTAAAATGTCTAATGTCTATGGAAACTAAGCAATGGGTCTGGCACAAAAGATTGGGACATGTTAATATGAGAAGATTATCTTAACTTAACAAACTCAATCTGGTCAGAGGACTACCAAATTTGAAGTTCAACTCAGAAGCTCTGTGTGAAGCATGTCAGAAAGGCAAATTTTCAAAACCTGCCTTTAAAGCTAAAAATGTTGTATCTTCCTCTAGACCACTAGAACTTCTGCACATTGACTTGTTTGGACCAGTGAAAACTGCTTCTGTCAGTGGCAAGAAGTATGGATTGGTGATCGTAGATGACTTCAGCAGATGGACATGGGTAAAGTTTCTTAGACACGAGGATGAGTCAATTGTTGTATTTTCTAACTTCTGCAAACAAGTTCAAAATGAAAAACAATTTAAAATTATTAAAGTCAGAAGTGATCATGGTGGAGAATTTGAAAACAAAAAATTAGAATCATTTTTTAATGAAAATGGCATCTCTCATGATTTTTCTTGTCCTAGAACTCCACAACAAAATGGGGTTGTAGAACGTAAGAATAGAACATTGCAAGAGATGGCCAGAACCATGATCAATGAGACTAACATGGCTAAATATTTTTGGGCAGAAGCAGTAAATACAGCATGCTATATTCAAAATAGAATCTCTATAAGACCTATTCTTGAAAAGACTCCTTATGAATTGTGGAAGAACAGAAAGCAAAACATTTCATATTTTCATCCTTTTGGATGCAAATGTTTTATTCTGAATACTAATGATCCTCTGAATAAATTTGACTCTAAGGCACAAAAGTGTTATATGTTATGATACTCTGAACGTTCAAAGGGATACAAAGTATACAACACAGAAACACGTATTGTGATAGAATCTATTTATGTCAGATTTGATGATAAGCTTGGTTCTGAAAAACCAAAGCAGAATGAATCTCTTGCAGATATAGAAGATGAAATTTCTACAAACAGAACATCTGAAGAACAATTACCTACATAACAAAACAAGACAATCACTCCAACAAGCTCTGAAGAACCTACTAAGAAGAAACTATCCAGAAGCAAGCTGAATCATCCAGAAGATAAAATCTTGGGAAAGAAGGATGAACTAATCAGAACAAGATCATCATTCAGAAACTCTGAAGAATCTGTAATGGGACTAGTCTCCCTGATTGAAACAACTTTTGTAGAAGAAGCTCTCTCAGAAAATGATTGGATTCTGGCTATGCAAGAAGAACTTAACCAATTCACAAGAAATGATGTATGGGATCTAGTTTCTAGGCCCAGAGGATTCAACATCATTGGCACCAAGTGGGTATTCAGAAACAAGCTAAAAGAGCAAGGAGAAGTTGTCAGAAACAAAGCAAGACTGGTTGCACAAGGTTATAGTCAACAATAAGGAATTGACTACACAGAAACCTATGCCCTAGTCGCCAGCTTAGAATCTATTAGACTTCTAATTTCATTTGCTGTAAACCATGATATCATTCTATATCAAATGGATGTCAAGAGTGCATTTTTAAATGGTTATATTGATGAAGAAGTGTATGTACACCAACCCCCTAGCTTTGAAAATATAAAATTTCCAGAACATGTTTTCAAACTCAAAAAATCTTTATATGGTCTGAAGCAAGCTCCCAGAGCTTGGTATGAAACACTAAGTACTTTTCTTCTGGAAAATGATTTCTTCAGAGGGAATGTGGACACAACACTTTTCTGTAAAAATATTAAAAATGATATTCTGATATGCCAAATTTATGTAGACGATATAATATTTGGTTCTACTAAAAGTACCTTGGGAAAGGAATTTGCTAAGTCTATGCAGGCAGAATTTGAAATGAGCATGATGGGAGAATTAAAGTTCTTTCTGGGAATCCAAATAAATCAAACATCAGAAGGAACATATATCCATCAAAGCAAATATGTCAAAGAACTTCTGAAGAAATTTGATTTATCAGAAAGTATCATCTCTAAAACTCCTATGCATCCTACATGTATTCTGGAGAAAGAAGAGGTAAGTAAGAAAGTAGATCAGAAACTCTACAGAGGTATGATTGGCTCTCTCCTCTATTTAACTGCTTCTAGACTAGATATTCTATACAGTGTATGTTTATGTGCTAGATTCCAATCAGATCCTAGAGAAACTCACTTAACAACAGTTAAGAGAATTTTTAGGTATCTGAAAGGTACTACTAATCTTGGTTTATACTACAGAAGATCCAAACAGAAATTGCGTCCTACTCGCCCGGACATGGCCATGAAAATCAAAGAGGAAGTGCAAAAGTAGTGGGACGTCGGTTTTCTTGCTGTAACTAGTTACCCGCCGTGGGTCGCTAACATTGTACCCGTACCTAAGAAGGATGGAAAGGTGCGTATGTGTTTTGATTACCGGGATCTGAACAGAGCAAGCCCGAAAGATGACTTCCAATTACCTCACATTGATGTATTGGTAGACAACACAACTCAGTTCTTGGTATTTTCCTTCATGGACGGATTTTCTGGATACAATCAGATCAAGATGTCACCTGAAGACATGGAGAAGACAACCTTCATCACACCATGGGGCACGTTCTGCTACAAAGTAATGTCGTTTGGTTTGAAGAACACCGGTGCAACATATCAACGGGCTATGGTAACATTATTCCACGACATGATCCATAAAGAAATTGAGTGCTACGTGGATGACATGATTGCCAAATCCCTCACAGAAGAAGAGCATTTGGTAAATCTATTGAAACTTTTCAAATGTCTGAGGAAATATCAGTTAAGGTTAAATCCCAACAAGTGCACATTCTGTTAGAACAATTATGGTTCTAAACCTCTAAGAGTTTTGATGATAACAAATACTATTATGCAAGAATAGAAGTTCTAATAACTCTCTTTATTATATGTGTAGAAGAGGAAGTAAATTAAAGGAGACATGCATTACTAGAAGATACATTGAGCCATATATAGAAGATACACTGAATGAAGAATCCATCATTTAATGACATGGTTTAATGGCTGCGCATCAAGACTTTATTATCTCTGATTTATGTCTAGAAGATGATGATCTTCATAATGAAGAAATTAATTAAAGAATATATTAATTAATGGTAAAGACAAGTATCTCTTGTTATGGAAGGAATTTATGGTATTAACTAATATCCTAAATTAGCTCAAGATGTCTCCAACGGCTACAATATTCAAGATCTATATAAAGGAATCAAATTGAAGATTTGAGGCAATACACTCACGAGAAAAAGACTGATTCATTTGTGCTAAAATATTGTAACATTCACTTAGTGATCATAGCTTTAGGGTTTAGGGTTACTATATTATTGTAATAGTTAAGTAAAATCCCTTGAGTGACTAGTTTCAGTCAGAAGACTCAAGAGGACATTGATTGTAGGTCAGTGTGTGTATTCATTTATTGAATAGTGGATTAAGACCTCAGTGATAGAGGCAAAATTACCTTGGCGGGTGGACTGGACGTAGTTTGAGTTCAAACGAACCAGGATAAATCAACTTGTCATTAGAAGTTAATTTGTAGTTATTAAAGAAAACCTAATTCCAACCCCCTTCCTTGTGTTTTACACACCTTCACATTCGGGGTACGTTTTGGTAAGTTGCTGGGGTTTATTGTGAGCGGAAGAGGAATTGAGGTTGACCCCGATAAAGTTAAAGCAATTCAGGAATTGCCTGCACCTAAGACTAAGAAAGAAGTTCGAGGATTCTTGGGTAGATTGAACTACATTTCAAGGTTCATATCTCACCTCACTGCAACCTGTGAGCCTTTGTTCAAATTTCTAAGAAAGGAACAAACAGTCAGGTGGAATGATGATTGTCAGAAAGCTTTTGACAAGATCAAGGAGTATCTGCAAGAACCTCAAATTCCCTAAGAAATTTTAAACCCTTAAACCTTCCCAGAAACATTCCCCACACTTCTAGCAACTCAAATTAATAATCAAACATAATTTCTAACACCTAAACAATCTGAATCGAAGCAAAACCTAAACACGAGCAAATTTTCAGAAGTTCATGAAATGTTCATTTCTTCACCATTTTCAATTTTAAAAGCATCATTGTGATCCTTAGAGCATGCAGTTTCATTCTATAGCAAGAAATCAAAGATTTGATAAAAAATGTTCTTGACCATACCTGAGCTGGAAACCTTCAATGGTGAGCTTTCAGAACCTCCCACTTGTGCAAATGAGCTCATTTGTTCCTTCTGAAGCTATTGGAATGCTTAGAATGCTTTGAAAGGGGCTATTTTGAGTGGCTCGATTCTGATATGGCAGAAATGGAAGCTTTGGTTTATGAGGTTTCAGGCCATGGTTATGGTTGCTTTGTGTTCTATGGATGATTTCTGAATGAATGGTAAAAGAATTTTTGAGGTTTGATGGATTGTTTGAGAGAATCGAAGAAGAGAAGTTTTTGTCCAATTTTGTGAAATCTGATGTTGTGTGTCTTCTGAGCTCATGTCATGCTTGTTTTATGATCTTGAGGCAATCCCTAAACTATTGGAACGAGTCAGAAGATTAGATATGCACTGTGGGAATGGTATGGCTTCATTGGCCAAAAAGTCAAGATTGGTGTACTTGAGGTATGGGCCATGGCAGAGCTGGTTTTTGTGCTTGAACTGCTTCAGCTAGCTTCAAGGAGAGCCATATGATCATTGTTATGCAGCTGGATGGCTTGGATCAAGAGTTTACAAGGTTTATGCATAATTGCCATTTTGAAATTTCTTGTGAATCAAGCCATGAAATACTTGAATTATTGGGCAAATTATGATGTTTTGAAGTTGTATTGATATGTTGTGAAGTAATTGTGCACATTAGAGGTCATTTAGAAGCTTAGAAACCAAAAATGCACATTTCCCTCTTTGACATGTATGTGAAAATTATGTGATTTTTGCCAACTTTGCAAGGCCATAACTTGAGTTCTAGGAAGAGTTAGAATGAGTTCTTGTACTTTTTGAAAATGGGAGGATCCAATCTACAACTTTCATGTTTTAAAAAATTTCATTTGAAACCTTTTTGATCAAGAAAGAGGAGTTTGAAGATCTTTCCCAAAATAAAAAGTTTACATTACAAGTCATTTCCATTTTTGGCAAGTTTTTGCTTTGTTCATTTTTCTTCAACTTTGTGAACTTCCAAGCATTCCAATGATCAAATAAAGACCATATGACTTTAAAATGATGATGATGACCCTTTGGAACCACTGTTGGGGGCCTCAGATGCCCAGAATCTGACTTTTCTTGCTCAAGAAGTTACCATTTGATCAGATGACTTCCACATTGAATTTTTCCATGAAATTTGATACACATGCTCCTTATAACATATATGGACCAATAGCAACAAGAATGACCAAAAAATTTGGGTGTAAGGCCTTCAAAACCAAAACCTTAATTTCAGGTTTTCTGTGTAGGAATCCTCAGCTTAGCTTCAATACCTCTGCAATGCTTTGACATTTCTTGATTTCAATGGACCAATGGGGGCATAAGATGATCATAGACCACTCAAGGACTCTCTTGGCATGCTTCAAGACCTTTGAGATAGCTCAGAACAATCTTTGGATTCATATGATCACAAACCCTAGCTATGTAGTCTATGTAGTGAAATAAAACTATATAGTGTAAGATGTAATGCTTATGCAATGCAATATGAAGGATCACAATCCAAGGTTTGAGAAAAAGAGAGGGAAAATTTGGGGTATTTACACCTACCCCTATTCAAGCATGAGTTAGCTGTGTAGGATGTAAGCGCCTGGCTTAACAGACAAACAAGATAACTTGTGGTTGAATACCAAGACAGTCCAAAATTTGCACTCTTTATTATAAGAAGAAAAGGGATATAAATTATAATAGACAGTATAGACTGAATATTAAATGGTAGCGACGGAGGACGACCATTGAGTAGAGGACGACTGCTGGGGAAAGATACAGTGAGAAACACACTGACAGGGACGACCATCATGCTGGGGAATAAAGAATCTGCGATGGGGACGACCATCGGGTAAAGAAAGGAGACCTTACTAGGGATTTAAAAGCACTAACGGGGACGACCGTCGGGCTGAAGAATGAAGAAACCGCGACGGGGACGGCCATCGGGTAAATAGTAAATAAATGATGAGGGACGGTCATCAAAAGGTGAAGGACGATCACCTAGCAGGGGACAGTTGCTAAAAGATATCACAACATAGGACGAATGTCAGATAGGAAGACCAACGATGGGGATGGTCATCGGATAAAATGATTAGGGATTATCATCAAAATAGATGATGAGGAACGAGGATCAAGAGGTGAAGGACGATCACCTAGCAGGGTACGGCTGCCGAAAAGATCACGACATAGGACGAATGCCGGATCGAAAGATCAACAATGGGGACGGACATCGGATAAAATGATGAGGGATGGTCATCAAAATAAATGATGAGGGACGGTCATCAAAAGGTGTAGGACGATCACCTAGCAGGAGACGGCTTCTTTGTTGGGGATTATCGCGACATAGGACGAATGTCAGATAGGAAGACCAATGATGGGGACGGCCATCGGATGAATGATGAGGTACGGTCATCAAAAGGTGAAGGACAATCACCTAGCAGGGTAAGGCTACTGAAAAATCATGACATAGGACTAATGTCGGATAGAAAGTTGTTTTGTTGGTGACTTTTGGGGAGAGATAAACACGGACGGGTGTTTAAGCCCTGAAAATAAGATGGTATAAGTGTTTCGACAGTGTGTATAGACTGAAGATACGAACGAGTATCTTTAGGACTACGATACGGACAAGTATCGATAGGAACAAGCAATGACGCGTGTTTAAGGAGTGATGATACAAATGAGTATCAACTGTTGAACAAGGAACACAGACGAGTGTTGATCCGTTGGGGAGATGTGTAAGATACGGACGAGTATCAAAGAATTATGTATAAGTTGGATACGGATGAGTATCAGGAGGATCGTGTATAAGTATGTACAAGTATTTTATAATGAGAGTGCAAAAGGACATTTTGGCTTTTATCTGCAGGGGATACGTTTTTTTTGCGTATTACTGGAGGGGTGATTTTGGTATTTGCAAGTGACTGGCTCGAACCTGGCTCATGATCATGAAAATGTTTTATTTTTTCCGTAATGCTCCTTATTAGATGGAATGCTACACTCTGTTTGGTGGAAAATGATGCGAAAGCTATGATTATGCAAATGAGAGAAACGAGATCCGAGATCTAAAATCTGTTGGGAGAACGGATCACTGGGCGATCTGTGGGGAGAAAGGATCACTGCATGATCTTTCTGGAGAACTTTGGGGGAAGAACTCTATGGGGATCCCATGTTGGGGATGAGAAGATCTGACAACTTGCTGGGGACAAGTGGTTTAGGCATTGCTTTGGAGATCCTGCTTGGGGAGGAGAGAACTTTTGTGAGTAATCTGTCGGAGGATCAGCTTCGTGGGGGATACTCTGAGGGGAAAAAAAGCTCCGTGGGGAAATGCTTTCGTCGAGTAGCCCCTCTGATGATGTGACTGTCGACTTGGCTGGGGATATAATGCCTGATATGCCCCATGCTGTGAAAGGTTGTCCTCCTTAAGTACCTGCAACCTGTCAAACAAAGGAAACACGCAAATTCCCCGAGGTATCCTCAATCAGATTCCATCATAGGAGTTAGGTTTGCTTAAGAGCACATATTTCCTGCAAGCATTTATTGAAAATGGCTTATATGTTTTCATGCAAACGTTGTATTATGAACTTTGGACATTTTTGCAAACGAAACAAAAATAAAAATTTGACTTTATTGATTTGTGTGCTCTGAATAGGTGAGTACAGTGAGGAAGCTAATCCCTGAAATGAGGAGATTGCTACAAAATTGCGAAAAAGAAAAAAAATAAAAGTCCTATTTGGCAATGCTGAAGTTGATGCTTCAATCTTCCTTTTGCCATGACCTGTATGACCAAAACGCTCTTCTTATCTTGCTTTCTGAAGAAAGTTGATTCTGATTGACGCTTTGTCCTTTCGAAGCTTGCCATGTGTAAACTCCCCAAATTTTCCCTCACTTTATCTCACACCATGGCTTATGATATTTAATTTTTTTGTTTTAGTAATAGCATTACATCTCATATTGCATATTTGTTTCACTGCCCAGTTCCATTTTCATCTACATCTAGGGTTTGTGATCTGAGCAATCCAAGAATCAATCTGAGCCACCCCAATAGTCTTGAAGCTTTCCAAGAGAGTCCATGTGTGTTCTATGATCATAATATGCTCCCCAAAGTTCATGAAAGTCAAAAATCAAAAAGCATGGCAAAGGCATGGAAGCAGAGCTAGGGTTTTCCTACACAGATGACCAAAACTAAGATTTTGGTTTCAGAGCCCTTAACTCCAAATTTTTTGGTAATTCTTGTTTCTAATGTTCTTAATATGTTATAAGGATCATGTGTACTAAGTTTGATGAAGAAATTCACTGTGGAAGTCATCTGATCATTGGGTAACTTCTTGAGCAAGTAAAGTCAAAATCAGGGCATCTGAGGCCTCCATCAAGGGTACCAAAGGGTCATCATCATCATTTTGAAGTTCTATGATCTTTATTTGATATTAGAAGTGGTTGGAAGTTCATAAGATTGAAGAATTTTGAGCCAATTGCAAACTTGGCATTTTTGGAAATGACTTGTAATGGAAACATTCCATTTTGGGAATGATTTTCAACCTCCTCTTTCATGACCAAAATAGCTTCAAATGAAAAATTCTTGGACATGAAAGTTATAGATTAGGTCTTTCCCTTTTCAAAAAGTACTAGAAAATGTCTTGATTCATCCTAGAACTCAAGATATGGCCTTTCAAAGTTGGCAAAAATCCTATAATTTTCAAGTTCATGCCAAAGAGGGAATTTTGCAATTTCGCATGCCAAGCCTTTCTATGACCTCTAATCAACTTCTATGCATCATAACATGTCAAGGAAACTTTCAAAAATCAGAATTGGCCCAAGGTTGCATTGCTTTCATGACTTGATCTTCAAGAAATCTCAAAAGGGCCAAAACTCACAAATTATGCAAAATGCCTTGGATCCTCCATCCACTTGTGCCAACTGCATAACTTTGATTCTATGGCTCTCCATGAATCTTGCTGAGGCTAGACACCCCATTGAACCAGCTTTGCCATGGCCCATACATCCAAGTACACAAATTTGACTTTTTTTGCAAAACCTCTCATACCAATCAAGCTGAGCCACAACAACTCTTCTGACCAATCAAGACTTCACATACATGCCTCATGGACCTCATTGCATAACATCTTGGAGCCTGAAACATCCCACAACTGAGAATTCACAAAATCCACAAGAAACTTCATCTCTTCGATTCTCTCAAAACAAGCTACAAACCTCAAAACAAACTTCACCAATCATCTCAACACCACTCATAGAACACAAAGCAACCCTCAAAATGGCCTGAAACCTCCTAAATCGAAAACATGATTCCTCCTTCATCAGAACTGAACCTTCAAAACCAAGCCATACAAGCCTCATTCAAGCATTTCAGAAGCTTCAGGGAGTTTATTGGGGGTGATTTAGCATCAAATAGAAGTCCAGAAAGCCCAGGTTGAGAAAGCTTCACCTCAGGTATCATCAAGAACAATTTTTCCAGAAACCTTCTTTTAAGTTCTTAAATGGTTTTACATGCTTCCTTGATCATGCTGATGTCTTTAATTTTGAAAATGGTTGAGATTTGAGAATGTATGACCTCTCTTAAAGTTTGCCCGAAAATTTTGTTTGCTTCGATTCTTGTTTTTGATGCAATATAAATGTTATTTGATGATGGTTTCTTGCTTAGGGATGTTAAAGGATCATTTCTGGAGCTTTAGAGGGTTTGATTTGGCATAGGTAAGAAGTTAGGTTGAGTGTATTGCCGGAAAAGATGACCGGAGCAAGCTCCGGTCACCTGAAAATCATTAGGGTTCTTAATTAGGGTTTAGAGGTTCAGTTTAAACGTGAGCCATTGGATCTTTCTTGGCGCGTTTTTTAAGGGTCCAGATCATTTCAGTTATCCCTAATTTTTAATTAATTAAGTAAATCAGTTAATTAACCCAGATGCAATCCAGGCCCTCCATCTGCGCGCGCAGTCAAGCCTAGTTTAAACCTCAACCCTCAGATGCATTGACTTTCTTTTATTTCATTTTTATTTCATTTAAATTCATTTCTTTTGCATATTTAATTTTAAAAATTTAAAAACATCACAAAAATATTTCCTTTTGCATTTATGATCCAAATATTTTTCTCAACCCAAAAATGATTTTTATTTTATTTTTTGCATTTAAAAATTATTTTTAAAATATTTAAATGTTATTTTTAATTAAATAATGGATTTTAATTAATTAAAAATACATTTAGGTTTCTAAAAATCACCAAAAAAATCATGAACCATTCCAATACATTTAGAAACATAATTTCACAATTTTCTTTGAATTAGGGTTCTTTAAAATCATATTTTCTAACCCTAATTTGAAAAATTCATTTCTGCCTAACCATGAAGAGTTTGAACTTGATTCTTTTTGAATTGTTTCACATATTGCATGTAGTTTCTAGGTTATTTTCCTCATGAATTTATCTTGAATTTTCAAATTGATTTGCATCTCCCTTTGAGAATCACCCAAAAAATCTAGCAAACTTAGGAAATTCGTAACTATCAATAGAATTAGCTTCTGACCTTCTCCTTTGGGGTGTGATCTTATATGGGTTTAGGGTTTGATTGAGCTTGATTTCAATTTTTTATCATGTTTTATGCTTCTGTTTTGTTCATTGGCATCTCATATGTTCATAAAACCCTAATTTCTCATGTTCATTTGCATTCACCTTTGCATATCATCATCATGTGGACTTGCCATGACATTTCAAGCATTCATATGTCATCTTGGACATCTTAGGACATGTTAGAACATTTCTTGATCATTTCTTCATCCATTTGCCATGTGTTGCATTCATTTCATTTCATAAACATCCAAGTGTTTTCAAGTTTCTAAGCATGCTTTCATGACATCTCATCTTTGTATGATCATTCATATGCATCTTGTATGGATTTGCATCATCTCATATGCCATTTGCATTGCATAATCACTTCTGAATTTGGTCTTTGCATCTCATTTCAATTCATTTCTTCATGCTTTAGGTCTTATGCATTCATACTAACACTTTCAGGTACCTTTGGTAAGTTATTTGGGAAGTGAATTTGCCTTCACTTCCCACTTCTTCTTATCTCATTCATATGCATATTTACATGTTCTTGAAGTGAATCTTATTCACTTGTGTTCCTTTCTTCTCACTTTCTTTCTCTAAGTTACTTATCATCTTCAGGAAGTAAGTAACTTGTTCTTCTTTCTCCTTCTCTTTTCATCTGCTTCTTCCATTGGTGGCCTTGAAGATCCTTTCTCTTAAGCCTAACAAATCATATGATATCCTATCATGATAACTTTTAGGGTTGTGCATAGTCCCTCTTAGTCTTTTACCTTTGAGTCTCCTTGAGTCTCTCTTCTCATCTCAATAATCAGAGACTACACTCTTAAAGTCTTAGGAATTTGGAATTAGGGTTATGCCTGCATCCTTCTCTTAGGATGGAGTGTATAACTTTAATCCTAAGTGTTAAACCTTTAATTTGTTTAAACCTCGTAATCAAATCACATTAATAAATCACCAAGACTTTATCTTGTAACTTGGGCCTTACATTAGGGTTCTAACTCTTCCTCATGGTTAAGAGGGACTAACCCTAGTGTTTAATGGACAAGTCCTCCTCAAGTTGTCTTACAAACCATAAAATCCACTTATTCATCTCATACCTTAATTAAAATCCATTTAATAAAGGCTTGTTATATAATGAATTTAATCCCTAACCATGGATTAAGTTGAGGTATCTTCCTCAGCTTAAGTGTTCTCATCTATTATCCTTCTATTAGGATGGTGTAATGAGTTCACTAATCTGTGATTAGAGATTAAACTCATTACTTAACACTAGACAAAAACCCAAAAACATCTAATTAATCACAAGTAGGTTAATGATCTTAATCCTACATCATCATAGTAATTAAGTTGAGATGCTTATCTTATACTTAAGTATGCTCATTATCCCTAATCAGGGAGGATATAATGAGTTTAGAATCCCTTGATTTAGGCTTAAGTTCATCAACTTATGAAAAACACCAAAAACAATAACAAGACTGAAAACACAAAAACAAACAATAATCGTCTCCTTCGGGATTCTTTTCTCATCACACTCACTCACAAACGAGAACTTTCTTCTTCCGTCTAATGCAAGACAGTTAGCACTCGAGCCAGACGAGTCATACACTTGAGCATAGACAAGCAGGCAGTTCACAGTAAAATTCATTTTCAGTCTATTTGAGTCGAACTACGGTGTTCTGACTTCCTCATTGCACGAGAGGATACGTAGGCATAACTTAACTGTTATCGAACAAAAGTCTCTGTGTCTCCCCCCTCTTTCAGCATTCCTTTCTAAGCCTCAGTTCCTGAGAAATTCACCCTTTTGCACTGACACCTGTACATTCATTCCTTAGCTTTTGCACACAGATAGCACATACACTACCCCTTTAAGCACAATCTCTTAAGCGTGGATCCCGTCGAATACGACGGACAATCATGGTGCTAATACCTTCCCAGGTTGTAACCAACCCCCTTTATCAGTTTCTATGGTTCGTAACCGTCTTATCCATCTCTTTCTAGGTTTATCCAGCATTACCTTTCCTTTGTGATAAAAATGCCTAGCTGGCGACTCTTTTCAGTTCATTTCCTTTTCTCTTTTCACTGACCGTCCGCGTCTGCACCGGGATGCAAATCTTCGGGAGCGACAGCTTGGCGACTCTGCTGGGGACTCTTATCTTGAAACCAGGGCTTCTGTTTCTTTTTGTAGGTTTCTCCTAGCGCTTGTTTGATTTGTGTTTATGGGGGTGTTATGTTTTATATGTGCTTTTTGTTTATTGCTTTATTTATTGCTTTCTCTACAATTGTATTTATTTCTTTCCTTTACTGTTTATGCATTTCATATTATTGTCATCATATCATGTGCTGGATCTATTGTTTACCTTGGTGGGAGGGATATTCAGTGAGTAAGGTTCCATACCGGGAGCCTGAGTGACACATATGATAGAGTGGCCTCATATTCTTTCCCATTCCATTTCGGTCTGGTGCGGGAATATGAAAGACAGTTCAGACATGGGTTTCTTCTTGAGAACTCTGTGCTACGGATTTCCTATAGTACTAGGGCTATCTAGGAAGCCTGCTAAGTCTGGATGAGTTTTTTAGATGACCTTCAGCATTTGAGGTGAATTAGAGAAGGATCCTTTATGATTAATGTAAACATTGTACCTCCGGGTTAGAAGTGTTTACACTTCTCATAACTGATCCAAGTCTGAGGATCCTTGTTCTAGAACAATACCTGTGAGGGGGTTGGGATGTTTACAGGTTTGCAGGAACCCTTGGCCACATCATACCCTGTTACTAGATTTGTTTTAAGGTTACAACATTTTGGACTGATCCTATGAAACCTTGGACTTGTGACTCTTTATTTGAGTCCCCCACCTGGTTACTGGTTCTCTAAGCCTTCATATGGACTTATGAACACACATGGACCTTATCAAGGCAGATAACAGATCCAGCACTTGATTACAAACCCTTGCATATCATTCTGCATACATCATTTTGCATCATTTTAACATTTGTCTATTTGTTTTACAGGGTATCCACATTATCTTTGGTTTGGTTTTGACTGTTCTTCTGCTCAGACATCTTCATCAGATACATTCGTTAGCCATCTTCATCAGAGATTCTCTTCAGCACCTTCATTAGTTGCCTTCATCAGTGTTTCTCCTTAGTTGTTTCCTTAAGCATCCATTATCAGTATGGACCCATCCAGGAAGAGCAACATCACATACCATTTCTTTGAGCCCTCCCTAGAAGGCATCAGGCATATTCAGACACTCATCACTCCTAATCATGTCCCTTTATTCAGGGAACATTATGGTGGTATCATGGACATGATCATGAACTTGGATGCATCACAGAGGAGTATGATCCACACTTGCCTTCAGTTCTATGACCCTCCTCTCAGATGTTTTACCTTTCCAGACTTTCAATTGGGTCATTTGTTAGAGGAGTTTTCCATGTTGTTGGGTGTCCTCATCAGGAGGGGGATTCCCTTCAACCCTGAGATGACTGCTCCCAGGAATGAAGATATAGCTAAGGTTCTGTATCTGGAAACCACTCTCATTGATCAGAATATGACCACCAAGGCTGGAATCCCAGGCTTCCATTTGGACTTCTTGATTACTCATGCCACCAGTCATGCTGCAGCAGGGAAGTGGGACACTGTATGTTCTCTCTTGGCCCTTAGCATATATGGTTTCATCTTGTTTTCAGACGAGCCTAAGTTTGTAAGCAAGAGTTCTATCCATCTTTTCTTCCTGAAGAATCTAGTTCCTACCTTGCTAGGGGATTTCTATTACTCAGTGCATAAGAGAAATGAGAAGCAAAGGGGAAGATTAGTCAAATGTTGTGCACCTCTCTTTTACTGTTGGCTATTGAGGCACTTGCCAAAGTCATAAGCTTTCTTGAATCCCCATCAGTCAAGAAATTGGGCTAAGAGATTGATTGCTCTCACTTCATAAGACATCAGGTGGTGCACTCAGAGCACCAAGGGCAGAGACATAATCACCAGTTGTGGGCAGTATCCCAATGTACCTCTGATTGGAATAAAGGGTTGCATCAACTACAATCCTTTGCTATTCAAAAGAAAACTAGGGTATGTCTTAGTACATCCACCAAGAGAGCAGGACTTATCAGAAACCCTTTACTGTGACATTCAGCATAACCATGCCATTGCCCGACAAGCAGCCTGGGCTTGGGATAACATTCAGACAAAAGGGACTACCATTCTTGGCAAGTGCAACAACATATCTTCAGCATAGTACATTTATTGGTCTTGCATTAGAGGACAGATCACCCACATGCCTTTCACCCTGGAGGATGTGCCTGGACCATCACCAGTAGAGCCTGTAGCTACAGTCAGTTTAGAGGAGTTTGAGAAGTTGAAGGAAAGGAATACTCAGCTTTCTGAAGCTCTGAAGAAGACCCTCTGGGAGAGGAATGATAGTCGTTTGGACAATGAAAGGTTAGAGAAGCTCCGGATTGAGCATATGACCAAGATTGAGAAGACAGATGATTACATCAGAAGAGCCCGAGCAGGGGAGTTGGTATTGAAGAATTCTTGCAAGGAAGCCAAGATTCAGAAGGCCAGAGCTGAGCACTACTTGGAAGAGAGTCAAGCTATATGGATCAGAATTACTGAGGCTCTTTCATAGGAAGATCAGAAGACACAGGCTAAGACAGAGCAGCTGGAAGCTAATGAGAAGAATAATCAAGAAGCCTTGTTAGCAGCACAGAAGGAAATCTCCGAGTTGAAACTCCGGGCGGGGTTGAAGAGATCAAAAGACCAAGACAAGTATAAAGTTGACAAATGCTATTGCCACCAGGAACCTTCTTATCAGGACCATCACAGAGCATCCGGTTGGACCAGTGACTGATGCTCTCCTGAAGGAAGTCAAAGAGGATGACTATGGGCTGGATGTCTAATTTTTTTGTATTTGTACTTCATTTTGTTTGTACTTTTGTTGTATTTTGACCCATCATGAGGGCTTGTTGTAATCACAAAACTATGTACCTTTGCATTTGTAATATATGGTTTGTGTGTTATTCTGTGGGCTTCATTTCTCTTCAACATCATCATTCCTCGAGGTCTGGAAGGTCAAAACCAAAGAACTAAATCGGATACCCTTGGAAGACAAATAGACATACTGCATTGCATATTAACTTCATTCTTTGTTTTGTAGGTATTTTTGTTGTTGTTTCTCACTTTGTTGTGGTTTCAGGAAACATTGCTCGTAGGAGGGTCTTCCCCATCAACAAAGTTCACCGGTATCCTACGAGAAACAACCTTCCGAGCTTACAGATGGACCAGGTTCAACAAGATTTGACTGACGTAAGGACTCAAATGGCTAATGAAAGAACTGAAATGAGGGCTCAGATGAACCAGTTCATGGAAGTAATGACTGGGTTGGCCCAAAGACAAGAAAGATTAAGAGAGTTGGTCGAGCGGCAAGCTCCTAAAGAAAACCACCCAGGTACAGGGGGTACCAGCAACAATGATCATGGACAACCACGTAGTGATCCCCTGGAGTTTGGACCTCATCTTAACCCTGACATTAATGCTATAAGGAATACCCAAGGTAATACTGGAGGATGGGCCTTGCAGGAGGACCCTCAAGAGGAACAGTTCATTGTAGTTGGAGCAGGAGATGAAGTCTATGATCGTCGCCTGGACGAGATAGCAGAAAAGCTAAGATCTCTGGAGTCTCAAAACTCCTTAGGATTTGATGTTATGGATATGGGGCTAGTGGAGGGAGTTAGAATTCCTCACAAGTTCAAACCTCCCTGCTTCGAAAGATATAATGGAACATCTTTCCCTCGCACCCATATTCAATCCTTTCTGGGAAGATTGAAGGGATACATTATGGATGTTTTATTTTGAGGATAGCTTGACCGGGGCATCCCGTGAGTGGTACTCTCATCTGACTAGGGCAACAATCAGAAATTGGAAATATTTGGCCGAGGCTTTCATACGCCAATACCAATACAATCTAGACATGGCTCCTAACAGAACTCTTTTAATGGGTATGTCCCAATCCTCCAGGGAAAGCTTCAGAGAGTATGCTCAGAGATGGAGGCAATTAGCTGATGTCGTTCAACCTCCAATGTTGGAAAGAGAAATGGCAGATATGTTTATGAACACCCTAAAGGGGACGTACATTGATAGGTTGGCATCTTTCTCTTCCACTAGCTTTACTGACATGGTCATAGCATTAGAAAGGATTGAGAGTTTGTTAAAAATGGGTAAGATTTCTCATAATGGCGCCAGCTCAAGCAGCACAAGGAAATCTTTTGCAGGGCCTCACAGGTCAGGTGAAACCAATTCTGTATACATGGGCAGAGGTAGGCCCCAGTATATGCCAAGATCAATAGCCGTTGTCACAATCCCCACTCCACCACCTCAACAACAATACACTTCACAACCACACCATTTCCCTCAGCAACAACACTTTCCTCAACAAAGGTCCTACAACAACAACAACAACCAACAACAACGTCCTTTACAGCAAAGGCCATCTCAAGTCAACAGGGTAATTGAACCTATCCCAATGCCCTATGCCACTTTGCTACCACAACTTTTGAAGCTCAATCTTGTTGAATTAAGGACTCTGGCTCCTCCAGATCCTCAGAACCTTCTCAGAAATTATGACGTCAACGCCAGATGTGCCTTCCATTCTAATGCACCTGGCCATGCCACAGAAGAGTGCAGAGATTTGCACATGAAGGTCCATGATCTAGTTGATTCAAAGGCCTTAAAGTTTGCACCTCCCCCTAATGTCACAAAGAATCATATGCTTAGCCACGGTGGGCCCAGGATAAATGCAATTGAGGAGGATCAACCCATGAACTTAATCGAAGATACTGCAAGCATTCAAACACCTCTAGCAGAGGTTAAAGCCCAGCTTTTAAAATGCCAGGTGTTCCCAGGTTGTGAGGCCTGCTGTGAATCTTGCAAAGTTTCCGCCAATGGTTGTGCAAGTTTAAGAAGTGGTATCAATGGCCTTAACAGAGAAGGTATCCTGCAAATAACATCAACGATTTCTACAACATCAGCAATTCCTCTTACAGCAACAACAAGCACTCCTCCTACAACTTCAAAAACAATTGTTCTGACAGACTCGTCTACAAAGTCAACAATCATCCCCTCTACCACTTCAACAAATATTAGTTCAACCGCATCCGCTTCTACAACAACAACAACCATTAATAATGACATCTCCACAGTCACCATATACTACGACCCAGCAATGGTCCCCGATTCCAACAATTTTCAGCAACAATCTCAACAACAACCCAACTTCAGTCTTTCACCACCACCACCAGTAAGAAATCCTATCACCATATATTACAACCCGCAGACCATAACAGTTCCTACTTCCACTGCATTCAGTCCAGTCACAATCACGGTACCTAGACCCATTCCATATGAAAAAGATAATGTTGTACCATGGCACTATGGTTCAGACCTTTACTACAACGGGGAAAAAGTCTCTCTTGATTCTTCAGCTCACATACCATAGATCAATAATGGGGAGGGGGGCAGAGGCTTCACTCGAAGCGGACGTCTTTTCGCGTCACAAATTCCAAGAGTTAACACTAACGCAGAGGCTGCGGCTAAAGCTAAAGGGAAAAATGTGGTGCCTGAAGAACCAATTTTGAAAGAAGCTCAGAAAACATCCTTTGATCAGGATGTGGATGAATTTATGAGGATAATCAAGAGAAGCGACTATAAGGTTATGGATCAGCTCCACCAGACTCCTTCAAAGATCTCCATTTTATCATTGTTATTGTGTTTCGAAGCTCATCGGGATGCATTACTTAAAGTCATGCACGCAGCCTACGTGCCTGAGGAGATTACGGTGAATCAGCTAGAGACAGTGGTGTCTAATGTTAATACTAGTCATGGCCTAGGCTTCACCAATGCTGATTTGACAACGGAAGGTCGTCATCATAATAAGGCTTTTCACATTACTCTAGAGTGTAAAGGAGCTGTGCTTTCACATGTTCTAGTTGACACTGGGTCCTCACTCAATGTCTTACCAAAGAAAGCCCTTGTTAAGTTTGAATAAGATGGTATAGCTCTTCGACCAAGCAATCTGGTGGTTAGAGCTTTTGATGGTTCCAAGAGGTCTGTTCTTGGAGAAGTGGAGCTGCCTGTGATAATTGGCCCACAAGTCTTTCAAACTACTTTCTACGTGATTGACATTCAGCCGGCCTACAGCTGTTTGTTGGGTCGGCCATGGAATCACGCCGCTGGAGCAGTTACATCGACCCTTCACCAGAAATTAAAATACGTGTGGGAAGGGAAAATTATCACAATCTGTGGTGAAGAGGATATTTTTGTCAGCCATCTGGCCACCTACAAATACATTGAGATGGATGGTGAAATCCACGAGACCATGAGCCAAGGTTTCGAAGAACTGAACGTCAATGAGGCGACAACTGAAGTATTTGCTGCATCCCAGGAAGATAGGATGGGTACTTCAATTGTCTCCTATCAACAAGCTCGAAAGGTTGTTGAAGATGGAAACACCCGAGGCTGGGGCAAGCTGCTGCCTGTGGAGAAGAAGGAGGACAAATTCAGTTTGGGTTAGAAACCATTCCGACAAGATCAAGTAGAGGCTGCTAAGGAGCCCAAGTTCATAAGTGGGGGAATGCTGACCCCAAATGCTGTCAATAACATGGAAGACGAGGCTGAAAGCGACCTCAACCTGGAGAGTTGGATTCGTCCAAGGATCCCGGGCCAATAAGTGCTTAGCTGGTCTTCCCAGGAAATTATAAGAGTTACTCCTACATAGTAATTATTATTTCCTGCTTTTTAGCATGCATCAAGTCCTGCATATTGCCTAAGGTGTCAGGACTCATTTTGTAATAGGGCCATATTTGTATTTTGTGCAAATGGAATATCAATGAACAATGGACATCTTTTGCAAATAATTTTCTCTTTCGCTCACTGTCTTTTCATTTTTGTTATTTTTCGCACAAAACAATAAAATGGCAATGTTTTCAAAATAAATAACTTCATTTTTTCTGAACAAGACTAAAATTGATCACTAAAAAGAACAAATCTCAACCCTTGCATAGATAATCCTCCAGATTGCACCAACAACAACACTACTATGACCTTGTATGACTTCGACAATCCACTTAATCAAGCTGATGAAGGGGTTGATGAAGACTATGAGTTGCCTGAAGAGTTGGTCATGTTGTTTAGGAAAGAAGAGAAAGCGATTACTCCTCATTAGGAGGAAATTGAAACTGTTAATCTTGGTACCGAGGAAGATGTAAAAGAGGTGAAGATTGGGGCCGGTCTGCAAGCTCCAGTAAAGGAATAACTCATCAGTATGCTTTGGGAATACATCGACGTCTTTGCTTGGTCCTATCAAGATATGCCAGGTCTAGATACGAATATTGTCATGCACCGGCTACCTTTGAAAGAAGATTTCCCTCTAGTTAAACAGAAGTTGCGCAACACTCGCCCAGATATGGCCATGAAGATTAAGGAAGAAGTACAAAAACAGTGGGACGCCGGTTTCCTTGCTGTAACTAGTTACCCGCCGTGGGTTGCTAACATTGTACCCATTCCTAAGAAGGATGGCAAGGTGCGTATGTGTGTGGATTACCGGGACCTGAACAGAGCTAGCCCGAAGGATGATTTCCCTTTACCTCACATTGATGTATAGGTGGACAACACATCTCAGTTCTCGGTATTTTCTTTCATGAACGGATTTTCTGGATACAATCAGATTAAGATGTCACCCGAAGACATTGAGAAAACAACATTCATCACACCTTGGGGCACATTCTATTACAAGGTAATGTCGTTTGGACTGAAGAATGCCAGTGCAACGTATCAACGGGCTATGGTAACGTTATTCCACAATATGATCCACAAAGAAATCGAATGCTATGTGGATGATATGATTGCTAAGTCCCTTACTGAAGAAGATAATCTGGTGAATTTGCTGAAGTTGTTTAAGCTTCTGAGGAAGTATCAGCTGAAATTGAACCCCAACAAATGCACATTCAGGGTACGTTCCGGTAAGTTTATGGGTTTTATCGTAAGTGAAAAGGGAATTAAGGTTGATCCCGACAAAGTCAAATCCATTCAGGAAATGCCTGCACCTAGGACTGAGAAAGAAGTTCGAGGGTTCTTAGGTAGATTGAACTACATATCAAGGTTCATATCTCATCTCACTACAACCTGTGAACCCTTGTTCAAACTGTTGAAGAAAGAACAAACAGTCAGGTGGAACGACGATTGTTAGAAAGCATTTGACAAAATTAAGGAGTACCTGCAGGAACCTCCAATTCTCATGCCTCCAATTGAAGGAAGACCTATAATAATGTACCTGACAGTATTAGAAGGGTCAATGGGGTGTGTGTTGGGCCAGCATGACGGGTCTGGTCGAAAAGAGTACGCAATATACTACCTAAGCAAAAAGTTTACCGACTGTGAACAACGTTATTCACTGCTCGAGAAAACTTGTTGTGCTTTAGCGTGGGCTGCTCGCCGACTAAGACAGTATATGCTGACTCACACTACCTTGTTGATCTCAAAATTGGACCTCGTCAAGTACATATTTGAGAAGCCAGCACTTACTGGAAGGGTTGCTGTAACACCCTTCTACCCCAAAACAAAATATTTAAATAATATCAGAGTAATCATCGAGAAGGGTGTCATATTTCATCAAAATTCAATCGAACAATGTCCTGTCCCGTAACACGGGTTAATCAACATCAAGAATAACATATAGCATTTCGTAGCGGAATTTAAACTTCATATTTCAAACTCATAATTTTTACTTCATAAACATAATTTTCACCAACCAAAATTTCAACATCATATAATGAGAAAACATTTACTAAAGTAATATCATAACTGAAAATAGTTTAACAAATAAACTCCGTCCCAGTGTTACATGACACAGAGCAGGACACATAGACCAAAACCACTTCTAAGGAACACTAAAGCACGCTCCGAGACTCATGAAAAACTCCTCTTGCACTGCAAGCCTATTCTTTATCATCTGCAAGTTACCCACGAAAGAGGCAACATTTCCAAGCAAGCAGGGTGAGTAATCATAATATATCATAAACGTACAAGAATATAGAACATAAATAAATTAGTACAACATATCATGACATCATCAACTATAAAATTCAGCAACAACAACAACACGATCATGAAATTAAGCAACACCAACACAATCATGAAATTCATCCAGAATATGCAATTCTAACATCCTAATATGCAATATGCATGTGGTACCATTTTCATCGTGAGATGGATACATGACCATCAACCCTCCACAAAGGAGCACATCGTAAATCATCGAGACACTTCAATCCACACAATGGGATTGAAGCAAATATATAGGCCGAAGCCCCATCGTGAATGTTATGAAATGCAATGATGCGCTACATCGTAAAATTCATCAAAATAATTCGCATCATTCATTTCACATCAGCAAACCAATCATCAAATAATCATATATATATCATCATGACATTACACCCAATACACTGGTTCTAATACCACTCTAACACATCAAGAATTGACCCGTACCCGGTAAATTATGAGGCAATTACAAAGTTATTTCATAAATTCATTTATAAAAACTATTGCATTTTTCTCATTTTTATTCATCAAAATAAAGTTCAGTTTATGCTCTTTCCGACGCTTCAAAAAGAATGCGAATCAGACTTACGGTTTGAAAGTTATGGATTTTTAAAGAATTAAAATTTGGCATCCAAACAGTGTTAACCGGTTAACGCCTGCGAAACTTTAGAAAAACACCAAAATTTCAATGGTTAACCGGTTAACCCATAGCATTAACCGGTTAACACACGTTTTATAGCAGTTTTCTGCTACTCA
This sequence comes from Lathyrus aphaca, assembly GCA_963966055.1. Classification (NCBI taxonomy): domain Eukaryota; kingdom Viridiplantae; phylum Streptophyta; class Magnoliopsida; order Fabales; family Fabaceae; genus Lathyrus; species Lathyrus aphaca. Next base: position 392,009,038 of record OZ014519.1, on the reverse strand, counting down.
ATGCAGATTGCACTCCAAACATCAAAACTCCCAAATTTCACTACGGGATTCATATTAATCCACCCCAAAACCATTCTAATGCATCAATCAAAACACAATAACATCAAGACAACAAGTTATACATTCAATTATATGATTCAACACATTTTTATCACTCTAATTCATCAAGATTTTACTCATAAACTCAACCTAAATCAAAAACCCCTAAACTCACTAAACTCTTACAAAGTCTAATCTACTCATAACCCAATTCTTATACAATTACCTTAGAGAATTTTGCCGCTTTACACTCTTTTCTGGGGTTCTCCACAACCTCCTGACTCTGAGCTTCCTCTTTCTTCAGAGCACTTCACCAAACACGATAGAAAACAAAATGAGAAAACTGATCGTGTATTCCTTTTTACCTAAACACATTCCAATTGAGTCTTTTCCCTATTTACCCTCATATATTTCATAAAAGGACCACCTTACCTTTTTCTTTAATATATTTTTAATAATAATAATAAAATAGTATAATAAAACACTATTTATCCTTTTTATATAAAAATACTCTTTTTCTCTAAAATTCTCTAATTAATCCAAACTCTCCAATTTTCTAAATTAATTAAATAAATGACTAATTAATTAAATTTAGATTTTCAGGATGTTACAACTCTCCCCTACTTAAAGAATTTTCGTCCTCGAAAATTACCTGAAGTAAATAGAGTCGGATACGACTTCCTCATCTGATCTTCTCTCTCCCAAGTCAAACTTTCTCCAGCTGGTCCTCCCCACAATACCTTCACTAAAGCAATTTCCTTGCCTCGTAGTTGCTTTAATTATCTTCCATCAATCCTCACTGGTAAAGCTTCAATCATCAGATTATCTCTCACCTGAACATCATCTATCTGAATTACATGCGACGGGTCCGAAATGTACTTCCTCAACTGAGATACATGGAATACATGATGTAAATTCGCAAGAGAGGGAGGTAAAGCAACTCGATAGGCCACTTCCCCTATCCTCTACATAATCTGATACGGACCGACAAAACGTGGAGTGAGCTTTCTAGACTTCAAAGCTCTTCCCACACCAGTCATAGGAGTAACTCTTAAGAACACGTGATCTCCCTCTTGGAACTCAAGTGATTTCCTTCTCTTATCGTGATAACTCTTTTGACGACTCTGCGATGTTTTCATCCTTTCCTGAATCATTTTTATATTTTCAGTTGTTTCTTGAACAATCTCTGGCCCAAGCACTAAACTCTCTCCTGACTCATACCAACATAATGGAGTACGACAACGTCTACCATACAACGCCTCATATGGAGCCATCCCGATACTAGCATGAAAACTGTTATTGTACGTAGACTCTACCAACGGCAAATGACTATCCCAAGACCCTCCTTGATCTAATACATAAGCTCTCAACAAATCTTCTAAAGATTGGATTGTTCTTTCCGTCTGGCCATCCGTTTGTAGGTGATAAGAAGAACTCATCCTCAACTTAGTACCCAAGGCATCCTGCAAACTCTTCCAAAACCTCGACGTAAACCGCAGATCTCTATCTGATACAATAATTGAAGGTACACCATGCAACTTCACAATTTCCTCAATATAAATCTCAGCTAACCTTTGCATGGAATGGTTAATCTTCATCGGCAAGAAGTGTGCCGAATTAGTTAACCGATCAATAATTACCCAAATCGAATCATTACTTCTAGCAGTCTTAGGTAACCCAGTCACGAAATCCATGGAAATACTATCCCATTTCCACTCAGGAACATTCAATGGTTGCATCATACCTGAAGGTCTCTGATGTTCTATCTTTGACTTCTGACATGTCAAACAAGCATATACAAATTCAGCAATGTCTCTTTTCATACCCGACCACCAAAACAACCTGCGTAAATCCTGATACATCTTCGTAGCACCAGGATGAATACTCAGCTGACTCTTGTGCCCCTCTTCTAAAATACTCTTTTTAATTCCTATAATATCCGGAACACATACTCTATCTCGGAATCTCAAAACCCCATCTTCATCAACTCGAAAGTCACCTGCATTACCTTGATCAACCAACATCAATTGATCAACTAATTTCAAATCAGATTTCTGACCCTTACGAATCTCTTCCAAAATCTCACTGGTCAGCTTTAATATTCCCAATTTCACACTATCAGTAGTAGTTTCACACAACAAGCTCATGTCTCTGAATTGCTCGATCATTTCCAATTCTTTCACCATAAGCATCGAAATATGCAACGACTTCCTACTCAAAGCATCAGCCACAACATTTGAATTACCAGGATGGTAATTCAAATCAAAATCAAAATCTTTCAATAATTCAAGCCACCGCCTCTGTCTCATATTTAACTCTCTCTGATCAAACAAGTACCTTAAACTTTTGTGATCACTGAATACTTCAAATTTCGAACCAAACAAGTAGTGCCTCCAAATCTTAAGCACAAACACCACAACTGCTAACTCAAAGTCGTGAGTAGGATAGTTCCTCTCATGAACCCTTAACTGTCTAGAAGCATAAGCAACCACCTTATTATCCTGCATCAAAACTCCACCAAGACCCATCTTGGAAGCATCACAATAAACTACAAAGGACTCATCTGGATTCGGTAAGACCAACACTGGCGCGGTCGTCAATCTTTTCTTCAGTTCTATGAAACTCTTTTCACAAGAAACATCCCACACATATGCTTGACCCTTCCTAGTCAATTGCGTCAACAGTAAAGCTATCTTAGAGAAACCTTCAATGAACTTACGATAGTAACCAGCCAACCCAAGAAAACTACGAATTTCTGTAGCTGACCTCGGAGTCTCCCACTGCAATACCGCATCAATCTTTGAAGGATCCACCGAAATTACACCAATTGAAATTACATGTCCGAGGAAACTCACTTCCTTCAACCAGAACTCACACTTAGATAATTTAGCAAACAATTTCTTTTCTTTCAACACTTGCAACATAACCCTCAAATGTTCGGCATGTTCCTCTTCTGATTTAAAATATACCAAGATATCATCTATGAAAACCACCAAGAATTTATCAAGATACTCATGAAAGATCCTATTCATATATTCCATAAACACATCAGGCGCATTAGAAACCCCAAACGGCATCACCGTATACTCGTAATGCCCATATCTCGTCCTGAAAGCTGTCTTCGGAATATCATCAGCTTTAACTCGAATCTGATGATAACCAGACCTCAGATCAATCTTACTAAAGACACAAGCACCTACTAGCTGATCCATCAAATCATCGATCCTCAGAAGTGGGTACTTATTCTTGATAGTCACTTTATTCAATTATCGGTAATCGACACACAATCTCATACTACCATCCTTATTCTTAACGAGCAACACCGGAGCACCCCAAGGAGAAACACTGGGTCTAATGAACCTCTTCTCTAACAATTCCTCTAATTTTTTCTTCAACTCATTCAACTCGGAAGCCGACATTCTATAAGGAGCCATCGAGACAGGACTCATACCCGGCACTAAGTCCACAGAAAAATCAATTTCACGTTCCGGTGGTAAATCACTTATATCACCAGGAAACACATCTTGAAATTCACAAACCACGGGAAACTCTGCACTGACAGTCTTATCAACAACTTGCATTGATGCAGACACTGCAAACATCAAAGCTTCATCCAACACAAGTTCATCCACTTGCTTACCAGATAAAAACATCAACTCACCATTCTCGCTCAATTGAGGGAACTTCATTGTGTTACTATAACAGTTAATATGAACATAATTGAATTCCAACCAGTTCATACCAAGGATAACATCAATTTTGTGTAATGGTAGGCACACCAAATCCATCACAAAATTCTTCTCAAAAATTGTCAAAATACACTTCAAACAAACAAGCATGGTAGTCATAGAACCATTAGCAGGAGTCTCTATTATCATATTACCGTTCATATTAGACAACTTTAAACCCAATCTATTAGCACACTCAAGAGAAATAAATGAATGTGTAGCTCCAGTGTCAATAATAGCAATTAACTCAGTATTATTAATAAAACAGGTACCTCTGATCAAGTTGTCCTTCTTTGGAGCTTCTGAACCAGCTAACGCAAAAACTCTCCCAGCATTCTGAGCAATAGCAACATTCTTCTTTGGTTTCTGGCATTGGGCGCTGATATGCCCCTGCTCACCATAATTGCAATAGGTTGGGCCCTCATTAGGACAATCATTCATCTTATGCCCAAGCTTGCCACAACGGTAACATTTCATAACTCTGGTGGTACACACATCGACATTATGACCTGCCTCTCCACACTTGTAACACTTAAAAGGTACATTAGCAGCTGCCCTACTTTGCTTCTTCTCATCAGATGCCTTCTGCTTCCCTTTATCACCAGTAGTCACATAAGGTTTCCCTCTATACTGACTCTTGTCTTTCTTCTTGCTCAGCTATTTATAGTGAGCTGACTGAGCTCGGCTGTCCTCGTCATAAATACGGCTCTTATCGACCAACTCTGCATATTTACGAATTTGTTGGCATCCAATTCCCTGCTTAATTTCAGGTCTCAGCCTATTCTCAAACTTAAGGCACTTGGAAAGTTCAGCATCTGCCATGTTGTAGTGAGGACAAAACTTCACCAGCCTTTCAAATTTGGCAGCATACTCTGCCACTGTCATGTTTCCTTGCTTCAGTTCAAGGAATTCTACCTCTAACTTACCACGAGCATCTTCCGGAAAATACTTCTTTAGGAACTCCGCCTTAAACACAGTCCAAGTCACAACAACAACCTCATCCTCTAGACGTTGACGAGTATTATCCCACTAGTCTTCAGCTTCCTCAGACAACATATGAGTCCCGAATTGAACTTTCTGCGCGTCAGCACATGCCATCACTCTGAAAGTCTTCTCAATTTCCTTGAGCCACTTATGTGCGCTCGCCGGTTCATGAGTTCCTTCAAACACAGGTGGATTATTCCTCTGGAATATCTCCAAGGCACGAAACTCATCATGCACATTGTTACGAGCAGTAGTCTGGGCGAGAGCTGCAATAGCATCAGCGAGAGCACGCGTGTTGTTTCCAGCAAATCTGCACAACACTTACCATATCAGAAGAGAATAATTGTTAGTTAAATAACGACTTAACAACAGACTGACAACAACAAGATTTGGCCGCACAGACCGACCTGCTCTGATACCACTAATGTAACACCCTTCTACCCCAAGACAAAATATTTAAATAATATCAGAGTAGTCATCGAGAAGGGTATCACATTTCATCAAAATTCAATCGAATAGTGTCCTGTCCCGTAACACTGGTTAATCAACATCAAGAATAACATATAGCATTTCGCAGCGAAATTTAAACTTCATATTTCAAACTCATCATTTTTACTTCATAAACATAATTTTCACCATCCGAAATTTCAACATCATATAATGAGAAAACATTTACCAAAGTAATATCATAACTGAAAATAGTTTAACAAATAAACCCCATCCCAGTGTTACATGACACAGAGCAGGACACATAGACCAAAACCACTTCTAAGGAACACAAAAGCATGCTTCGAGACTCATGAAAAACTCCTCTTGCACTGCAAGCCTATTCTTTATCATCTGCAAGTTACCCACGAAAGAGGCAACATTTCCAAGCAGGAAGGGTGAGTAATCATAATATATCATAAACGTACAAGAATATAGAACATAAATAAATTAGTATAACATATCATGACATCATCAACTATAAAATTCAGCAACAACAACAACACGATCATGAAATTAAGCAACACCAACACAATCATGAAATTCATCCAGAATATGCAATTCTAACATCCTGATACGCAATATGCATATGGTAGCATTTTCATCGTGAGATGGATACATGACCATCAACCCTCCACAAAGGAGCACATCGTAAATCATCGAGACACTTCAATCCACACAATGGGATTGAAGCAAATAAATAGGTCGAAGCCCCATCGTGAATGTTATAAAATGCAATGATGCGCTACATCGTAAAATTCATCAAAATAATTCGCATCATTCATTTCACATCAGAAAACCAATCATCTAATAATCATATATATATATAATCATGACATTACACCCAAAACACTGGTTCTAAAACCACTCTGACACATCAAGAATTGACCCGTACCCGGTAAATTATGAGACAATTACAAAGTTATTTCATAAATTCATTTATAAAAACTATTGCATTTTTCTCATTTTTATTCATCAAAATAAAGTTCAGTTTATGCTCTTTCCGACGCTTCAAACGGAATGCGAATCGGACTTACGGTTTGAAAGTTATGGATTTTTAAAGAATTAAAATTTGGCATCCAAACAGTGTTAACCGGTTAACCCATAGCATTAACCGGTTAACGCCTACGAAACTTTAGAAAACACCAAACTTTCAATGGTTAACCGGTTAACCCATAGCGTTAACCGGTTAACGCACATTTTACAGCAGTTTTCTGCTACTCAATGCAGACTGCACTCCAAACATCAAAACTCCCAAATTTCACTACGGGATTCATATTAATGCACCCCAAAACCATTCTAACGCATCAATCAAAACATAATAACATCAAGACAACAAGTTATACATTCAATTATATGATTCAACACATTTTTATCACTCTAATTCATCAAGATTTTACTCATAACTCAACCTAAATCAAAAACCCCTAAACTCACTAAACTCTTACAAAATCTATTCTACTCATAATTCAATTCTTATATTGTATACAATAGATTATGAAAACTCCCCATACCTTTGAGAATTTCTCCGCTTTACACTCTTCTCTGGGGTTCTCCACAACCTCCTGACTCTGAGCTTCCTCTTTCTTCAGAGCACTTCACCAAACACGATAGAAAACAAAATGAGAAAACTGATCGTGTATTCCTTTTTACCTAAACACATTCCAATTGAGTCTTTTCCCTCTTTACCCTCATATATTTCACAAAAGGACCACCTTACCCTTTTTCTTTAATATATTTTTAATAATAATAATAAAATAGTATAATAAAACATTATTTATCCTTATTATATAAAAATACTCTTTTTCTCCAAAATTCTCTAATTAATCCAAACTCTCCTATTTTCTAAATTAATTAAATAAATGACTAAATAATTAAATTTAGATTTTCGGGATGTTACAGTTGCAAGATGGCAAATGATTATGATAGAATATGACATTCAATACACCTCTCAAAAAGCCATCAAGGGCAGTGTATTGTCTGACTATCTAGCTGAGTAACCCATTGATGATTACCAGCCCATGAGATTTGACTTCCCTGATGAAGACATCATATCATGTACTTAAAAGAAAAAGATTGTGAAGAGCCAGTTCACACTGAAGGGCCTGACCCAGAAGAAGAATGGACTATGATGTTTGACGGGACTGTCAATATGAATGGTCATGGAGTTTGTGCAGTGCTCATTACACCTAAAGGAGTTCATATTCCTTTCTCGGCAAAACTCACCTTTGCATGCACTAACAACGAAGCAGAATACGAAGCTTGTATCATGGGTCTTAAGGAAGCCATTGATCTCAGGATCAAAACCTTGAATGTATTCGGAGATTCAGCTTTGGTAATCAATCAGACCAACGACAAGTGGTACACTCATCAGGAGCATCTGATTCCCTATCGTGACTATACGAGGAGATTATTGACTTTCTTCACAACAGTCAAACTTGAATACATCCCTCAAGATGAGAATCAGTTTGCAGATGCTTTGGCCATTATCTCATCTATGATCAAAGTACAAGCTGCCAATTATGTGCCTCGGATTTTGGTATCCAGACTGGACAGACCAGCATATGTGTTCTTTGTGGCCATTACTAGTGATGACAAGCCTTGGTTCCATGACATCAAATGCTTCTTAGAGAATCAGGCATACCAACATGAGGCATCATCCAATGATAAAAAGACATTAAGAAGGCTGGCCGGCAGTTTATTCCTCAATGCTGATGGTTCATTATACAAGCGAAACTTCGACATGGTCCTGCTCAGATGTGTTGACAAGAAGGGAGCAGACCTCCTAATGCACGAAGTACACGAAGGTTCTTTCGGCACCCATGCCGGAGGACATGCAATGGCAAAGAAATTGTTAAGATCGGGTTACTACTGGATCACGATGGATGCAGACTGTTGTGCCTATGCCAGAAAGTGCCATAAATGCCAGATTTACGCAGATAAAGTGCATGTGCCTCCAAATCCTTTGAACGTGATGTCTTCACCTTGGCCCTTTGCTATGTGGGGCATTGACATGATTGGAAAGATTGAACCGACTGCTTCAAATGGTCACAGATTCATCCTGGTAGCCATTGATTACTTCACCAAATGGGTTGAAGCAGCTTCGTATGCAAACGTCACCAAACAAGTGGTAGCCAGATTTCTGAAAAACGATATCATCTGTTGATATGGAGTTCCCGAGCGAATCATTACTGATAATGGTTCCAATTTGAACAACAAAATGATGGCTGAGTTATGCCGGGACTTCAAAATCCAACATCACAATTCTTCTCCTTACAGGCCAAAGATGAACGACATTGTTGAGGCAGCCAACAAGAACATCAAGAAGATTGTGCAGAAGATGGTAGTCACCTACAAAGACTGGCACGAAATGCTACCATTTTCCTTGCATGGGTACCGAACCTCAATCAGAACATCTACTGGGGTAACACCTTATCAACTTGTGTATGGTATGGAAGTTGTCCTACCTGTTGAAAAGTTGAACCACCCTCCTTACGGGTAATGATGGATGTGAAACTGGATGAAGCAGAATGGGTCCAGTCTCGGTACAATCAACTGAATCTGATTGAAGAGAAAAGATTAGCTGTCATCTATCACGGGAAGTTATATCAGAAGCGAATGAAGAAATCCTTCGATCAGAAAGTCAGACCTCGAGAATACCAAGTGGGAGAGCTTGTTCTAAATAGAATCCTTCCTCCTCATACAGACCACAAGGGCAAGTGGACACCAAACTATGAAGGTCCCTACGTAATAACCAAAGTCTTCTTAGGTGGAACACTGATGCTCGCAACCATGGATGGTGATGATTTCCCGTCTCCTGTAAATTCAAATGCAGTTAAAAAATACTTCGCATAAAATGACCCGCTGGACATAAAAATAGAATGTATGTCCTGGAAAAAATAGGGCATCCCGGCGAGTCAAAATCAGAATAAAAGACTCGGGCAAAAATAAGGAAAAATAAAAAAAATGTACACCCGCTGAGTTGAAAAGCCGCATTGGACAGCTCAGGCAAAAATGGGTATCCCGGTGGATTGAAAACTCGAAAGGGCGATCCACGCAAAATCAGGGAATAAGCGAACAACTGCATTCTGAATTCGTCTGTATCGCTCACAGCATGGCAAGTTTCGAAAGGATAAAGCTTCGGTCAGAGTCAACCTTCTTCAGAAAGCAAGTTAAGAAGAGCGTCAAGGTCATATAGGTAATAGCAAAGTAAGCTCATTGGAGCGTCATCTTCAACATTGCCAACACTTTTTTTTCTTCTCAATTTGTAGCAATCTCCTCCTTTCAGGGGATTCACTTCTTTGACTGTACTTGCCTATTCAGGGCACACAAATCAATAAAATCAGAATATTCAGTCACACTTTATTTTGCACATTTTTGTTTCATTTGCAAAATGTCCAAAGTTCATGATACAACACTTGCATAAAACATATAAGCCATTTTAATAAATGCTTGCAGGAAATATGTTACTCTCAGGTAAATCTAACTCCTATGACGAAATTTGGTTAAGGATGCCTCAGGACACTTGTGTGTTTTCCTTTGTCTTAACAGGTTGTAGGTACTCAAGACAGGAAATCTTTCACGGCGTAGGGGCATATCAAGCATTAAATCCCCAATAAACTACCCCAAAGTTACCTCCTCCCTGAGCGGGATATCCCAAGCAATGACTGACAACTCTTCCATAGCAAAGTGGTCAAATAACTTTCTTTCCCCCACCATGGATGCCAGAGCTCTCTCACCCTCAGTAGAGATTGATGGAATTGATTCCACACAGAGTTGCCTCCCCAGTAGAGCAATACTTGAACCACATCCCCAGCGGAGTTCTCCCTCCAGAGAGATCAATCAGTGATCTCTTTCCCCAACTGGGTTCTCCCTCCAAGCAGATCAGCCAGAGATCTTCATATCCGCAGGATCTGAATCTCGGATCAAGTTTCTCACTTTCATAATCATTGCATTTTCATCATATTCACCAAAATAAGCGTAGCATTCCGTCTAATACGGAGCATTACGGCAAAAATCAAACATTCGCATGATCATAAGCCAGGTTCGAGCCGATCACCTGCAAATACCATTATCATTTCATCAACAATATACAAAACTCATATCCCCTACAGATAAAAGCCAAAGCATCCCCTTTGCACTCTCAAAACATATATGCCTGTTTATATTTATGCATGTTCTTTTCGACACTCGTTCGTGTCATCCTATCCCCCGTAGGTCGCCAGAATACCTGTGGCACTTTCAAATACAGATATTGGTTCATAACTTTTACATATTATTTTTGGCACTCGTCTGTGTCATGCTTCCCCAGCAAGTCAAACATTCGTCAGTGACCCTTGCCCAATCTTTCGACACTCGTCTGTGTCTCTCACATACTTCACCAACAGGTCAACACTTGTACATATACAATCCTCTGATACTCGTCCGTATCTTGTATATATTACCTCCCCGACATATTTAACACTCGTCAGTGTTCCCTGTTTAACCGATTGATACTCGTCCGTATCATCATCCTTAAACATGCATCAGCGTTTGTTTCTACCGATACTCGTCCGTATCATGGTCCTGAGGATGCTCGTCTGCATCTTTAATCTATACACACTGTCAAAAACTTATACCTTTTATTTTTGAAACATAAGCACTCGCCCGTGTTTACCATTCCCCATTAAGTCACCAACAAAACAACTTTTTTCTATTCGACATTCGTCCTATGTCGTGATACTTTCAGCAGCCGTCCCCTGCTAGGTGATCGTCTTTCACCTTCAGATGACCGTCCCTCATCCTTTTCCCCCAGTGGAATCTCCATTATTGGAACTTTCTATCCGATATTCGTCATAAGTCGTGGCATTTTTAGCAGTCGTTCCCTGCTAGGTGATCGTCCTTCACCTTTTGATAACCGTCCCTCATCATTTATCCGATGGTCGTCCCCATCGTTGATCTTGTTATTCGACATTCGTCCTATGTTGATATAATCCCCAAGAGCAGTCGTACCCTGCTAGGTGATGGTCCTTCACCTCTTGATGATCTTCCTTCATCATGCTTACCCGATGGTCGTCCCCATCGTTGATCTTTTCTATCTGACATTCGTCCTATGTCGTGATACTTTCAGCAGCTGTACCCTGCTAGGTGATCGTCCTTCACCTTTGATGACCGTCCCTCATCATTATTTCATTTATTATTTCACCCGATGGTCGTCCCCACCGTTGTTTACTTTACTTACCAAGCCTAATGGCCGTCCCCATCAGTGCATTTCTCAATCCCCAGAGAGTTTTATTTCCTTACCCGATGGTTGTCCCCGTCGTGGTTTCTTTATTTCCCTAGCTTGTCGGCCGTCCCCGTCATTGCTTAGCTTACCATTTACCCCCAGCAGTTGTCCTATGATTGATGGTCGTCCTCTATCGCTTTCATTTGATAATCATACTATACTACCTTTTACAATTTATATCCCTTTTCTTCTTCTCCTCAGCGAGTACAAATTTCGGACTGTCTTTGGTATTCAACCACAAGTTATCTTGTTTGTCTGTTAAGCCAGGCGCTTACATCCTACACATCTAACTCATGCTTGAATAGGGGCAGCTGTAAACACCCCAAATTTGCCCTCACTTTCTCTTACTCCATGGCTTACGATCTTTCATTTTTTTGTTTTAGTATAAGCATTACATCTCATATTGCATATTTGTTTCACTGCCTAATTCCATTTTCATCTGCATCTAGGGTTTGTGATCTGAGCAATCCAAGAATAAATTGAGCCATCCCAATGGTCTTGAAGCTTTCCAAGAGAGTCCATGTGTGTTCTATGATCATAATATTCTCCCCAAAGTTCATGAAAGTCAAAATAACAAAGCATGTCAAATGCATGGAAGCAGAGTTAGGGTTTTCCTACATAGATGACCAAATTTACGGTTTTGGTTTTAGAGGCCTTATATCCAATTTTTTTTTGTCATTCTTGTTTCTAATGTTCTTAATATGTTATAAGGATCATGTGTACCAAGTTTGATCAAGAAATTCACAATGGAAGTCATCTAATCATTAGGTAACTTCTTGAGCAAGTAAAGTCAAAATCAAGGCATTTGAGGCCTCCATCAAGGGTACCAAAGGGTCATCATCATCATTTTGAAGTTCTATGATCTTTATTTGATCTTATAATTGGTTGGAAGTTCACAAGATTGAAGAATTTTGAGCCAATTGCAAACTTGCCATTTTTGGAAATGACTTGTAATGGAAACCTTCCATTTTGGGAAAGATTTTCAACCTCCTATTTCATGACCAAAAATGCTTCAAATGAAGAATTATTGGACATGAAAGTTGTAGATTAGGTCTCTCCCTTTTCAAAAAGTACTAGAACATGTCTTGATTCATCCTAGAACTCAAGATATGGCCTTTCAAAGTTGGCAAAAATCCTATAATTTTCAAGTTCATGCCAAAGAGGGAATTTTGCAATTTCAATTGCCAAGCCTTTCTATGTTCTCTAATAAACTTCTATGCATCATAACATGTCAAGGAAACTTTCAAAAATCATAATTGGTCCAAGGTTGCATTGCTTTCATGACTTGATCTTCAAGAAATCTCAAAAGGGACAAAACTCACAAATTATGCCAAATGCCTTGGATCCTTCCATCCACTTGTGCTAGCTGCATAACTTTGATTCTATGGATCTCCATGAATCTTGCTGAGGCCAGACACCCCATTGAACCAGCTCTTCCATAGCCCATACCTCTTGTCTCTCCCCAGATTTCCATCCTGGTACAAACGCGAAAGTGGCGCGGAAAGAGGTAGAGTCGCCAGCCAGGCATTTTTATCCCGAAGAAACGAGAATGAAAATGCTGCACAAACCAAAGAAAAGAAAAGGAAGGACACATGTCCTACGAACCAAAGAAACTGAGTTCGGGAGTCGGTTACGACCTGGGAAGGTATTAGCACCCCAGATCGTCCGCCGTACCCGACGGGATCCACGCTTGCAAAGAAATTTGTTTCAAAGGGTGAAAAAATGAAAGCTGCTGCAAAACTGAAACTGAAACTAGATAAGAAAAGAAAAGAAAGGGGAAAATGTAGGGAAAATAAAAGAGTGTGCTCGAACGGGCCATACCCCGCTGCCTACGTACTTCATATGGACAATGAGGATCAGAGTCGTCGTAGTTCCCCTAACTAGGGGTGAAAAACGATTGTTTGTGTATTAAGGCTTGAACTGCCTATGTCAATGCGCAGGTGTTGCAGGCTCTGACGACGAGTGCGTTACCGTCTTGCAAAGTGACAAGTAGGAGCAAGTTCGCGGACGGAGCGAAGGAGAGAAGAAAAGAATTCTCGAAGGAAATACGTTTATTGTTTGTTTGTGTTTTTTAGAAGCTTTTTACGAGTGTGGCACAAGGAAATGAAATCAAACTCTTTTCCATGAAATGTGTACTTGCTACTACATTCCAAGATGGAATAATAGCACAAGCACACCAAGTAAGGAGAAGATCCCCAAAACTTGGTTCCAAAGATTAGGGCCTAGGCTCACTAACTCGTTGACTTTATTAAGTGTTTTTTTTTGTAATTTTTGATGAAGAAGTCTTTTTTATGATTTTCTTGATGAAGATGGTCTCATGATCAGACTTGTGCATCATGATGAACAAACTTGTACCATCCCAAGATGGGAAAACTACAAGTGTTTCATGGAATAAGGCTATTGCACAGGAGACCACTTAAGTGTTTATTATGCTTTTTTTTATTTTGAGATGAGAAGAGAAAGAAACAAAAGGATCTTAAAGGTAAAAGTATAATGGGGGACTAACAAATCCTAATGTTAGCATGCAAGGGTGGTCCTAAGGTTAGTGAGGCTTCAACTATCCTAAGAGAAAGGATGATCAAAAGAGAAGCAAAAAGAAAGGAGAAGAAAGCTAGAGAGGGGAAAGAGAACCACATGATGGCACAAAGCACATCAAACATCACAAAGCAAAAGCAAAGCAAAAAAGGAAATATGAAGAATTGAAATGTGGATAAACATCCATACTTATCTTACCATAAGCCCCTGCAATGTTAGCAAAATTCCAGCAAATTGATCAACACAATCATGGAACTAGCATGTTCAAAGGTTCTAGCAAACAAGGATCAAACAACATATCAAGCATTGAAAATACACGACTTACGCATCGAAAACATGAAAGCATACATCAACCAGCAAGCAAATCACCCTAAAATAGCATGTTCAATGATCATACAATGATCCATGGTAATTCTTCCGACAAAAGACTGGAGGTGAGTTTTCGGGCAACCCGTGTCGTTGTACTTGTCAAAAGTAGAGACCTTAAACCTGTAGGGAATTCTAACCCCTGGCACCAAGCCCAAGTCAGTGATATCAATTCCTTGGCCTTCTGCCTCATCCAGCAAGGTAAATTGTTCGTCTTGCCCATTCATCTGCAAGTTATTCACGCCATCATTGACAATAGTAATCCCTGGTTGCACCACAGGGATTTCAACTTGACGGGCGCCAGCCCCATTGCGATTACCTCCTTCGGCTATCCCATTGTTCCTGACTTGGTTGTTTTCCACCATCTCGCGCAAGCGCTCCTGAGTTTGACCCATCCCAGCCATGAGGGTCATGAAGTTGTCCATTCTTGTTCTTAAGTCAGCCAGATCTGCTTGCATCTGTTCCATTACTCTCTGTCGGTTAACTTTTGTGGGGTATCTGTGCACGGTTGGCTGTTTCTGAACCTTCTTAGGAGCTATAGTGCCTGAAATGACATAAACGTTAGAAAACTGATGAACTACCTGCAAAACAGCAAACACGTTATATGCATGCAATGTAACTATTCATGTTTCCATGTTTAGGCATTCATATGCCCCAGTTCTGGTATTTGCTCCAGATAGCCCCTTTGAGCAGTAATTTTCAAACTCTCCCTTTGAAGAGTGTTCAGATCTCAGCAGTCTCAACAAACAAGCTTTGCATACTCAGAAATGGTAATTGGGGTTTAACATTGCATAACATGGATAACCCACTGGCAGCCCAAAAGTTAAAGCACAAACAAATTCCCCGAAGGGTTACAAGTCAATACATGAACAAAAAGATAAAGCAAGACTCCTACAACAAGCCTATTGGTAGTCTGGACAACAATAAATTAAAATCCTAGACTAAAGGAAAGACTTAGGTTCTTCTTCTGTAGCCACCACCTCTTTCCGGTTCTTTTTCACGCCTGCTCTCAGCTTAAGCTCTGCAATCTCTTTCAATGCCTCCTCCAAGGCCATCTGGCTTTGTACCAATTATTGAGTCTTTTCCCTTCGTATTTTGTGAACTTGTTCTACTTCTTCTTTCTTAAAGGCCATCTGTACCTCGTAAAACTCTTCCTTTTCTTTGTACTTCTTCTGCTCTTGTTCCCTTTGGCCCTGTAACTAAACAATGGACTGACGAGCTTCTTTATGAGTCTTCAAAGTCTTCTTACGCTCCGCTTCTCTTTTTGATTCCATTAGACCTAATCTCTGAAAATGAGCTTCTCTTCCAGCAAACTTTTTTTCTTTAGCTTCTAAGGTAACTTGCATCCTCTGTAGCTTTTTCTCTACTTCATTATTAGCACGATTGGCAAGGTGGTACAAGTTAACCATTTCAGCATTTTCTACTCGGACCTCGTGCAACTGAGCTTCCAACTTCTTATACTCTTCAAGAGAAACAGTATTCTGACATGGCACATCTTTGGGATATAATGGAGCTTCCACTGAAAATGGCATGAGCAATTCCTCTACACGCTTCTGCAACCACGTAGTAAACGGAGGATATGTCTTGGGATCTACCCTTCCAAAATCCTTCTTTCCTTTCTTCACCCTGTGAGCCCAAGCCTGAGATGCCTGTATGACCAACTCTTTGTTTCCCTCCACAGAAAAGTACAAAGACCCAGCTAATTCTGCCATACTTGGTGGATCCCTCAGAGGATAGCCAAATTGTTTCCTAGCTAAGACTGGATGGTAAATGATCACCCCATTTCTCCCTAGCAAAGGCACATTAGCAAAACTCCCACAACTAACCAGTAACTCCTTTCCCAACAAATATCTGTTATTACCCCAAGCTATATCCTCAGAAGTTAGTCCCATTAGCCTCCTGGACCACCTACATTCATCTCTCATCTCTTTGAAAGGGCCTGACTTTGGTAATTGCTTAGCAAACCAATCATCAAATAATGGAGCACAAAAACTCACTGGTACACCTCTGCCTTTTTCGTTCTGGTAATGAACATTGTAGTAGAAATATCCCAACAAGGTTGGTACAGGATTACCTTTAGCAAAAATGGAGATCACCTCCAAACTCACAAACTCCTTTTCTCCTGGGAAAAAACTAGATCTATATACCATCAAGGCCACCACAACACCAAAATCTCCCCACTTACTCTCTTTGGCATATCCTTCAGCTTCTGGTATAAGCACATCCCAGGGAAGTCATCTACCCTCATTGTCCTTCAAAGCTTTCTTGACCTTAGCAACTGGTATACGACAAACACTGGATATGTCTTATTCCTTGGGAACTATCTCTGACCCATAGTAAGGCAAAGTATCTCTAACAGGAATACCCAAAATACTAGATATCTCCTCCAAGGTAGGAGCCAAAATATAATCAGGAAATACAAAACACCGCAACAAGGGATCATAGAACTGAAGCAAAGTGTGCAAGTTATCCTTCTGGTCTGCAGTAGGTTTATCCATGTACTTCAAAATCTGACCATACCTCTTTCTGAATTTCCCTAAAACCTGATCATTCATCAGCCCTGCTAGTCTCTGAACACTCTTGACTTCTGGTTGGAGAAAAGTATAATGGACATTTTTCTTTCTTGTAATTTTCTTAACTTCTGCCATCTGGAAAGCTTACAATTACCAGAACTAGGTGCTAAACTGTAAACAAAACCTAAAAATGGAAACACAAATAGTTAATGCGAGTATGATGCGATGAAAATGCAATGCAGGCATATGATCAATCCAGGACCATCTGGATACTGGATATCAGCTGAAAACCAAGATTCTATGAGCCATAACTAACTAATAGAAATCCTCAGAACCAAAAGATCAAGAAATCCAGAACCATAATGACCAAATCATAACAAAGACCAAACTGATAATGAGAGTATGTGGAGGTCAAGGGTTCCTGCAAACCTATAAACCCCTCCCAATCTCACTGGTGTGCTCCGGGTCAAACATCATGGACTCTCAAAGCCGAGCAACAATAATACGTTCACCATTTCCGAGAAATGGCTCATGACCAAATCAGGGAATCGGTTTGGCATTATGTACTACTCAGGGAGGCCCCAGCTGAGTCCGGGAAAACAAGGTCATCCTATGTGAGTTCCAGGTGGGCCCTCGGGTGCGAATGGGTTTGCCACACAATGTGGTCTGCCACTGTCACCACTAAAGAGGGATGTTTCCACAAGGTTCTCAATGATCGGTCCCCAGCTGCACATAACTATCAAGGTCATGAAATGAGAGAGGAAGATCCCCAAATCAAGACATTTCCAAGACAGTCGCAAATTTGGGAGTGGAACTCACTACTACCCCCATGACAAGATCTCATGAGGCCAAAGTGGAACCACTCTAAGTCCTAAGGTGCACTCGAGCCTTGGTAATGAGCTCATCTCACAGTAACAGTATCACCCAAGTCCCACAGAAAAAATCCAGTCCAGACAGTCCAGTATAATATATATGATGCATGAAAATAAATACTGAAAACTGTAAATAAAGTTGTAAATAAACAACAACAAAATATACACACAACAGCAAACAATCAACACCCAAAGAAACAGAAACACGCAGGTGCTAGGAGAGACTCTCAAGGGAACCAGAGATTCTGGGTTCGATTCCCAGGAGAGTCGCCAGCTGTCGCTCCCCGGATTTCC
The DNA here is from genome assembly GCA_963966055.1 of Lathyrus aphaca. Lineage (NCBI taxonomy): Eukaryota > Viridiplantae > Streptophyta > Magnoliopsida > Fabales > Fabaceae > Lathyrus > Lathyrus aphaca. The sequence continues at coordinate 391,990,956 of OZ014519.1, read as the reverse complement.
ATCCTAGTACAAACGCGAAAGTGGCGCGGAAAGAGGTAGAGTCGCCAGCCAGGCATTTTTATCCCTAAGGAACGGGAATGGTAATGATGCACAAACCGAAGAAAAGATTAAACTCATTACTTAACACTAGACAAAAACCCAAAAACATCTAATTAATCACAAGTAGGTTAATGATATTAATCCTACATCATTATGGTAATTAAGTTGAGATGCTTATCTCATACTTAAGTATGCTCATTATCCCTAACCAGGGAGGATATAATGAGTTTACAATCCCTTGATTTAGGCTTCATCTCATCAACTTATGCAAAACACCAAAAACAATAGCAAGACTGAAAACACAAAAACAAACAATAATCGTCTCCTTCGGGATTCTTTTCTCATCACACTCACTCACAAATGAGAACTTGCTTCTTCCGTCTAATGCAAGACAGTTAGCACTCGAGCCAGACGAGTCATACACTTGAGCATAGACAAGAAGGCAGTTCACAGTCAAATTCATTTTCAGTTTCTTTGAGTTGAACTACGGTGTTCTGACTTCCTCATTGCACGAGAGGATACGTAGGCATAACTTAACTGTTATCGAACAAAAGTCTCTGTGTCTCCCCCCTCTTTCAGCATTCCTTTCTAAGCCTCAGTTCCTGAGCAATTCACCCTTTTGCACTGACACATGTACATTCATTCCTTAGCTTTTACACACAGATAGCACATAAACTACCCCTTTAAGAACAATCTCTTAAGCATGGACCTCGTCGAGTACGACGGAAAATCTGGGTGCTAATACCTTCCCAGGTTGTAACCAACCCCCTTTCTTAGTTTCTCTGGTTCGCAACCGTCTTATCCATCTCTTTCTAGGTTTATGAATCATTACCTTTCCTTCGGGATAAAAATTCCTAGTTGGCGACTCTTTTCAGTTTATTTCCTTTTCTCTTTTCGCCGACCGTTCGCGTCTGCACCGGTATGCAAATCTTCGGGAGCGACAGCTTGGCGACTCTACTGGGGACTCTTATCTTGAAACCAGGGATTCTGGTTCTTTTTGTAGGTTTCTCCTAGCGCTTGTTTGATTTGTGTTTATGGGGTGTTATGTGTTATAGGTGCTTTTTGTTTATTGTTTTCTGTACAGTTGTATTTATTGCTTTCATTTACTGTTTATACATTTCATATTATTGTCATCATATCATGTGCTGGATCTGTTGTTTACCTTGGTGGTAGGGATATTCAGTGAGTAAGGTTCAATACCGGGAGCCTGAGTGACACATAGGATATAGTGGCTTCATATTCTTTCCCATTCCATTTCGGTCTGGTGCGGGAATATGAAACACGGTTCAACCAGTCTGGATACTAAAATCCGAGGTACATAGTTAGCAGTCTGTACTTTGATCATAGACGAAATAGTGGCTAAGGCGTCTACAAACTGATTCTCATCTCGAGGGATGTATTCAAGCTTAACCATTGTGAAGAAAGTCAACAATCTCCTCGTATAGTCACGGTAGGGAACCAGATGCTCTTGATGAGTATACCACTTGCCATTAGTTTGGTTGATCACCAAAGCTAAGTCTCTGAATACATTCAAGGTTTTGATCCTGAGGTCAATGGCTTCCTGAAGACCCATGATGCAAGCTCCGTACTCTGCTTCGTTGTTAGTGGAGGAAAAGGTGAGCCTTGTTGAGAAAGGCAGATGGACTCCTTTGGGTGTAATAAGCATTGCACCAACTCCACGACCATTACAATTAATTGCCCCATCAAACATCATAGTCCATGCTTCTTCTAGATCAGGCCCTTCAGTGTGAATAGGCTCTTCACAATCTTTTGACTTTAAGAACATGATGTCTTCATCAGGGAAATCAAATCTCATAGGCTGGTAGTCATTAATTGGTTGCTCAGTCAGATAGTCCAACAATACACTGCCTTTTGATGGATTTTTGAGAGGTGTATTGGATATCATATTCTTTTAGAATCATTTTCCACCTTGCAACCCTTCTGGTAAGTGTTGGCTTCTCAAATATGTACTTGACGGGGTCCATCTTTCAGATCAACAGGGTAGTATGAGTCAACATATATTGTCTTTGTCGGTGAGCAGCCCACACTAAAGCACAACAAGTTTTCTCGAGCAGTGAATAATGTTGTTCACAGTCGGTAAACTTTTTGCTTAGGTAATATATTGCATACACTTTTCGACCAGACTCGTCATGTTGGCCCAACACACACCCCATCGATTCATCTAATACTGTCATGTATATTATTAGAGGTCTTCCTTCAACTGGAGGCATGAGAATTGGAGGTTCTTGCAAATACTCTTTGATCTTGTCAAAAGCTCTTTGACAATCATCGTTCCAACTGACTGTTTATTCCTTTCTTAGCAGTTTGAACAAGGGCTCGCAAGTTGCAGTGAGATGAGATATGAACCTTGAAATGTAGTTCAATCTTCCTAAGAACCCTTGAACTTCTTTCTCAGTCTTAGGTGCATGCATTTCCTGAATTGCTTTGACTTTGTCGGGATCAACCTCAATTCCTTTTCCGCTTACAATAAAACCCAACAGCTTACCAGAACATACCCTGAAGGTTCACCAAATTCTCTTCCTCTGTTTGGGACTTGGCAATCATGTCATCCACGTAGCACTCAATTTCTTTATGGATCATGTCGTGGAATAATGTTACCATAGCACATTGATATGTTGCATCGGTGTTCTTCAAACCAAACGCCATTACTTTGTAGCAGAATGTGCCCCAGGGTGTGATGAAGGTTGTCTTCTCCATGTCTTTAGGTGACATCTTGATCTGATTGTATCCAGAAAATCTGTCCATGAAGGAAAATACCGAGAAATGATTTGTGTTGTCTACCAATACATCAATGTGAGGTAATGGGAAGTCATCTTTCGGGCTCGCTCTATTCAGATCCCGGTAATCGACACACATACACACCTTGTCATCATTCTTAGGTACGGGTACAATGTTAGTGACTCACGGCGGGTAACTAGTTACAGCAAGAAAACCGGCATCCCACTGCTTTTGTACTTCTTCTTTGATTTTCATGGCCATATCTGGGCGAGTACGACACAACTTCTGTTTAACTGGCAGACAATCTTCTTTCAATGGCAGCTTGTCCATGACAATATCTGTATCCAAACCCGACATATCTTGATAGGACCAAGCGAATACATCGACATACTCTCGCAGCATACTGATAAGTTGTTCTTTTACTGGAGCTTGCAAACTGGCCCCAATCTTCACCTCTTTCACATCTTCCTCGGTACCAAGATTGATAGTCTCAACCTCCTCCTGATGAGGAGCAATCACCTTTTCCTCTTGTCTCAATAACCTGGCTAACTCTTCAGGTAAATCTTAGTCTTCTTCAACCCATTCATCTGCTTGATTAATCGGATTGTCGAAGTCATACAAGGTCATAACAATGTTGTTGTCGGTGCAATATGGAGGGCTATCTCTGCAAGGGTTGAGATTTGGTTTATTTTAGTGATTGATTTTATCTTATTTATAAAAAAGTAAATGAAGTTATTATTGAGAAAAACATTGCCATTTATTATTTTGTGCGAAAATAACAAAAATGAAAAGACAGTGAGCGAAAAAAGACTATTTGCAAAAAGATGTCCCTATTACAAAATACATATGTCCCTATTACAAAATGAGTCCAAAACATATTGGGCAAGATGCAGGGCTTTGATGCATTCTTAAAACAGGAAATAATAATTACTCTGCAGCAGTGACCCTTATAATTTTCTGGGAAGACTAGTTGAGGACTTGTTGGCCCGGGACTCTTGGACGTATCCAGGTTGTAGTCGTTCTCAGCCTCATCTTCCAAAATGTTGACAACATTCGGGGTTAGTATTCCCCCACTTATGAACTTGGGAGCTTCAGCAGCCTCCTCTGGAACTTGTCGGGATGGTCTGTAACCCAAACCAAATTTATCTTCTTTTATCTGAACACGTGAGCAAAGATAGTATAGAGATCTTGGAGGGTGTTTGGTGGAGCTGATCCACAACCTTGTAGTCACTTCTCTTGATAATCCTCATAAACTCTTCTACATCCTGATCAAAGGGTTTCTTCTGAGTTTCTTTTGCAGTTGGTTCTTATGGCACCATACTCTTGCCTTTTGCTTTGGCAGCAGCTTCTACTTTAGCATTAACTTTGGGAAACTGTGAAGCGAAGAGACGTCCGCTTCGAGTGAAGCTTCCGCCTCCCCCAACATTGTCAACCTGTGGTGTAGAAGTTGAAGAGTCAAGAGTGATCTTCTTTCCATGGCAGTAAATATTCGAACCATAATGCCAAGGCACAACATTGTTGTTATCATAAGGAACTGGTCCAGGCAACGTGATGGTCACCGGACTAATTGCAGCGGAGAAAGGAGTTGTGATAGTCTGTGGATCATAATAGATGGTGACAGGAGGTCTGACTGAAGCTGGTGTAGGTGTGGCAAGTTGTTGATGTGGATGTTGTTGAAAGTCGTTGTTGAGGGATTCTGGAACATGAATGGTTGTTGGATCATAGTAAATGGTAACTGTTCAGATGTCATCACTGATGTTGGTTGTTGTTGTAGTTGATTTTGTTGAAATGACTTTTGCTGGTATTGTAGAAGATCCTGATGGGATAATGTTTTCCGGTGTTGTAGAAGGGATTTTTGTTGCAGTTGTAGAAGATGGAACTATTGACGTGATCTGCAGGTTTCCTTCTCTGATAAGACTGCTAATACCATTCTTCAGATTTGCACAACCATTGGCAGAAACTTTGCAAGCTTCACAATGTGCCTCACAACCCGGAAACACTTGGCACTTCAATAGTTGAGCTTTTACTTTGGCCAGTGGTGTTTGAATACTTGCAATGTCCTCAATCAGAATTGATGGTTGGGCCTCCTCAATAGTATTAATCCTTGGCCCACTGTGATTCAGTATTGGTTTCTTTGTGACATTTGGTGGAGGTGCAAAATTCAAAGCTTTGGAGTCAATCAGATCTTGGACTTTCATGTGTAGGGTCCTGCATTTCTCTGTTGAATGACCAGGTGCATTGGAGTGAAAAGCACATCTGGCATTGACATCATAGTTCCTTGGAAGATTCAGAGGATCTGGTGGAGCCAAAGTCCTTAGCTCAGTCAGGTTAAGCTTCAATAGTTGTGGGAGTAAGGCTGCATAGGGCATCGGGATGGGATCGATTACCATGTTAATCTGAGAAGGCCTTTGTTGGAAAGGACGTTGTTGTTGGTTATTGTTGTTGTAAGGTTTTTGTTGCTGTTGTGGGAACTGTTGTTGCTGTTGAGGATACTGTTGTTGCTGAGGTGCTGGAGCAGGAATGGTGATTGCAGCCACTGATCTTTGCAAGTACTGGGGTCTACCTCTACTAACATGTACTGCATTAGTCTCCCCTGTTCTTCTAGGTCTGGAGAAGGGCTTCTTCACATGGCTGGAGCTAGCACCATTGTCAAAAATCTTACCCATCTTCAATAGGCTTTCAATTCTTTCACCTGCTATAACCTGTAACACCCCAAATTTACCCTCTCCTGTTTAGCATCATCATCATATCATAATCATCATCATCATATCATGTCCTTAGCATATTTCATAGAAAAAATGAGGCATAGCATTTTCATGTTCCAACATAAGGCATGTGATCAATTATCAGGGAAATTCAAAGCTCACAAGGCATGTTACAAGTTTGACATCAGGGTCAAATCCTAAAGAAGGGATTGAGGATCAAAATCAGATCAAAATGGTTGGCGCCAAGTGATTCCTGAGGTTTCCCACCAAAAGGAGGGAAAATTCAAAATTCACTGGCGTTAACCGGTTAACGGATGCGAATTTTGAATTCCAGCAGCATTTTCAGCATGTGTGATTTGGTTCCAATTTCCAATTTTCTGATTTTTATTAATTTGAATTAAAAAGAAGGATCTAGAGCACTTATCCAAGCCTAATTCCATTGCTAAATCCTAATCTCTTTGCCAAACCATAATTTTGGATCCCAATCCTAATTTTTTGGCCCCAAACCTAAACCATATTTAATCCATTTCTCTCCAAACCAAAGGGAGCTCTCTCTCATTTATTTTTTCATTCTGAATTTTCACTCTTCTCACTCACAATTCTCTCAATTTTCTCTCCCAATTTTCCAAATCACTAAAAGTTCCTCTTTGAAGATCACATAACCTTGCCTTAAGGTGTGTGGATCTTGGAACTAGACTTCCATCCATAGCTTCTTTAAATCTTTTTGCTGGTTTAATTGGTGATTCATATCTGGTTTGGGATCTAGAAGTGCTTTTGGATCCAAAATTCTGCATCAAGACCTTGTTCTTGCATTTATTTTGCATGGAGTGTGAAGCTTAGCACCGGATCTTCAAAGTTTCCCACGAGATATATCGTTTTCAGCTCGATCAAGAATTACAAAAGCATACCTCAGCTTTGTAGGTTGGTTAATTTTAGATCTAGCTCTGTTTTAGCTTATTTGCATGCTTATGCTTTAGATCCACCATGTGCTTGTGTATTTGCTTGTGTTGCTTAAACTGATTGATCGATTTTGTAACCGGATCCATGTGGTAATGTTCATGAGCTTCATGATGCCATTTAATGTGAATTGATACGCTATTTTCATGCTCAATTGATTACTGGTCTGGTGTGAGATTAATTGGAAAAGCTGGTTTGAACTGATTTTTTCTGTAGGAATTATTGTTATTTTAACAGTGTTTACCGGTTAACGGATTGGTTAACCGGTTAACGCACCTTTTTTGTGTTGTTTTTCTGCAAGTTTTGGCTAGTTAACTGGTTAACGCTTTGGTTAACCGGTTAACACTGAAGCAGTAAGCCATTTTTGGGCTATTTTTAGCATATTTGACCCCCTTACTTGTTTTAAATTCCATGGATCATTATATGATCATTGAATATGATTGTTTAGGGTGATTTGCTTGCTGGTTAATGCATGCTCACAAGTTTTCGACACGTAAATGCTTGTGTGTGCTATGTTTGGCATGATTTTTTGATCTTTGTTGATGTGAACTTTGAGCATGTCATTTCCATGATTTTATTGATGAACATGTGTTGGATTTTGCTAACACTTGCAGGGGCTCATGGTAAGAGAAGTGTGGATGTTCATCCACATTTCAACTCTTCATCCTTCTCTCTTTTTAAGTTCTTTCTCCTTGTGCTTTTTGATGTGCCTTATTCCATCATGTGAGGCAATTCTTTTCCTCCCCCTTTAGGAGCAACTTATCTCCTTTAGAGGAGTAAATTGCTTGCTAGCTTTCTCCCTCTTCTTGCTCTTTTTTTGTTCTTCTTTTTTCTTCTTAGGATAGTTGAAACCTCACTAACCTTAGGACCACTCTTTTGCATGACAACATTAGGATTAGTCTTCCCCCATTTTAGACTTTTACCTGTTTGCTCCTTTGGCTTCTTTCTCTTCTCATCTCATAACAAAACCTAAAAAACATTAATAAAGAAAGAAGTGACTTCTTGTGTAACAGCATTATTCAATGGGGCATATGTATTCATTCCATCTTGGAATAGTGCATTTGTCTAGCATGATGCACAAGTCGGATCATGAAGTCATCTTCAACAAGAAAAACCCTAAAAACACTTCTTCATTTTTAATCACTAAAACATCTAATAAATTCAACAAGTCAATGAATTTGGGCCCTTGCCCTTGGAAATAAGTCTTGGATAAGTTCTCCTTACTTGGTGTGCTTGTTCTATTATTCCATCTTGGAATGTAGTAGCAAGTACACATTCCATAGAAAAGAGCTTGAGTTCATTCTCTTGTGCCACACTAATAAAAAGCTTTAGAAAACACAAACAAACAATAAGCGTCTTTCCTTGGGGAATTCTTTTCTCATCTCCTTCGCTCCGTCCGCGAACTTGTCACTACTTGTCACTTTGCAAGACCGTAACGCACTCGTCTTCCGAGCCTCCAACACCTGAGCATTGACATAGGCAGTTCAAGCCTTAATTCACAAGCAATCTTTTCTACCCCTAGTTAGGGGAACTACGGCCTCTCTGATCCTCATGTCTAGTGAGGTATGTAGGCAACGGGGTAGGGCCCGTTCGAGCATAATCTTTATTTTCCCTACATTTTTTCCTCTTTTGTTTTCTTTTCAGTTCTATATCTAATTCCAGTTCATTTTCAGTTTTGCAGCAACTTTCATTCCTTCACCCTTTGAACTTTTTCTTTGCAAGCGTGGATCCCGTCGGGTACGGCGGACAATTCGGGGTGCTAATACCTTCCCAGGTCGTAACCGACTCCCGAGCTCAGTCTCTTTGGTTCGCAGGACCTGTGTCCTTCCTTTTATTTTCTTCTGGTTTGTGCAGCATTACCATTCCCGTTCCTTCGGGATAAAATGCCTGGCTGGCGACTCTACCTCTTTCCGCACCACTTTTGCGTTTGTACTAGGATGGAAATCCGGGGAGCGACAGCTGGCAACTCTGCTGGGGAAAGCATCCTAACACAAGTATTTATGGTTCCCCTGAGAGTCAATCATAGCACTTGCGTGCTTCTGTTTCTTTGGGTGTTGATTGTTTGCTTTTGTGTGTTTATTTTACTGTTGTTTATTTACAGTTTTATTTACAGCTTTATTTACAGTTTTGACTATTTATCTTCATGCATCATATTATACTGGACTGTCTGGCTGTGCTGGTTTTCTTTTTTCTGTGGGATCGTGAATTGTTATTGAGAGATGAGCTCGTAACCGGGGCTCGAGTGCACCCTAGGACTTAGAGTGGACAGTCACTTTGGCTTCATGGCAACTTGCTATGTTGGTAGTAGTGAGTTCCACACCCAGACTTGCGACCGTCTTGGAAATTTATTATGCCGAAATCTTTCTGGGGTAATACACAACCTCGATAGTTATGTGCATCTGGGGACCAATCATTGAGGACCTTTGTGGAAACATCCCTCTCCAGTGGTGACAGTGGCAAACCACATTTTGTGGCAAACCCATTCGCACCCGAGGGCACACTGGGAACTAGCATAGGATGGCCTGGTTCTTTTATAGGAACTCAGTCAAAGTATCTGGTCGTATGACGATAGTATTATACCCTTCGGGATGAATGTACTATTGTTTCTCGATTCCAGCGCTTGAAGCTGGGAACTTATAAAGGATGCTTGTTTTTCCTGGACTCACGCTGAGGCCTCCCTGAGTAGTACATAATGCCAAACCTATTACCTGATTTGGTCATGATCCATTTCTTAGAAATGGTGAACGTATTATTGCTATTCGGCTTTAAGAGTTCGTGATGTTTGACCCGGAGCACACCCGTGAGATTGGGAGGGGTTTACAGGTTTGCAGGAACCCTCAACCTCATCATACCTCATTTCCAGTACAGTTCTATGATTTGATAAGGCTACATGGATTTGGATCTTTGATTTTTGGGCTTATTTGAGACTGAATTCTCGTCCATGGGGATTTATTCAGAGGATTTTGGTTCTTGGTCACTTGGGTCCCATGTTCCGTATCCAGACAGTCCCAGTGGTTGATCATGTGCCTGCATTGCATTTGCATCGCATCATACTTGCATTAACTGTTTGTGTTTCCATTTCAAGTTAGTATTTAGCCTCTGTACCCAGTTCTGGTATTCGTTGTCTTCTCCAGATGACCGAAGTTCAAGAGATACCCAGAAAAAGGAATGTTCATTATACTTTCCCGCAACCCGAGATTGAGAGTATTCAGAAACTGGTGGGCTTGATGAGTGACAAGGTTTCAGATGATTTCAGAAGCTGGTATGGAAAGATCTTGGGTTACATGAACAAACCTACTGTCGATCAGAGAGATAGTCTTCATTCTTTGTTGCAGTTTTATGATCCTCAGTTGAGAATTTTCGTGTTTGCTGATTACGTCTTGGCTCCCCCCATGTTAGAGATTTCTGACATCCTGAAGATTCCTATCAATAATGGTGTTCCCTACTATACTGCGGAGAAGTGTCCCCCGTACAAAGATATCGCAGGTGCTTGTCATTTGAGTATGCTTAGAGTGGAGATGGAGTTAGAAGCCAGTAAAGGGAAGGGATTTAATCTAGATTTTCTTATCACAGAAGCCCATGTGTTTGCTCTGGGAGGGAAATGGTTAGAGTTCAGTGCGCTGTTAGAATTAATGGTCTATGGGATAAGCCTTTTCCCAGGAGAGAAAGGATGGATAAGCTTGGAGGCTATCACCCTTTTCATTAAAGGAAACCCGGTGCCTACGTTGGTGGGTGACTTTTACTTCGGCATCCATCACAGAAATGAGAAGAGAAAAGGGTACGTAAATTGTTGTGCTCCCGCGTTTGCTGAGTGGTTTGCTAAGAAGCTTCTAAAGTCAGGACCGTTCAAAGATCTTAAGCAAGATTGGAAGTGGGCGAGGAGATTGATGGGGTTAACATCTGATGATATAGCCTAGGGATGTAGAAGAAACTTGGTAGGGAATGAGTTTATTACAATGTGTGGTGAGTTTCCCTATGTGCCGTTGTTAGGTAGAAAAGGAGTGATAAGTCATAACCTTGTGTTGTCCAGAAAGAAATTTGGTTATCCACTGAAGGATCCTCCATCAGATGAAGAAATAGCTAAGACTTTGTATTTTCCAGCTGAAGATAATGAGCTATTGGTCGCTCAAGCATCCCAAGCTTGGGAAACAAAGGTTAGAGAGGGTAAGAAAGAATTCGAAAAAGGTAGACCCTAAGACCTATCCCTCTTTTGCTACTTGGATATAAGGGAGGGTTGATACCTTCTTCCTTCTGTTTTCGGTTGAGGATCCACTATATCTAAAGGAGGTACTGGTGCAAACCATTGTTTCTCTTGAAGATTACAAAAGGTTGGAAGCTCAGTTGCGCAAGATTCAGGTAGAGAATTATGAAATGGATAGTTTGTATCACCGTGCCAATCATGCTAAGCAAGAAGCGGAAGAAAAGCTACAGATAACGCAGGCTACTTTAAAAGCTAAAGAAAAGGAGTTTGCTGGGAGAGAAGCTCATTTTCAGAGATTAGGTTTAACTGAGTCAAAGAGAGAATTAGAGCATAAGAGGATTGTGAAGACTCTCAGAAAAGCTCGTCAGTCCATTTCTTGGTTACAGGACCAAAGAGAACAGGAGCAGAAGAAGTACAAGGAAAAGGAAGAGTTATTTGAAGCGCAGATGACATTCAAGAAGGAAGAGGTCGAACAAGTTCACAAGATATGAAGGGAAAAGACTCAACAATTGGAACAAATCCAACTAGCCTTGAAGGAAGCAATGAAGGAGATTGCAGATCTTAAGCTGAGAGCAGGCGTCAAGAAGATCCGGACGAAGGTGGTGACTGCAGAAGGGGAGCCTGGATCTTCCTTTTAGCTTAGGGTTTTAGTTTATTGATATTTGTATTCAGACTACCTACAGGCTTATTGTAGGAGTCTTGCTTTATCTTTATGTCATCTTTGTTGTATTGTAACCCTTTGGGGAATGTTGTTTTGTCTATGACTCTGATTGTTGGTAGTTTGTTCATGCTATGCAATGATATTTTCCAGTTACCGATTTTTAATGAGCAAAGCTATTTGTCCTAAGAAACCAGGATCTGAATACTCCTCGAAAGAGTTTTAAAAGTTAGTTTCCAACAAAGTCATCTGGAGTACTCTCTGTCAAAATACCAGAACTGGGGCATATTAATGCCTGGACATGGAAGCATGAATAGTTACATTGCATGCATATAACATGTTTGTTGTTTTGCAGGTATTTCTCCAGTGTTCTAATGTTCATATCACTTTCAGGAACTATAGCTCCCAAAAAGGTTCAGAGACAGTCAACGGTGCACAAATACCCTACAAAGGTGAACAGAGAGAGAGCGATGGATCAGATGCAAGCAGATCTGGCTGACTTAAGGATGAGAATGGACAACTTCATGACCCTCATGGCTGGGATGGGTCAAACTTAAGAGCTTCTGCGCGAAATTTTGGATAACAATCAAGTCAGGAACAATGGGACAGTAGATGGAGGTAATCGCAATGGGGCTAGCGCCCGTCACGTTGAAATTCTTGTGGTGCAACCAGGGGTCACTATTGTCAATGATGGAGTGAATAATCTGCAGATGGATGGGCAGGACAAGCAGTTCACCTTGTTGGATGAGGCAGAAGGCCAATGGGTTGACATGAATAGAAGGTTTGAAGAAATGGCTGAGCAGATTCGTGCCATTCAGTCTCAGAGTTCTCTAGGGTTTGACGTCACTAATTTGGGCTTGGTGCCAGGGGTGAGAATTCCCTACAAATTCAAGGTCCCTACTTTTGATAAGTACAATGGCACGGCTTGCCCGAAAACTCATCTCCAATCTTTTGTGGGAAGGATTGCTGCACATACAGAGGATGAGAAGCTGTGGATGTATTACTTCCAGGATAGTCTTGTAGGAGCTTCCTTGGAATGGTACATGAAGTTGAGCAGAGTCAATATCCGAAGCTGGAAGGATCTAGCTGAGGCATTTGTGAAGCAGTATCAGTATAATTTGGATATGACTCCAAATCATACCCAGTTGCAGACAATGTCTCAGAGTGCTAAGGAAGGGTTCAAAGAGTACACCCAGAGGTGGCGTCAGCTTGCTGCTCGAGTACAACCTCCTTTGTTAGAAAATGAAATGGAAGATATGTTTATGAGAACGCTGCAAGAGGTGTTTATTGAGAGACTGACGTCTTGTTCGGCAATGAAGTTCAACGACATTGTGATAGCTGGAGAGAGGGTCGAAACTCTGCTGAAAATGGGAAAGATTCAAGAAACTAGTGCAAGTAGCTCAAGTGGTGTGAGAAAGGCTTTCAGTGGGCCTCCAAGAAGAATGGAGGGAGAAACTAATGTTGTGTACGGCTGCAGTCGGGGCCGCAGATACAGAGGATCTTATGAGCAGGTGGCCGTTGTCACCATCCTCACAGGTCTTGTGCAACAACAACAACATCAACAACAGCCGCAACGCAATAACTATCAGCAGATGCCCTATCAACAGAGACAAGCTCGTCCAGCTAACAGGGTGCTCGAAGCCATCCCGATGACGTACACAACTCTGCTCCAAAGATTGTTAGACTTGAATTTGGTTCAGTCGAGGACATTAACACCACCTCCACCTGGAGAGCTTCCAGTGGGGTATGATGCTAATGCAAGATGCGTGTTTCATTCAGGAGCTCCCGAGCACTCAACGGAGAAGTGCAGGGCATTGCAGCATAAGGTCCAAGACTTGATTGATTCAAAGGCAATTAACTTCGCACCGCCTCCAAATGTTACATCAAACCCCATTCCAAATCATGGAGGGCTAGGATAAATGCCGTTGACGGTGGTGAGAGGTCAAATTTGATCTTGAAGGTGGATGAAGTGAAGACCTCATTACTAGTCGTGAAAGACAGATTGTTGAAAGGGCAGGTTTTTTCAGGGTGTGATTATGATTGCGAGGGTTGTTTGAGTTCCGTTAATGGTTGTGGGGATTTGAAAGTTGGGCTGCAATGTTTGATTGACAAGGGGTCCCTACAGTTTGACAGAGTTGACAACAAAGGCGATTGTGTGTCTACAGTGACAATATATTTTGATCTTGCTGAGGTTCCTATCCGGAGAGAGCTGGTAACCATCTATGTTCCTGAGGCGAGTCCAGTGACCATTACTGTTCCGGGACCAGTCCCTTATGCTGATGACAAGGCCATCCCTTGGCACTATGGCTCGGACATATACCTAGGAGGCCAGAAGGTGAAAATTCAAGCGGTGACAATTGACCCGACTTCGTGAATATCAGAGGAGTTAGTGGATTTACGCGAAGTGGGCGTCTCTTTGCTCCGCAAGCTCTTATAGGTGATCCTGAAGCTGAAGCTGCTGCAAAAGTTAAGGGTAAGCAAATAGAGACTGAAGAGGTGACCACTCCTGCTGCCGGTCAGGGCACTTTTGAAAAGGAAGTCGAGGAATTCATGAGAATAATTAAGTAAAGCAACAATAAGGTGGTTGAACAGCTGAATCAGACCCCGTCCAAGATATCTATTCTGTCACTGCTGATGTGTTCCCAAGATCATCGAGAGGCTTTGCTAAAAGTCTTGCAAATGGCGTATGTACCACAAGAGATAATTGTCAACCAGTTAGAGGCTGTGGTAGGCAGCATAAACGACAGCCATGGGTTGGGATTCACAGATAGAGATCTCACTTCTGAAGGACGCAATCACAAAAAAGCCTTGCATATCACCATGGAGTGTAAGGGCGTTGTTCTATCTCACGTCCTGGTAGATACAGGCTCTTCTCTCAATGTGCTTCCTAAGAAGGCCTTGATGAAGCTGAACGTTGATGGCATCGTCTTGCGACCTAGTGACTTGATTGTGAAAGCCTTCGATGGGTCCCGAAGATTTGTATTTGGGGAGGTAGAGCTACCGGTGAAGATTGGGTCTCAGGTGTTCTTCTATGTTATGGATATTTAACCCGCTTATAGTTGTTTGCTGGGACGTCCCGGGATTCACGCTGCTGGCACAGTAACATCCACGTTGCATCAGAAGTTGAAATATGTGGTAGACGGCCAGGTTGTTACTGTTTACGAAGAAGAAGATATTTTCGTAAGCCATATGTCGACCTTCAAATATGTAGAAATGGACGGGGAGATCCATGAGACACTTTGCCAAGCTTTTGAGATGGTCAATGTCAGTACGTTGTCTCCAGCAGTTCAAAGCAATGAGAAGGAAGGGACTCCTATTTACTCCTACAAACAAGCTAAGGAGGTAGTTCTATCCGGAAATTCCCAGGGCTGGGGCAAGCTGTTGGAAATGGAAAGGAAGGACGACAAGTTCGGTCTCGGATATCAACCTGGTTAGTCCAGCTGGTCTCATGACGGTAAACCCATAGCGTTCACTAGCACTGGAATGCTCGACTACAGCAATGTGTGTGCAACAGATAGCGATGGGGATAATGACTGTGACTTGGATAACTGGATTCACCCATTCGTACCTGGGAAGGAGCTCCGAAACTGGTCTGCTGAAGATTTTGTTCAAGTTACTTGGCTGTCAAAGTAATTTTCTTTGTTTCCATTTTTATCATACTGCATGTCAAATCATGCACTCTGCCCAAGGTGCATGGGTCCATATGTAGGGCCACCATGTTTTAATACATTATGCTTTTTCCACGAAATAAAGGACATTTTTCAAGCAAATTGTGTTCTCTTTCTTTCGTTTTAAAATTTTTCACAAAGCAAATAAAATGGAAATGTTTTTCTTTCCAGTGTTTTTGTGTATTTGCGTCTTCTTCGAAAAATCTCGATTCTGAAATAAGCACATCTTGTGTAGTGTTGATCATTCGGATTCCTGTGACAACGTTCCTGCTATGACTATGCATGACTTCGACAAACCTATCTGCCAAGCTGATGAAGGGGTTGAGGAAGACTGTGAACTCCCGAAAGAATTGGTTAGGTTGTTGAAACAAGAGGAAAGGGTCATTCAGCTTCATCAGGAGGAAATAGAGATCATCAACATTGGGTCCGAGGATGTAAAAAGAGAGAGATAAAGATTGGGGACAGTCTGCAGGCCAGGGTAAAGAAGGAGTTGATTGGTATGCTACGTGAATATGTGGATACCTTAGGTAGCTAACATTGTGCCTGTACCAAAGAAAGATTACAAGATCCGGATGTGCGTCGATTATCCAGACCTAAACAGAGTAAGTACAAAGGATGACTTTCCATTACCTCACATTGATGTGCTGGTAGATAACACCACTCAGTTCTCGGTATTTTCTTTCATGGATGGCTTCTCCGGGTATAATCAGATCAAGATGGCACCGGAAGACATGGAGAAAACGACATTCATTACCACGTGGGGTACATTCTGTTACAAGGTTATGCCCTTTGGATTGAAGAACGCCAGGGCGACGTATCAATGGGCTATGGTAACTTTGTTCCACGATATGATACATAAAGAAATTGAGTGTTATGTGGATGACATGATTTCCAAGTCCCGGGACGAAGAAGAGCATCTGGTCAATCTCAAAAAGTTGTTTGATAGGTTGATAAAGTACAGACTAAGGTTAAATCCAAACAAGTGCACTTTCGGAGTGCGTTCCGGTAAATTGCTGGGTTTCATTGTTAGTCAGAGAGGAATCGAGGTAGATCCTGCAAAAGTAAAGGCAATACAAGATATGCCTGCACCGAAAGCAGAAAAAGAAGTGTGTGGGTTTTTAGGGAGGTTGAACTACATTTCGCGGTTTATATCTCATCTAACTGCCACATGCGAGCCAATATTCAAATTGTTAAGAAAAGAGCAAACGGTCAGGTGGAATGAGGACTGTCAAAGAGCCTTTGAAAAGATAAAAGAATATCTGCAGGAGCCTCCGATTCTAATGCCTCCAGTTCCAGGACGGCCACTCATCATGTACTTGACTGTGTTAGAAGGGTCGATGGGGTGTGTTCTAGGCCAACATGACGAGTCTGTTCGAAAAGAGCATGCTATTTACTACCTTAGCAAAAAGTTTACCGACTGTGAATCCCATTACTCACTGCTCGAGAAAACTTGCTGCGCTTTGGTATGGGTTGCTCGCCGACTGAGACAGTACATGTTGACTCATACCACACTGCTAATCTCAAAAATGGACCCCATCAAGTATATTTTCGAGAAACCAGCATTAACTGGAAGGGTTGCAAGGTGGAAAATGATCTTAACAGAGTATGACATACAATATACTTCCCAAAAATCCATCAAAGGAAGTGTATTGTCGGATTATCTTGCACAGCAACCGCTTGAAGACGACTATCAGCCGATGAAGTTTGATTTCCCTGATGAGGACATCGTGTACCTCCAGGTAAAAGATTGCGAGGAACCACTTCCGGAGGAGGGGCCAGACCCTGAATCCAAATAGAAATTGATGTTTGATGGGGCGTTCAATATCAACGGACGTGGAGTTGGTGCTTTTCTTATCACTCTCGAAGGTGTTCATTTTCACTTTGCTGCCAGAATTACTTTCGGATGCACCAACAATGAAGCGGAATACGAGGCGTGCGTAATGGGAATAGAGGAGGCTATTAATCTTCGGATTAAGACCCTCGATATATTTGGAGATTCAGCCCTCGTTATCAATCAGATTACCGGCAAGTGGTATACACATAAAGAACATTTAATTCCTTATAGGGATTACGCCAGAAGACTGTTGGCATTCTTCACAATAGTTAAGCTACAGTACATACCACGAGATGAGAATCAATTTGCCGACGCATTGGCTACTCTTTCTTCGTCCATCAAAGTCCTGTGTTGGAACTATGTGCCCAGGATTGACGTTTCCAGGCTTGACGCACCAGCTTACGTTTTCTCTGTAGACGCAGTGTCTGATGAGAAACCTTGGTATTTTGATATCAAGTTTTTCCTAGAAAAACAAGAATATCCAGCGGGGGCATCATCCAATGATAAGAAGACCTTGAGTCGACTTGCTGCTAGCTTCTTCTTGAATATAGATGGGGTTTTGTATAAGAGGAACTTTGACATGGTTTTGCTCAGATGCGTGGATAGACACGAAACAGGCCTGTTAATACAAGAAGTCCACGAGGGATCTTTCGGTACTCACGTAGGAGGACATGCAATGGCTAAGAAGTTACTGAGATCAGGGTAGTATTGGCTAACAATGGATGCAGATTGTTGTTCATACGCCCGTAAATGCCACAAGTGTCAGATATATGCAGACAAAGTGCATGTTCCTCCTAGCCCGCTCAACATCATGTCATATCCTTTGCCTTTTTCTATGTGGAGCATTGACATGATCGGGAAGATAGAGCCTACTGCTTCAAACGGCCATCATTTCATCTTGGTTGCGATTGATTACTTCACCAAATGGGTTGAAGCAGCATCTTATGCCAATGTCACTCGTCAAGTGGTAGCCAGATTTCTGAAAAGAGACATCATTTGCAGATACGGAGTGCCCGAGCGAATCATTACTGATAATGGTTCCAACTTAAACAACAAGATGATGGCAGAATTGTGCCGGGACTTCAAGATTCAACATCACAATTCTTCTCCTTACCGGCCAAAGATGAATGGCGCAGTAGAGGCGGCTAACAAGAATATTATGAAGATTGTGCAGAAGATGGTTGTCACTTACAAATATTGTCATGAGATGTTACCATTCGCGCTGCATGGGTACCGAACATCAATCAGGACGTCAACTGGGGCAACGCCTTTCTCATTGGTGTATGGCATGGAGGCAGTCTTGCCTATTGAGGTAGAAATTCCTTCATTGCGTGTGATGATGGTGTTGCACCCCAAAATTTTCCCTCCCCTAGTCAAGACAATGTGTTCCAAGGTGTCCCAAGAGGTTCACAAGGTGTCCCAAGAGGTTCACAAGGTTCACAATTAGTCAGAAAACTTGGAAGTTCCCTCAGACAAAGCCTCCTCCTAAGCAATGCACCCCAAACTAGGGTTTTGAATTTCATCATGATAAATGGACTTCCAAGGCCTTAAGTGAGCTTCATAACATCCTACATGTCTTCAAGAATCCCTATGTCAAGTTTCAAGGCTTTCCCAAAAGGTTTGCTCAGTCAGATGATCAGATATGCAAAAATTAGTCAAAGTGGTTAAAAAGTCAAACTGAGGTCAACTATGGTCAAATCAAAGTCAAACTTCATGATTTTTTGCCAAAATCAAGTTTATGAAGTAAAATTCATCATTTGATCAAGGGTTGATCATGATTCATCAAGGAGATTTCAGATCATCAAGAATCAGGAGTTTCTAAATTAGGGTTTTCATAGGAAAAGTCAACTGAACTTTGACCAGCCATAACTTTCACATGCTTCATCAAAAATTTCCCATCCAAATATCATTTTGAAGGAAATTAAATTATCTAATACTTTGTGTCTCACAAGCCAAGCCTAAAAATGCTTCATTTGGAAGGTATGAGCTAAAACATTACAGGTCATTTTAAAAGTCAACAAAAAGTCAACATCTTCCAAAGGGCATAATTTGAAAATGGTAAAGGATATGGACATGAGACCAAAGAGGCTGGTTAGAGGACTCTCTAAGCTTTCCAAAATATCCAAGAACACCTTCATAGCCTTAAAATTGAGGGATTTGTGCCTTTGCAAAGTTGGGAAATTTTTGAGAGGTATATTGAGCAAATGGGGTCTTAAAACCAATTCTTTCCAAATGGGCTTGCAATTTTGTGATCCAATCTTTACCATGACATCATGCACGACCCAATTCTAATTTATTCAGATTTTTATAATTAATTTTATATTTATTTTGATTTTATTCATTAAAAATCAATTTAAATCAAAATAAAATATGAAAACTCAATATTTAGATTTGATTCTTGTTCTAGAAACTTATAAACACCATTTAAAGTGATTGGATGCTATCCAAATTCGTGCTAAGACAATTGGGCATGAAAATATTTGATTTTTTGACCAATTTGGCAAGGAGATTTCTTCACATTCAAGTCATCCAAAGGCCCACAAAATCACATGTTTGTTTGACCTAATTTCATTCACTATAAGTAAAAGACATAAACCAATACACAAGGGGACGATTTGTAGCAGCCAAGAACAACATTCAAACCTTCGAATTTTACAAAAAAACACCAATTCGGATTTTGATTTGCAGGTGATATCAAGGAGTTTGAAGGTTGAGACATGATCCCTAGAGTTCCTTGATACTATTTCAATCCATATTCCCATCCAAATCATGCTAAAATACGCAAACTGATTCTCTCTTATAATTTTGAAATTTTCAATTCCTCTTATTCATGTGTCATAAACTGATTTTGTGCATCTAACCTTGTTTGTTATCATGTGTGGATGGATTCTGGGCGAAAACATTACAGAAACCATGGCTAAATCATAGAACGCCATTTTAGGGTTCATGCTCTTCAAATTAGGGTTTCTCGATTTGGCCAATATAAATACATTTTAATATCACAAATAAGTTAAGTGAACTGTAACAATCATGTTGGCATGATTAATTTGATGAATTCGTGAATATTCTGGAGATTATAAAATTTGCAGGTTTTTGTACGTAGGAAATTTTGCAGGTAAGTTCGTAAGAGAATTCGTAGGAAAAATCGTAGGTAAAAGGATGAAGAAAATGACCGGTGGCGTGAAATCCTGAATTCAAAAATTGGTCTTATTTTATAATAGTTGTGTTCCATTTGGATATCACAACGTGCATCTTGGCTCAGTTGGTATAGATGTTGGTCTTGCAAGCTGCAGAGCCTGGGTTCGATTCCCAGGTTCCTTTTTTTTTAATCATACTATTTTTTGCAGGTTTATTATTTATTTGTTTGAAGTCATAAGGATAACGGCTAGCATGCGCAGCCCAGCTGGTTTTGGTGTCATAGTATGGAGGTAAGGGACCTGGGTTCAAATCCCAGGTCCTTACTTTTTGAGTATTTTCTTTATTTTTATATTTTAGTAATTATCTTCTAATTATTTAAACCTTGTAATTAATTTAATAAATTTTTTCCTAAATAAATAATCAATCATAATCAATTAATAATTATATAATTACCTTTAATCTAATCAAATTTCATTTATATATATATATATATATATATATATATATATATATATATATATATATATATATATATATATATATATATATATACTTAGATTATTTTCTTAAATAAATGATAATAACTTTCATTCTTTTTTTTATTCTAATCAACTTATTTTCTTATAATTATCAATTTGTAAATAACTAACCAATAATATTTTTTATATAAACTTTTAATTATCTTATTAATGCTTATTAATTATATTATTTATTTTTTTTCAAAAATATATTTGTATACAATTAATATATATATATATATATATATATATATATATATATATATATATATATATATATATATATATATTGTAAATAAAAATAATGTATTTTTTATTATATATAACTAACCCTAATTTTTCTATTAATCCTAAAAAACTTAAATTATTTTTCTAAACCCTAATTAATATATTAACCCTTATTTCTTTTATTATTATGTAAATTATTTAATGTTTTTTTATTATTATTAAATTGTTTAAATTCTTATACTTTCTTAATTAACTTCTAAAAAATTTAGAATTTTTGTGTAACCTAAAATAACTTCTCTTTTAAATTTTAATCTTGATTTCTTTATTTATTATTATTATCATTATTATTATTGCTATTATTTTATTATTATTGTTTATTTATTATTTTTATTATATCTATTATTATAATTCATTTTTATTTGATTATTATGTATCTGCTAAAGCCATGTAATACTTATAGATTTATTTTCCATCTTTATTTTATTATAAATATTTTATTGTGTGGTTAGTAATTTTAGGGTGTGTATATCCTAAATGTAATTAAAATTAACTTAGAAAGTTAATTTAAAAAAGATAAATATTTGAATATAAACATTCACACACGTAAGTCGATCTTTGATCGCTATCTCACACTTCCTAGCGTATTCCTCTTGGTTTCCTTAAAATAAAATGGTCAAGTCCCTCGAATATAGGGGTGTCTTAAGCAAAGTCCCTTCACGTATAAATCATCAAGTCCCTTCAGTTTAAAAGATCAATTCCCTTCGAGGTTGCCTAGGATAAAGATCTTGTCCCTTCGAATAAATGATGATAGTCCCTACGAATTGCTAAAGACACCCTTTAAGTTGCCTTCTATGACCATACGATGACCCTACGCTTGTCCCTTAACAAATCCAAGGTAATGACTACCTATTCCTTAATAATAGGGATAATCTTACCCTTGAAAAGACATATAACAATATGAATGACTTAGTCTAGGGTAGGTACCTCATAGTTACTTGCTCACTCTTCAAAAATACTTTTCACACCTCACAATATTTTCAAACATTTTCAAATGAGGCTTTGTATACATCCATACGAGGATTATTACAAAGTACTTAGAAAAATTTCTAATCACACATTACACTCTTCAAAAAACAATTTAAGTGAGCTAAGTAACTAAGAGCCCATGGATAACCATGGATATAAAGGGTGCTAACACCTTCCCTTTATATAACCTACCCCCCGAACTCAAGTCTTTTAAAATAGGTATTTCCTGTTCTTTTATGTCCTTTCCTTATGGATAAAATAAAAGTCGGTGGCGACTCTTGCTATCCGCAACATTATAAAAATTCAGTTCTCCCACCGTGTTACAGAACTGGCGACTCTGCTAGGGACTTACTAAGTAAAAGAGGGGTACCCTTAGGAATTAGATCACACAAAATTGTTTGTTTTGTTTGCTTTATACTTATCTGTTGGGCTTTATGTGTGAAAGATCCTAACCCGGATCTAGTGTACCTTAGGTAAATGGCAATAGACCAAGGAAAATGTACGGCGTATACCGATATGGTTGATCTGGTGGCCATAGTTAGTGTGACTTCTTGGTTGGTGCTTATGTTCCTTAAGTAAGTTAAGGATAATATGGGGCTGCCATATGTTGTCAATACACTAACTGACTTTTAGAACCCTAGTTATCCCATCTTAGCCTTTAGAAAGTAGTGAGATAGCTGGCTTTGATGAAGACTGAAGTTTGTTGATACTCGATACTACGCTCATTGAGATCCTAAACTTGGAGGGTTTTGGTTGGCAAGTAAGTTGCCTACTGAACAACCACCCTTAGGAAGGATCAATGATATTGAGATCCCTTAGAACCTGGTTACTTTTGTAGGACAAGATGAACCAACTAAAATTCAAGGGAGGGTACTTACCTTTAAACCTCATGCAAGCCTTCAAACCTAGGGCTATTGTGTGACTTGTTTGTGTGTGCCACATGTTTGTGATTGAGCATAACATCATGACATCATGCATCATAAGCATAGCATTTTCACTAACCATTTCAAGGACCAAAGGATTTATCTTTGTTCTTTGTTGCAGGTCATGGCTTCTTCTTGTAGGAATACTATCTGAATCAACTTTGTAGGAATACCTCCTAAGATTAAGGAATTGGTCTCTCAAGTTTCTGAAAACTCCCAATTCATCAAGAGGCATGGTCACCTACTGGATCTAGTCACTTCAGGGTTCAATGAAGACATGATGAATGTCCTATTTCAGTTCTTTGATCCTAAACATCATTGCTTCACATTCCCCGACTATCAGTTGGTTCCTACAATGGAGGAATTCTCCAAACTATTGGGTATACCTATCCTTGATCAGAGACTTTTCACTGGCTTAGAAAAAGAGCCTACACCTGAAATCATTGCTGCAGCCCTACATCTGAAGAAATCAGACATTGTCCTAGAAACGAGAAGTGGAGTTAAGGGTATCCTTGCTAAGGTATTGATGGAGAAAGCTCAAGTGTTCCTAAAAGCTATGAGTTATGATGCTTTTGAGGAGATCTTGGCCTTATTAATCTATGGCCTAGTATTGTTCCCTAATCCAGACCAGCTCATAGACTTACACGCCATCAACATATTTCTGACTCGCAATCTAGTGCCTACATTACTTGGAGACATCTTACATTCTCTCCATACCTGTACTACGAAGGCAAGAGGAGCTCTGATGTGTTGCATACCTCTATTGTCTAGGTGGTTTATTTCTCACCTTCCTCGATAAGTGATGAAGAATGAACAAGGGTTAAGGTGGTCCAAGAGGATCATGTCACTTTCTCATTCAGACATTTATTGGTGCTCTAGATTCATGGAGAATGTTACTATCAATGACCGTTGTGGGGAGTTCCCTAATGTGCCACTCCTTGGCATAAGAGGGGGCATACTTACAACCCTTCTTTAGCTCTACGCCAGTTTGGCTATGCTCGGAGTAATGGTCCTCATGACATGCTTATTTAGGGTATTGTGTTCGACTACGACAACGATCTGCAAGGTTACCGTCAAAGGTTCATACGAGCTTGGGGTAAAGTGAACAAGGTTGACAGCAAGACTCTGGAACCAAAGTACTCCATTCCTATGGAACCTTACCTCAGATGGGTACGAGCATGTGCTCAGACTCTTATGATGCCATATCCTGCTATCCTGCCAGTTACCATGGAGCCTGTTGCTGAAGGAGATACTCCTTATATCATTCTTCATCCAGACATGTCCACTAACATGGAAGAATTGCAGAGGTCCTAGATCCAGTTGAAGGAATAAAGGGATACTTTTGAGACTCATTTCAAAGCTAGTCAAGAAAGAATCCTGGAGCTGACTAGACAACTTCACGAAGAGCAGAATCTCAACACATACCTCCATACAAAGAGGAAACATCCATGGGAGACTTAAAACCCCATCTTTATATTTATTTCATTTTATTGTAAGCCCAAGAGGCAAACAAGTTTATTGCTTACTAATAAAAGTTTCATTTCTGGTTGTTTAAACAAATTTAAATCATGCGGTCCTTGAAAACATTGCATATACATACCATATCATTGCATCACAGGTTTCTTATGAACAGGTATCTTATCTTCTCGTTGTTTATTTCAGCAGAAATGGCTCTCGAACAAACTGTTAAGGATCTCCAGACCCAGAATGCACAATTTCAAGAAATGATCCTGAACTTGTCCAAGGGACAAGATGAGCTAAAGGCACTTCTGACTAAGAAGAAGAAAAAGACTAGAATATCAGGGGGCCTCATCAACCTGGGTAGAAGATTCAGAGGTCCTGTCAAGACAAAAGAAGAGGTTGAGAATTTTGAGTCTGAAAATTCTGAGAGAGAAGGAGGTAGTCTCCATGATACTCTGGAAGATTCTGATTCTGAGGAGAACTATTATCATGATCCTGCTAGTGAGGAGAAGTATAAGATGTTGGTAGACAGAATGAACGCTATGGAACTACAAAAATCTTTTGGGCTTGATTTTGAAGATTTGAGTTTAGTTTCTAGAGTGTTCATACCTATTAGCTTTAAGGTTCCTGTTTTTGTGGTGTATGATGGTGTTTCATGTCCTAAACTGCACTTGAGGTCCTATGTCCGGAGGATTCAACCACATACTGCTGACAAGAAACTGTGGATTCATTTCTTCCAAGAGAGTTTATCTAGAGCTCAATTGGAATGGTATTATCAACTCGAAAGTGTTAATATTCGTGATTGGAATGATCTTGCTGAGGCCTTCTATAGGAAATACCAATATAATGTTGATTAAGCTCCAACTCGCATGCAGCTCCAAAGCATGACTATGGGTGCCAAGGAGAGTTTCAAAGAGTATGCCCATAAATGGAAAGACCTGGCTGGCAGAGTTCAACCTCCTCTGACTGACATGGAGCTGGTGGATATGTTTATGAGTACGCTGAATGGTCCTTTTTATAGTCACCTCATTGGAAGCTCATCATCTGGTTTCACTGAGATGATAATGACTGGAGAACGTGTGGAAAGTGGGATAAGAAGTGGTAAGATACAGGTGGGTGCCTCTTCATCAAGCACTGCTAAGAAACCCCCTAGTGGAAAGAAGGAGTCTAATGCTGTGTATGGTCAACATAGTCGTAACAGGAGTCAGCAATTTGTGGGAGCAGTTCACATCTCCAATTCTGCCCCTACAATACCAGATCAACAACAGAACAATAAACAGAAGCCTAGAAGACAGTTCACCAAGATCAACATGTCACTGGCCCAAGCCTTGAAACACATGTTGAAATGGGAGCTAATTACTTTAAGGGATCCTCCTCAGAATCCTAATACATCCTCTCCTCGGTACAATCCTAATGCAAGATGTGCATATCATTCTAATAGTCTGGGACATGACACCAACAACTGCTGGGTGTTGAAAAACAAGATTCAAGACATGATCAAAGCTGGGGAAATTGAATTTGACCCTCCTGGGACCCAAAATGTGATCACTGCTCCTATGCCCAATCATGAGAAGACTGTTAATGTTGTTGATGAAGTTTCATATGTTTCCTCAGTATCAGATGTGAATACTCTTCTATCCATTATCAAGAAGAAGCTGGTGCAGGATGGGTTCTTTCCAGGTTGCAAGGAAGACTGCTTTTACTGTGCCTATAAACCTGTTAGTTGTTGGAAGTTGAAGGATGGTATTCAACGCCTCATGGACAATTACACTATATTGCTTGAAAGGACTCCTTCTGTTGAAAATATGTGTGAACATCTGACTCGAAACACGAAGCTTGAAGATATAGCTATTGTTGATAAAGTTCCTGTCAGGATCACCTCTAAAGGTCCTGCCAGGATTACATCCAAAGGACCAGTGAAGATTACTGCTGAAGGCCCTGTGAA
Source organism: Lathyrus aphaca (assembly GCA_963966055.1). Classification (NCBI taxonomy): domain Eukaryota; kingdom Viridiplantae; phylum Streptophyta; class Magnoliopsida; order Fabales; family Fabaceae; genus Lathyrus; species Lathyrus aphaca. The sequence goes on along the minus strand of OZ014519.1, from coordinate 391,964,916 downwards.
GACTATTGCTGAAGCTAGAGTGGCTCCCATGATCATTACCACTCTTGGCCCTGTTCCTTATACTTCTGATAAAGCTATACCCTGGAATTATGGTTCTGATGTTTATATCCATGGTGTCAAACAAGAGCCTTTGACTGATGCACCTGCTACTGATGTTAATCTTGATGTGGACAATATTGCTGGATCTAGTAAGGTCACCAAAAGTGGAAGAATCTTCTCCCCTCAAGACACCTCTAAAAGTACAGTTACTCCAGCTCATACCTCTAATTCTGGTCCAAGTACTGATGCCCGAGGCTATGGTCCTGTGATTGAACCTATGCAAGCTGAGGCACCAACTGCTTAAAATCTTTCTAAACAGATGGAAGAAGTATTGAAGATCATTCGCAAGAGTGATTATGATATTGTTGACCAGTTGGGGCATACTCCCTCCAAAATCTCCATGTTATCTTTGCTGCTGTGTTCTGAGGCCCATGCTAAAACCTTAATCAAGTTCTTAAAGGCTGCTCATGTGCCAGATGAAATTTCTGTGGATCAGTTTGAGAATTGTGTTGCACATCTGACTAGTGATAATGGTCTGGGTTTTTCTGATGCTGATCTGACTCCTGCCAAGAGAAACCATAACAGAGCTCTGCATATTTCCATTGAATGTAGGGGCACTACTTTGTCTCAAGTACTTGTGGACAATGGTTCTTCATTAAATGTGCTCCCTAAAGAGGTTCTGGATAAGCTCAGTCCTGAAGATGTTGTGTTAAGGCCAAGTAATGTGGTGGTAAGGGCCTTTGATGGTTCAAGAAGAATGTTACATGGAGAAGTAGACCTCTCAATCAAAGTAGGCTCTCAAGTCTTCAACTCTACTTTCTATGTGATGGATATTTGTCCTGCGTATTCTTGTTTGCTTGGGCGCCCCTGGATCCATGAGGCAGGTGTTGTGACTTCCACCTTGCATCAAAAGTTGAAATATCCGATGAAAAGCAAAATTGTCACTGTCTATGGTGAAGAAGAGTACATGGTTAGCCATGTGAATACTTTCAAATATGTAGAAATGGAGGGTGAATTGGTTGAAACTCCGTGTCAAACATTTGAGGTTATTCCTTGCCCTGCTCCTGTTCCTCAGTCTGTCCCTACTTCTGAAAGAGCTCATGTGGTTACTAGAATACCTCCTGCAATGGCCTCCCTCAAAGATGCTAAGGATGTGGTTGAAAAAGGTGGTTGTGCTATTTGGGGTCAGCTTCCCAACATCCCTTACAAGTCTGACAAGTTTGGTTTGGGTTTCACTGCAGAATCTCAGAGGGTTGTTCGTCGTGCTCGTGCTGTTCGTATCACTAATAAAGGGGTCATAAGAGATCAAATCAATATTGTGGGTGACCATGATGAAGACTACAACCTGGATGATTGGATCTTTCCTACCATGGGTGATGGGCTCAACAATTGGAAGACTGAAGACGTTATTCCTATCTCCTTTAGTCAGGAGTAAATACTATTACTGTGTTTTGTTTTAAGTTTGTAATTTCGAACAATAAAACTTTTTAAGCCTTGTGTCTTACCCGGGGCACAATGGTATGCTTGTTTCGGGATGTCATTTCATTTGCATACTTCATTCAATAAAATCAATGGACGTTTCGTTTTCGTAAATATTGTGCTCCTTGTCTTTCTTTTATTATTATTTCTATTTTATCAGCTACGTGTTCTTACATACCCACATCACTAAAATGCAGATCTTCATCCACTCTGGATTCTGTTGATAACAGTTCCACTATTGCCAATTATAATTTCGAGAATCCGATCTATCAAGCTGAAGATGGGAAAGAGGAATATTGTGAGGTACATGTAAAGATTGCTAGGTTGTTGCAACAAAAAGAAATAGCTATACAGCCACATGAAGAGCCAATCGAAGTTGTAAATCTGGGAACTAAGGAAAACAGGAAAGAGGTCAAGATAAGGGCTGAACTGGAAGATGGTGTTAAGAACAGACTAATCCAGATGTTACGTGACTATGTGGAGATCTTTGCTTGGTCATATGAAGATATGCCAGGATTGGATACTGATATAGTGGTTCACCGTCTGCCGGTAAAAGACGATTGTCGTCCAAAGAAGCAGAAGGTTCGTCGCGTGCGTCCTGAAATGTCAGAAAAGATTAAAGCAGAGGTGATGAAACAATTTGATGCAGGGTTCTTAGCTGTGACTTCTTATCCTTAATGGGTTGCAAATGTGGTACCGGTGCCTAAGAAGGATGGTAAGGTACGCATGTGTGTAGATTACTGGGATTTGAATAAAGCTAGTCCTAAAGATGACTTTCCACTTCCACAAATTGATGTTTTGGTAGACAAGACTGCTCAGCATAAGGCATTCTCTTTCATGGATGGTTTCTCTGGTTATAATCAGATTAAGATGGCACCAGAAGATATGGAGAAGACTACATTTGTTACACAATGGGGAACTTTTTGTTATAAGGTGATGCCATTTGGTTTGAAGAACGATGGGGAAACATATCAGCGTGCTATGGTGGCTTTGTTTCATGATATGATTCACCATGAGATAGAGGTATATGTGGATGATATGATAGCAAGGTCCCAGAATGAGGAACAACACCTTGATCATCTGTGCAAGTTGTTTGAGAGGTTGAAAAAGTATAAACTGAGATTGAATCCAAACAAGTGTACTTTTGGAGTTAAGTCTGGTAAACTCTTGGGTTTCATTGTCAGTGGAAAAGGTATTGAAGTGGATCCTGCAAACGTAAAAGTTATACAAGAGATGCCTGCTGCCCGTAATGAGATGGAAGTCAGAGGTTTCTTGGGACGACTGAATTACATTGCAAGATTTATTTTCTAGCTCACTGCTACCTGTGAGCCAATATTCAAGTTGTTAAAGAAAGATCAGGTAATGGAATGGAATGAGGAGTGCCAGGTAGCCTTTGATGAAATCAAGAAATACCTCCAAGAACCTCCAATATTGATGCCACCAGTTGATGGAAGACCCTTGATTATCTACTTAACAGTATTAGACAACTCAATGGGGTGTGTGTTGGGGCAACATGACGAGTCTGGTCGAAAAGAGCAGGAAATATACTACCTTAGCAAAAAGTTTACCGACTATGAAACAAGATACTCACTGCTCGAGAAAACTTGCTACACTTTGGCATGGGCTGCTCGCCGACTAAGACAGTATATGTTGACTCATACTACCTTGTTGATTTAAAAGATGGATCCAATCAAGTACATATCCGAGAAACCTGCTCTCTCCGGACGAATAGCGAGATGGCAGATGATTTTAACAGAATATGATATACAATACACCACTCAGAAGGCCATTAAGGGCAGTGTGGTAGCTGATCATTTAGCTCATCAAGCAGTGGATGATTATCAGTCTATGAATTTTGAGTTCCCAGATGAAGACATTATGGTTGTTACTAAAGAACCTAGACAATATGACGGACCTGGACAGGGTTCCCGATGGACTATGGTTTTTGATGGAGCTTCTAATGCGCTTGGTAATGGTATTGATGTTGTAATCATTTTCCCTAAAGGTTGTCATACTCCAATTACTACAAGACTTTGTTTCTATTGTACCAATAACATGGTTGAATATGAAGCATGTATCATGGGTATCAAAGTTGCCATAGAGATGAAGATTCAGTCTCTGGACGTATATGGAGATTCAGCCCTGGTAGTTAGTCAGATTAAAGGATATTAGTATACCAAGCACCAAAATCTCATTCCTTACAGAGAGCATGTGTTGTCTTTGATCCCATATTTTGAAGAGATTACCTTTGGACATATTCCATGAGAAAAGAATCAGTTGGCAGATGCATTAGCCACCATGGCATCTATGTTTGAGATTAGTTGGGATGATGAAGCTCCCAGAATCACTATTGATAGATTTGAGAAGCCTGTATATTGTAATGATATTGATACTGAAGGAGTAGAGGGAAAGCCTTGGTTCTATGAGGTGAAGAGGTATCTTGAAGCTCAGGAGTTCCCCGAAAGGGCATCTGTCAATGATAAGAAGTTTCTAAGGAGGTTTTCTGCTAAGTTCTTCTTGAGTAATGGAATTTTGTACAAGCGCAATCATGATTCGATTTTGCTTCGTTGTGTGGATAAGAAGGAAGCAATAGAGATTATGGATGACATGCATGGTGGGATCTTTGGCACTCATTCTAGTGGTCATACCATGGCAAAGAAGATATTGAGAGCAGGTTACTATTGGTCTACCATGGAAGCTGACTGCTATCAACATTCCAAAACATGCCACAAGTGTCAGATTTATCCTGATAAGGTGCATGTGCCTCCAGTTCCGTTGAATGTGTTGACTGCTCCTTGGCCTTTTGCCATGTGGGGCATTGATATGATTGGCGAGATCAAGCCTACTGCTTTCAATGGACATCGTTTCATCCTTGTTGCCATTGATTACTTTACAAAGTGGGTGGAAGCAGCCTCATTTGCATCTGTCACTAAGAAAGTTGTGGCTCGATTCATTAAGAATAATCTCATATGTAGGTATGGCATCCCTGAAAGGATTATCACAGATAATGGCTCTAATCTGAATAACACTATGATTACTGACCTCTGCACGTAGTTCAAGATTAAGCATCATAATTCTTCTCTGTATCGTCCAAAGATGAATGGTGCAGTAGAAGCTGCCAATAAGAACATCAAGAAGATTCTACAGAAGATGACTGTTACGTATAAGGATTGGCATGAGATGTTACCATTTGCGCTTCATGGTTATCGTACTACAATACGTACTTCAATAGGGGCAACCCTATTCTCCTTAGTCTATTTGTTGGAAGCAGTTCTACCCATTGAAGTTCAGATCCCCTCCTTAAGAATCATGAAGGATGCAGGCTTGGATGAAGATGAGTGGATTCAAACTCGACTTGACCAGATAAATTTGATTGATGAGAAAAGGCTAGCAGCTGTTTGTCACAGACAGATGTACCAGAAACGGATGATCAAAGCTTTTAATAAGAAGGTTAAGCAAAAGGTATATCAGACTGGAGACTTGGTAATCAAGCGTATCATATTACCATAGGGTGATCCTAGGGGCAAGTGGACTCCTACATATGAAGGACCATTTGTAGTCAAAAGGGTATTTTCAGGAGGTGCCATGATGCTTACTACTATGGATGGTGAAGATTTCCCACAGCCCGTAAACGCAGACATAGTTAAAAAATACTACGCATAAAAAGAGACCCGCTAGGTTGACAGGCCTAGGCAAAAATAAGGGCATCCCGGCGAACCAAAAGGGTTCGGGCAAAAATTAGGGATATATATATATATATATATAAAGATTTTACACCCGGCAAGTCGAAACCCCGAAAGGGAGGCTTGGGCAAAAAAGGGTATCCCGGTGGATTGAAAACCTGAAAACACAATCCAGGCAAAAGTTAGGGATTAAAGCGTATGACTATGTCTCGTTGGATCACTCATGTAACTCCAACTATTTGTGCTACTGGAATCAAGTTCAAACAGATAAAGATCAATCCAATCATTTCTATCTCGACAGCAAAGGATGAGATACTTGAAGATAATGGCAATAGTGGAATTGAAACTTAATAGGATTATTTTCACATAGTTGTTTTTCTTTGTTTTTGTAAAACTTTTATGACGAATTCCTCTTACTAGGATTTTTGTCTTCTTGTACAAACTTGCATGTTTATAGGCCATTTTCTAAATAATTAAAGTCTCATGTTTTAATTCAAGTTTACTTTTCCCTCATTTACTTAAGCGAAAACGTCCATTGGTTGTTGATAACGAGAAAAAGTATCGATTATATTGCTATGTTTCAATACCGTTTTATCGCATAATTGTCGTTTTAACACCCGATTCCTCGAGTTTTCTTTTCCATTTTGCAGGTACATCATATACAGAGCAAAATCATGAGCCACAAGTGAAATGAGCAAAAACAACCATTAAAAGATGAAGAAAAAGAGAATTCTGCATAACCTACATATTTTGTTACACTCACGGTCGTCACCTAGGACTCACGACCGTGACGCGCCAAAAGGAGCAGTCACGACCGTGACAAGTCCCTCACGACCGTGACGCATATCAAACAAGGAACACGAATGTGACACCCTTGTCACGACCGTGACAAGGGAAAACTAGGGTATTTGACTGAAGACTTGGTCATGAACGTTACGCTGAATGAAATCCAACGTGCCTATTTTCCAGCAGACCAAGTATTCCCACGTTCCCTGGATTTCCTACGAGGCCCAAGCACCAATTCAACTGCCAAGCCCATTTAGTTTGCTATAAATAGATTTGTTTCAATGAACAATTTACAGAGTTTTAGTTTTTAATTTCTTGCGGAAGCTCTGCCGATTTTATTTTGCACCCTTTATTTTTCCAGCATTAATTTCCTTGCTTTAATTTTCTTGTATCCCAACCAACCTTATAACAATTTCCAACATCAGGAAATTGTTATAAATTAATTTGTTTCAAAGCCTTCATATTCTTTTAGAATTTATTTCCAATTCCGGTCAGTACTCCGAGCTTTCCATCCTGTGGAAGAAGGAGTCTACTACTTTTATTGTTATCCAGGTTTATATTAAATTGCATTTATATTTATGTTGAATATTTATTTTTCTGCCATGCATATTTCGTTTTATGTTTCTCTGCCTCTGTCTGGTTCAACAATAATGAGTAGCTAAACACCTTAGGGCGGTATGTAATTAAAACAAACTAAATCGGTAAAATCAACTCTAGGCTTAAAATAATTAAGAGCTTAATATTCTGGCTGAGACTTTTTATTATAAAATCAACCTTTTTGTTACGAGAGTAAGGAAAGTGTATTAGGTTAGGTCAAGACCACGAGAGTGTGAGATTTTAACCAGATAGCTAAAGTTAGGCATTTAAATTAAACACAGCGAGAGCGCTTTAAAATAAATTAGAATTACTAAGTTTCCAAAAATTATTTCTAAACACTTATGGGCTAGCGAGAGCAGGCATAGGGCTTTAGGGGTAAGATCTAAGATAAGACCACGAGAGTGTGAGTTAAAGATATTTAAACTGGTAACCTCTACAGAATAGATTAAGTGAACCATCTTTATAAGCCTAGGTTAGATTGACCCGCCTAAGTTAGCATAATTACATACCGATCGCCTTAGTATTATTTTATTAAACTTAAATTTAATTCCCGCCTTTAATCTTTAAAAACAACCAAAAATCGTGACAACCCTTCACCTTAGCTAAACTAGAAATTCCTCTAGCACTAAGTAACCATAGAGTCCCTGTGGATCGATAATCTTAAATATTACTTCGATAGGCTGTGCACTTGCAGTTAAGATACCGCTAGACACATAATTAGATACGTCTTTAGCCCATCAAGTTTTTGGCGCCGTTGTCGGGGACCTTAATTTAGTTACTAGTGCACTTTAGGGTAGCATTGTCTAGACTAAGGTAACAACTATTTTCTTTTCTTAATCTAAATTCCCGAGTGTATGCCAAGTACTCGCTCTCAAGGCGAAGACTTGCAACCTCTAATCCCAGAATCGGAACGCTTCTTACACGTAAGAAGACGGATATTCAATTACGAACAAAATTACAATATTCCAGATCTTCAATTAGATCCACCTAAACCAGTCGTAACATCCAAATACGCAGAGATGGCTGAAGAACAGAATCACCCACTCAAATATTACGCTAGTCCTTTGCAAGCTGAACCGCATTCCAGCATTGTCGCACCGGCTATCAACCGAAACGATTTCAAACTAAAACCTTCGCTGATATCAGCCGTGCAACAAAATCAATTCGCCGGAAATCCTACCGAGGATCCGAACCTTCATCTTTCGATCTTTGTGCAATACGCAGATACCGTAAAAGCCAATGGAGTTACCCAAGAAGCTATCAGATTACGTCTGTTTCCTTTTTCACTTAGAGACAGAGCGAGAGCCTGGCTTCAATCTCTGCCTTCGAATTCAGTAACTACGTGGGAGGAACTAAAGAGAGTTTTCTTGACCAGATATTTCCCACCTAGCAAGACAGCTATGCTGAGAGCTCAGATCAACAGATTTAAGCAAAGGGAAAACGAATCATTATTCGAAGCTTGGGAACGCTATAAAGATATGCTGAGACTTTGTCCACATCACGGATTAGTAGAATGGATGGTCATCCATACCTTCTATAATGGACTCTTGTACAATACAAGAATGACAATTGACGCTACCGCAGGCGGTGCACTAATGGACAAAGAATATAACGATGCTTATGCACTTATCGAGAGTATGGCTCAAAACCATTACCAATGAGGAAGCGAGAGAGTCGCAACTGAGAAACCAACAAAAGGAGGTATGTACGAAGTGAGTAGTATGGACCAAGTCAATGCAAAGTTTGACCAACTAAACCAAAAGATTGACAACTTGGCCATAACACCAACAGCCACCGTGGCTGCAGTAACACCTAACTGTGAGTTATGTGGAGTTCCAGGACATGAAGTTCCTGATTGTCAACTATTAACAGGAATTCCCACAGATCAAGTGAATTATGCTCAAGGAAACCCATACTCAAACACATACAACCCAGGTTGGAAGAACCATCCGAACTTCTCCTATAAGAATAACAATGCTTTATACGCACCAGGTCAAGCACCAGCTACACCACCAGGATATCAAAAGACTGCTCCTAATGTCCCTAGAAAATCGAACCTTGAATTGATGATGGATAACTTTATAGCTAACCAATCTCAGACAAATAAGGACTTCTTAAACCAAAACATACACACTAGTGAGCAGATTAAGCAATTAGTGAGCAAAGTAGATGCATTAGCTACACATAACAAAATGCTTGAAACTCAGATTTCACAAGTAGCTCAACAACAAGCACCTACCGCTGCACCAGCTGGAGTATTTCCTAGACAACCTCAACCTAATCCGAAAGGACAGGCCAATGCTGTGATATTAAGAAGTGGCAAGGAACTTGACGGACCTACCGATCCAAGACTTGACAATCCAGCCATGTACCAAAAACCAGATAAACCGACTGAAATGGTGAATGATCCAGAAGAAAAGGAAGATGATAATCAAGAGGCAGTGGAGAAAGAAAAGCCTTATGTGCCTCCACCACCCTATAAACCACCAATTTCGTACCCTCAGAGATTAACCAATTCCAAGACGATGGGCCAGTTTAAGAAATTTGTCGAACTTCTGAAACAGTTGAATATTACTATTCCGTTTACAGAAGCTATGACTCAAATGCCCTCGTATGCTAAGTTTTTAAAAGAAATCTTATCCAATAAGAAAAATATAGAGGATAACGGAACAGTTACACTTACTGCTAAGTGTAGCGCCATAATTCAGAATAATATGCCTCCTAAGCTAAAAGATCCAGGAAGTTTCTCTATACCCTGTGTAATAGGAAAATTCATCATTGACAAAGCTCTATGCGATTTAGGAGCCAGTATCAGTGTTATTCCCTTAACGATTTGCAAAAGGCTAGACATGGGAGACCTAAGACCAACTAAAATGTCTGTTCAACTAGTCGATCGCTCTGTTAAATATCCTGTAGGCATACTAGAAAACGTCCCAGTACGTATAGGAAAATTCTACATTCCTACTGATTTCATAATCATGGACATCTCCGAAGACTCCACTACACCTATCATACTAGGAAGACCATTCTTAGCTACAGCCGGAGCTATAATAGACGTAAAGAGAGGAAAGCTAACCTTTGAAGTAGGTGAAGAGAAAGTTGAATTTATTTTAACACAATTCTTACAATCACCAGCTATAAAGGATACATGCTATCTATTGGACGTAATTGACGAATGTGTAAGAGAAATGGAAATGAAAGAAACTACCTATTCTGAAATTATGAAAATTCAAATCCCTTCGATTTTCGAAGATGATAATTGGCGTAAACCATATCAGGATGATAGTCTAAGCGAAAGTTTAGCACTTACACCGGATCCCATGCCAAGTAAGGATAAACCTACATTAGGATTAAAAACTTTACCTAAGAACCTAAGATACGAATTCTTAGACATTGAATGTAAAAGACCAGTTATAATAAATTCCAGTTTAGGAACAATCGAAACAAAGAAACTTTTAGATGTCTTAAAGAAATATCCAACTGCGTTAGGATATAACATATCTGATCTCAAAGGAATATGCCCTTCAATCTGTATGCATCGTATTCTGCTAGAAGAAGATTGCAAAACCTCCAGAGAATCTCAAAAAAGAATTAACCCAATCCTTAGCACTGTAGTAAAGGAAGAAGTTAAGAAACTACTAGATGCCGGAATAATATATCCAATCTCTGATAGTAAATGGGTTAGTCCAGTACATGTAGTGCCAAAGAAAGGAGGTATCACTGTTGTGAAAAACGCTAAAGGCGAATCGATATCGCAAAGAGTAGTGACGGGTCATAGAGTGTGCATCGATTATCGTAAACTAAACAAAGCCACTCGAAAAGATCATTTCCCACTACCTTTTATAGATCAAATGTTAGAAAGATTAGCCAAGCATTCTTATTTCTGTTATCTTGATGGTTACTCAGGATTTTTCCAAATCCCTATCCACCCAGATGATCAAGAAAAGACTACATTCACATGCCCTTATGGAACGTTCGCTTATAGACGAATGCCCTTTGGATTATGCAACGCTCCTGCAACCTTTCAAAGATGTATGATGTCAATCTTCGCAGATTTTATAGACAACATCATGGAAGTGTTCATGGACGATTTCTCTGTATGCGGGCAAAGTTTTGAAGGATGCCTATCAAATTTAGAAATGGTGTTAGAAAGATGTGTAAAAGTAAACCTCGAGCTTAACTGGGAGAAATGTCATTTTATGGTCAGAGAAGGAATCGTATTAGGACACGTTATATCCGACAAGGGAATTGAAGTTGATAAAGCTAAGATAGAAGTCATAAAAGATCTTCAACCCCCAAAAACCGTTCAAGAAATAAGAAGCTTTTTAGGACACGCCGGTTTCTACCGACGATTCATCAAAGATTTCTCGAAAATCACTAAACCTCTTACCGGTTTATTAATGAAAGACGCTGAGTTCATATTCAACGAAGATTGTCTTAAAGCATTCGAAACTCTAAAAACAGCCCTCATCACCGCACCAATCATGCAACCCCCTGACTGGAGATTACCTTTCGAAATCATGTGCGATGCGAGTGACTATGTTGTAGGCGCAGTTCTAGGCCAGAGGAAGGAAAAGAAACTTCATGCGATTTACTATGCCAGTAGAACCTTAGATTCTGCTCAGATGAACTACGCCACTACTGAAAAAGAATTGTTAGCAGTTGTCTTTGCGCTTGACAAATTTCGTTCTTACCTAGTAGGAGCGAAAATAATCGTTTACACAGACCACGCTGCTATCAGATATCTATTGACTAAGAAAGATGCTAAACTAAGACTCTTGAGATGGATTTTACTCTTACAAGAGTTTGATCTCGAAATAAAAGATAAGAAAGGTACTAAAAACGTCGTAGCGGACCATTTATCTAGAATAGAAGGTATTAAACCAGAACAAGTGCCGATTAACGATGATTTTCCATATGAATAGCTGATAGCACAAATAGGAAGCGACCCAGTTCAGTTAGACGTAGATGAACCAGAACCCGTGGAAACAATCCAAACGACTGTAGGACTGCCATGGTACGCTGACATTGTTAACTACCTAGCTGCAGGAGCTCTTCCACCTGATTTAACCTATCAGCAGAAAAAGAAATTCTTTCACAATCTCAAACATTACTATTGGGAAGAACCATTATTGTTCAAAAGAGGACCCGATGGAATCTTTCGTCGATGTATTCCCGAAGAAGAAATAGAAGATGTCATTGCTCATTGCCATTCATCTCCTTATGGTGGACATGCAAGCACTTCCAAGACTTGTGCAAAAATCTTGCAAGCCGGCCTATTCTGGCCTAATCTATGGAAAGATGTTCACATAGTTGTTATAAATTGCGATCGGTGTCAACGCACCGGTAATATTTCAAGAAGAGATGAAATGCCTCAAAAAGGAATATTGGAAGTAGAAATCTTTGACGTCTACGGAATAGATTTCATGGGACCATTCCCATCATCTTTCGGTAATAATTACATACTTGTAGCTGTTGATTATGTTTCAAAGTGGATCGAAGCTATAGCTTCTCCTACAAATGACACACGAGTAGTAATAAAGCTTTTCAAAAATATAATCTTTCCCAGATTTGGTGTGCCTAGACTCGTCATAAGTGAAGGTGGCTCGCACTTCATTTCAAAAATCTTTGACAAATTACTATCTAAGTATGGAGTAAGACACCGTGTGGCAACACCATATCATCCACAAACAAGTGGACAAGTCGAAGTCTCGAACAGAGAAATCAAACAAATCTTAGAAAAGACTGTCGCCATATCTCGGAAAGATTGGTCATCTAAACTTAATGAAGCTTTATGGGCTTATAGGACAGCTTACAAGACACCCATAGGAACTACACCTTTCAAATTAGTTTATGGAAAATCTTGTCACCTCCCGGTAGAACTAGAACACAAAGCTTATTGGGCGATAAAAACTCTCAATATAAACTATAATGCTGCAGGAGAAAAGCGAATCCTAGATATTAACGAATTAGAAGAGTTAAGGCTAGATGCTTATGAGAATGCTAAGATATATAAAGAAAGAACTAAGCGATGGCATGATAAACGCCTATCTAGGAAAGAATTTAGTGTGGGAGACGTTGTACTCCTCTTTAATTCAAGACTTAGGCTCTTTCCTGGAAAACTAAAATCTAGATGGTCAGGACCCTTTGAAATAACTAGAGTGTTCCCGAGCGGAGCGATAGAAATTAAGGGTAGGAATAGTGAACCGTTCATAGTAAACGGACAATGTTTAAAACATTACCATAAAGTTGAAAATAGAGATTATGCAAATAGTCTAAGACTTTTAGAGTTGTCCACTAATTTCCCTGATTAATCTACACCTAAGCATTACGTCAGGCTTTTGACGATAAAAACAGTGCTTAGTGGGAGGCAACCCATTAAATCATTTAAATCATTTTGATCATTTTATTATTTTGTCATTTATCATTTTATTATTCGTTTATTTGTTTTGTCATTTTATAGTTTTATTTCATTATTACTATTATTTCTTTTAATTTATGTATTTTATTTTCTTATTTTTCCTTATTTTAATTTTAAATCACTTTTACAGATTTTCTAAAGTCTTTTCCACTTTCCTCCTCCCCCTGATTTGTTCCCTCCGTATTTACACTAACTATGGCTAACCAACCAATAAACCTTATGGAAACCAAATTTAGAGGTAGGAACCAAAGAATGAAATTTGAAGAGTTATCACAAAGACCAATGGATTTGACTCTGTACCCGGATGATCTGATTATGGAAACCTTAGGTATACATGATAGCATCCTATACTTGTTTAACCGACTTGGATGGGAGAATGCACTGATTCAACAAAAGTTTGTGACTTACCGCGAGCTCACCCTTGAGTTCCTCAGCTCCTTAGTTTACCTACCCGAGCGCGGTTTTGGATTCAGGAAAGGATTTATCAGTTTCCGCCTATTTGGAATAGAATATGACTTTAACCATAAAGAACTAGCTGACTTATTAGGATTCCCTAGTGGACCCTTTGCTTTTACTACCAAACAGGTAGAATTGATGGACATTAAGCTGGATTTCTTTTGGGGAACATTAACCGGAAACTACCACCCTGAACCAAATAGCATGAACAATGATGAGATACATAACCCTGCTATCCGTTACTTCCATAAGATCCTTGCCCACACCTTCTTTGGAAAAGAAGAAAACCTTACTAGAGTATCTAAAGATGAGATATTCATTATGTCATGTTTCACTAATGGACAGCCAGTCAATGGTGTGCCTTTCATGATGCAAACCTTCACCCGAATCCAAGAAGAACCTGATTTACCTATATTAGTAGGAGATCTTGTAACCATGATTGCTGATGCCTTAGGACTTAGATACCAATTACACAGGTGTAACCGTTTGGGTACCATTCGTCCTATGAATCTTAACTTTTGCTTTAACCGCCATATCATAAGGAATTTAGGACATCCACCTTTCGAGTACCTAATCAGGAATGAAGTAGTAACCCTGTTCACACTACCAAACCATGCTAGAGTGAGTGTTCACAATAAGGATAATTGGCTTTATGAGTTAAACCCTCCTGACTATCCATTTACTCCTAAAACACCTCAATCTTACAAGATAAAGGATGATATAATGACCGATGTAGAAAGTGACCCTGAGACACCTCCTGGTTACCATGACATTGACCACACTGACGAAGTGATTGAAACCCCTAAAGTGAATCAAGTAGAATATGCTGACAACTTAAAGAAAATCATGAACACTCTTGAAGCTTACCAAACCGATATAAATATTGTTAAGGATGAGATTAAGAGCATGCGATTGGACATTATAGGTCTAACTGACATAACATGTGAGCAATTCTACCACCTGAACTCTGCAATCGAAGATTTGAAGAAGCACTTTTGAAAATGCTGTAGTGATCTAGCTTATTTTACTTATTGTTTTCGTTTCTAGTTAGTTTTACATTTCGCAAACATTTTCGTACCGTATTTTCATTAATGTAATTTCACTTCAAGTATCAAAAGCAAAGAATTTCTAGTTTACAAATTTTTCCAATTTAATCAATTTATATGCTTTCAATCTATTTACTGTTATGTTTAAATTGATTAATGTTTTATACAATCTCTCGTGTGATGCAATTTACAAGTACTATGTTGATATTATATATTATATGGTGTTTATGTTTAAAATAGAGTGAGAAGTGATCATAAAATATTATATAAATTATATGAAGCGTGAGAGAGATAATATGCTTTCTGGAAATTATTCAAGGTTTTAAGCCCTCACGGTCGTCATCACCCTCTAACGATCGTGACAAGCTAATTAGCGCGTCACGACCGTCATCCCTCCATCACGACCCCAGTTATAGGATTCGTGAGAAACAAAACTGTTCTTCTTCGCAACCTCTTCCTCTTTCAACTTCCATAACTTTCAAATCCCCCATTATCTCTTCCAACTTCCGTAACCTCCCATTACCCAAATTAAACCCCATTAACCTCTCCATTTACTCCTCACCTATCACATTCTCACCTTGCATTATTAATCCGAACCAATTTCCTCTCATTTTATCACTTTTCTCAAAAACCAAAAACCTATCATCTCCCACTCTTGTTCTTGCATGCAATGGAAGCAATTCAGTTTAGAGATGGTGAGCATGGAGAAAATCAGAGACAGAGGTTCATCAGATTCTAGAACCGTGGTATGCAACCCACGCGATATGTCGACATTGTCTGTTTGAGAGAGTTGGGAATGCTCAACAGTGTCAAGAGCCTGCTTCAGAAGGTTGGTCTGTGGGATCTTTGCAGTCAACCCCAGCCCACATTCGAGCTTCTGGCATTGGAATTCCTAAGCTCATTTCATTACATCACTCCTACCGGTTCTCAGAGTCAACTCACCGGCGTTGCTAAGTTCAGATTGCTTGGCCGGGAGTTCGAAGTTTCGCAAACAAGGATCGCCGAGCTACTAGGCTTCGATCACGGGAATGAAGCTCACCTCCGCGTGCCGGACAATTTCAGTGAAACCGCTTTCACCTTATGGCACGACATCACCAACACCCGTGCCTCAGCCTTTCAGAGCCTGAATGCTACGCATATCCACAACCCGGCGATCAGATACTTTCATCGCATCATCTGCAACACCATCTTTGCACGAGAGAGTAACCACAAGCTCAACTCCAAGGATCTTTTGTTCTTGCACTGCGCCCTAAATGACGAGCCTATCAATGCTGCCCCGTTCATGCTATCCCATATCCAGTCCATAGCGCAAAGAGGCGCAACCCCCTTTTACATAGGCGGCATTGTCACTACCCTCGCTATTCAGCTGGACCTTGGTGACTTGGTCGTCAATTTTCCTAGCAGAGCCGCCGAGTTCCTAACGAAGAATTATTGCAGGTCCGCCTACTTGATTGCACAGAGAGAGGATGGCAGGTTTAGCCCTGTTATCCAAGGCACTATTTATCACCACATCATCTTGCCGTGCCGTGACCGCATCGATCCGTCTAGCCGAGCCAACTGGCTCTTTGCTTTACCGGATGCTGCCGGCCACGCCCTCATTCCTGATGAGCAGGCCGATCCACCAGCAGACGAGATGCAAGACACCATGGATGCAGCTGAGCCTGTCCAGGACATTCCTGAGTCATCCACCCGACAACCTCCTGCACAAGAATACACACTTGAGGAAGTCCTTCGTGCGATTCATCAGCAAAACCAGATGAATGCCGCATTGGAGCGAAGGCAAAAGGAGCAGCATGATGCATTACTCCTCACTATTGCAACCAACCAGAGGACTACTGATGAGAAGCTCGGAGAGATCTTTAGCAAGCTAGAGGCTTTGCGCATTGATATAACTGCTATCACCGGTACCGGTTCTGACCCTGAAGCGACTCTGACCAGACGCTCCCGCACCAGAAGCCGAGGCCGCGGTCATCAGCAGCCTTAGTTTTAGTTTTTGTTTATGTTTTTTCCGTTTTCGTTGTTTGTATTGTACTTTAACCGCTATTATATCACAACATTGAGGACAATGTCTGATATAGTGTGGGAGAGGTACCTTTCATTTTCCGCATTTTTCCCTTTCCGCACTTTTCCATTCCGTTGTATTTCATTTTCGTAAGTTAATGAAACAAAGCAATTTTTGTGCTATTTTCTTTAGTTTCGAACTTTCCCCGTTTATTTAGCCATACCGAAAAAAAATCTTTAATTAATTCTTCACATTACCCGACTTACCTATGAAATCATAATTAGGAAGCTGAGAACGATTCAACAAGATCAATACAGTCTTGACACCTTAGACTTCCCACTTAAGCAATTCTGTTCCGATGATTGTTATGACTACACCTTAAGTTTCAGTTCAAAAGTAACCCCTAGTAGTTTATACTAGCAGTCAGCACCGTCTGAACACAAACCACGTGGGGAGCCGATGAATATAAGTGTTTGATGCCTAATCTATAATGATCCTTCATATCTCGATGCAAATGAAAAGAAATTGCACCAAAGTACACGGTCGCATATAAGAAACGAGAAATATGAGAAGGAGTCCATTGCGGGTTGGTTCAGAGGTACTGGTTCTGAACTTGGTAGGGCGTGCTACGGCTCGATCCCCCACAACTTCCAAATTGGATAATGTATGTAGGGTTACCACATTCGTGTACCAGACCCCGTGCTTATAAAGGATCAAATTCGCTAACCGGCTACTCCACTACGTACGTGCTAAGGCAAAGGGCTTAATGTGATTGCGCTAGAATGAAATTGGGCGAAATAAGATCGAAAGACTCTAGGTGAAATCGTAACGCAATTACCGAATGTTTCGTTTAACGGGAAGTCGACGACTTAGCTTGTTGCTTGTGTCATTAGTGTATCGTTAGTGTTTTATCAAAGTACCGGTTTATCCGACAAAATGGTTCCTTCGTACGGTTTGTTATGTGTGTGCGTCGATAAAAACTTGTCCGACGATTTTTAACCGACTATTTGCTTGAGGACAAGCAAAGGTTTAAGTTTGGGGAAGTTTGATAACGAGAAAAAGTATCGATTATATTGCTATGTTTCAATACCGTTTTATCGCATAATTGTCGTTTTAACACCCGATTCCTCGAGTTTTCTTTGCCATTTTGCAGGTACATCATATATAGAGCAAAATCATGAGCCACAAGGGAAATGAGAAAAAACAACCATTAAAAGATGAAGAAAAATAGAATTCTGCATAACCTGCATATTTTGTTACACTCACGGTCGTCACCTAGGACTCACGACCGTGACGCGCCAAAAGGAGCAGTCACGACCGTGACAAGTCCCTCACGACCGTGACGCATATCAAACAAGGAACACGAACGTGACACCCTTGTCATGACCGTGACAAGGGAAAACTAGGGTATTTGACTGAAGACTTGGTCATGAACGTTACGCTGAATGAAATCCAACGTGCCTATTTTCCAGCAGACCAAGTATTCCCACGTTCCCTGGATTTCCTACGAGGCCCAAGCACCAATTCAACTACCAAGCCCATTTAGTTTGCTATAAATAGATTTGTTTCAATGAACAATTTACAGAGTTTTAGTTTTTAATTTCTTGCGGAAGCTCTGCCGATTTTATTTTGCACCCTTTATTTTTCCAGCATTAATTTCCTTACTTTAATTTTCTTGTATCCCAACCAACCTTATAACAATTTCCAACATCAGGAAATTGTTATAAATTAATTTGTTTCAAAGCCTTCAGATTCTTTTAGAATTTATTTCCAATTCCGGCCAGTACTCCGAGCTTTCCAGCCTGTGGAAGAAGGAGTCTACTACTTTTATTGTTATCCAGGTTTATATTAAATTGCATTTATATTTATGTTGAATATTTATTTTTCTGACATGCATATTTCGTTTTATGTTTCTCTGTCTCTGTCTGGTTCAACAATAATGAGTAGCTAAACACCTTAGGGCGGTATGTAATCAAAACAAACTAAATCGGTAAAATCAACTCTAGGCTTAAAATAATTAAGAGCTTAATATTCTGGCTGAGACTTTTTATTATAAAATCAACCTTTTTGTTACGAGAGTAAGGAAAGTGTATTAGGTTAGGTCAAGACCACGAGAGTGTGAGAATTTAACCAGATAGCTAAAGTTAGGCATTTAAATTAAACATAGCGAAAGCGCTTTAAAATAAATTAGAATTACTAAGTTTCCAAAAATTATTTCTAAACACTTATGGGCTAGCGAGAGCAGGCATATGGCTTTAGGGGTAAGATCTGAGATAAGACCACGAGAGTGTGAGTTAAAGATATTTAAACTGGTAACCTCTACAGAATAGATTAAGTGAACCATCTTTATAAGCCTAGGTTAGATTGACCCGCCTAAGTTAGCATAATTACATACCGACCGCCTTAGTATTATTTTATTAAACTTAAATTTAATTTCCGCCTTTAATCTTTAAAAACAACCAAAAATCGTGACAACCCTTCACCTTAGCTAAACTAGAAATTCCTCTAGCACTAAGTAACCATAGAGTCCATGTGGATCGATAATCTTAAATATTACTTCGATAGGTTGTGCACTTGCAGTTAAGATACCGCTCGACACATAATTAGATACGTCTTTAGCCCATCAGTTGTGTTTGAATGTATGTATGCTTTTGAATATGATTGATGTTTACCAGAAATGCATAAGATGCAGTAATAGTATTTACTAAGGACGAACGAGTGAAGGAATTAAACGAAGCTTCGCCGGTTCATCCCCACAGGGTAATCTTTACGAATATCCATACAAAACTCTTCAAGTAATATCTTATACTTCCCACTCGACGAAATCTTCAAGCAGTTTCATATCCTCCGAAGAATTAAGTCTCCCGGATCTATGTCCATCTCTTTTATCCTCCGTCAGGATATTCAAGAACTTATTCCTTCAATAAGAATTACGACGAACGAAGACGAGAGGTTCTGAGTACCATATTATTAAACAAGACGGGAACGAAGTCCTCATGTTCCTCAGCAACAAACTGGGATTTATTTTCCCCAGCCAGCAGTTGTTATACAGAGATACCCAGACACTTCAGGCTACATGATTCATACATACATCATTTACATTATATCATGGCATACGCATCCATAACCCATATGGCATTCTTACTTAAGAGCATCATGCTATACATGCATACATCAAATAATATTGCATAAACTAACCTTTCCTTTTCAGGATAGTTCAGAGATGATCTATACGAAGATCAGATACTGATATCCAATTCAGAGATAATCGCTACGAAGAATCATTTCTGATGATCAATACAAGTTGTCCTTGGAAGGGTACGTAAATGATCTATACGAAGATCTAGTGCTTAATCCAGGATATTTCCAAAGGAGATAATCGTTACGAAGATTTATTTCTGATGGTCAACTATCTTTGGGATAGTGTGTAAATGATCTATACGAAGATCTAGCACTTAATCCAAGAGATTCTTTCAGAAGAAGTTCAGGGATAATCGCCACAAAGATTTAATCCTGATATTCTTTTTGTCCTTGGGAAGGTATGTAAATGGTCTATACGAAGATCTATTACCTAATCCGGGTTATTTCCAGAAGAGATAATCGGTACGAAGATTTATTTCGAATGGTTTATGCAACAATTTATCTGTGGGATGGTACATAAATGATCGATACGAAAATCTTGTACTTAGCCCAAGATATTATCAAAAGCAATTCAGAAAAGATCGCCACAAAGATTTGATTCTGATGCTTAAATTAAAGTATGTTCCTAAAGATGGTTCAAAGTCGATCTATACGAAGATCTAAGTACTGACACCTAATGACGGATATTTTTTCCCTAGAGATAATGTAGAGACAAACTATACGAAGATCTAGTGCTGACATTCAACTCAAACCATGTTACAGGAATGATTCAGAGACGGCCTATACGAAGACCTAGTACTGATATCCAGTGACAACATAAATATACCATCACCTTCTGATATTATGGATGGCATCTATAAGCCCATCTCCAGTTCCTCTGAGTGGCATCTTTAAGCCCATTCAAGCATATACAACCAATCAGCAGTGTTACTTTACGCACCGGGGAGTGCAAATTTTTGGGTTTTTGTGTTCAATCCCCTTTAACCTTCCAAGTCACGAATGGCACACAACCCAATCTAACTCCTCAGGTTTCAGAAAATTGAACAGGGGCAGCTGTTGCACCCCAAAGTTTGCCCTCCCCTGGTAAATAAAATGTGTTCCAAGGTGTACCAAGAGGTTCACAAGGTTCATAAGGTGTCCCAAGAGGTTCACAAGGTTCACAATTAGTCAGAAAGCTTGGAAGTTCCCTCAGACAAAGCCTCCTCCTAAGCAATGCACCCTAAACCAGGGTTTTGAATTTCATCAGGCTAAATGGACTTCCAAGGCCTTAAGTGAGCTTCATAACATCCTACATGTCTTCAAGAATCCCTATGTCAAGTTTCAAGGCTTTCCCAAAAGGTTTGCTCAGTCAGATGATCAGATATGCAAAAATCAGTCAAAGTGGTTAAAAAGTCAAACTGAGGTCAACTATGGTCAAATCAAAAGTCAAACTTCATGCTTTTTTGTCAACATCAAGTTTATGAAGTAAACTTCATCATTTGATCAAGGTTTGATCATGATTCATCAAGGAGATTTCAGATCATCAAGAATCAGGAGTTTCTAAATTAGGGTTTTCACAGGAAAAGTCAACTGAACTTTGACCAGCCATAACTTTCACATGCTTCATCAAATATTTTCCATCCAAAGCTCATTTTTAAGGAAATTGATTTCTCTACAACTTTGTGTCTCACAAGCTAAGCGTAAAAATGCTTCATTTGGAAGGTATGAGCTAAAACATTACAGGTCATTTTAAAAGTCAACAAAACGTAAACATCTTCCAAAGGGCATAATTTGAAAATGGTAAAGGATATGGACATGAGACCAAAGAGGTTGGTTAAAGGACTCTCTAAGAATTCCAAAATGTCCAAGAACACATTCATAGCCTTAAAATTGAGGGATTTGTGCCTTTTCAAAGTTGGGAAATTTTTTAGAGGTATATTGAGCAAATGGGGTCTTAAAACTAATTCTTTCCAAATGGGCTTGCAATTTTGTGATCCAATCTTTACCATGACATCATGCACGACCCAATTCTCATTTATTCAGATATTTATATTTTATTTTATATTTATTTTGATTTTATTCATTAAAAATCAATTTAAATCAAAATAAAATATGAAAACTCAATATTTAGATTTGATTCTTGTTCTAGAAACTTATAAACACCATTTAAAGTGATTGGATGCTATCCAAATTCGTGCTAAGGCAATTGGGCATGAAAATATTTGATTTATTGACCAATTTGGCAAGGAGATTTCTCCACATTCAAGTCATCCAAAGGCCCACAAAATCACATGTTTTTTTGACCTAATTTCATTCACTATAAGTAAAAGACATAAACCACTACACAAGGGGACGGTTTGCAGCAGCCAAGAACAACATTCAAACCTTCAAATTTTACAAAAAAAATACCAATTCAGATTTTGATTTGCAGGTGATATCAATGAGTTTTGAAGGTTGAGACATGATCCCTAGAGTTCCTTGATACTATTTCAATCCATATTCGCATCCAAATCATGCTAAAATACGCAAACTAATTCTCTCTTGTTCATATTTTGGAAATTTTCGATTCCTCTTATTCATGTGTCATAAACTGTTTTTGTGCATCTAACCTTGTTTGTTATCATGTGTGGATGGATTCTGGGCGAAAACATTACAGAAACCATGGCTAAATCATAGAACGCCATTTTAGGGTTCATGCTCTTCAAATTAGGGTTTCTCGATTCGGCCAATATAAATACATTTTAATATCACAAATAAATTAAGTGAACTGTAACAATCATGTTGGCATGATTAATTTGATGAATTCGTGAATATTCTGGAGATTATAAAATTTGCAGGTTTTTGTACGTAGGAAATTTCGCAGGTAAGTTCGTAAGAGAATTCGTAGGAAAAATCGTAGGTAAGAGGATGAAGAAGATGACCAGTGGCACGAAAACCTGAATTCAAAAATTGGTCTTATTTTATAATATGTGTGTTCCATTTGGATATCACAACGTGCATCTTGGCTCAATTGGTATAGGTGTTGATCTTGCAAGCTGCAGAGTCTGGGTTCGATTCCCAGGTTCCTTTTTTTTTAATCATACTATTTTTTGGAGGTTTATTATTTATTTGTTTGAAGTCATAAGGATAACAGCTAGCATGCGCAGCCCAGCTGGTTCTGGTGTCATAATATGGAGGTAAGGGACCTGGGTTCAAATCCTAGGTCCTTACTTTTTTAGTATTTTCTTTATTTTTATATTTTAGTAATTATCTTCTAATTATTTAAACCTTGTAATTAATTTAATAAAAATTTTCCTAAATAAATAATCAATCATAATCAATTAATAATTATATAATTACCTTTAATCTAATCAAATTTAATTTATATATATATATATATATATATATATATATATATATATATATATATATATATATATTTATATATATATATATATACTTAGATTATTTTCTTAAATAAATGATAATAACTTTCATTCTTTTTTTTTATTCTAATCAACTTATTTTCTTATAATTATCAACTTGTAAATAACTAACCAATAATATTTTTTTATATAAACTTTTAATTATCTTCTTAATGCTCATTAATTATATTAATTATTTCTTTTTTTTATAAATATATTTGTATACAATTAATATATATATATATATATATATATATATATATATATATATATATTTTATAAATAAAAATAATGTATTTTTAATAATGATTAACTAACCCTAATTTTTTCTATTAATCCTAAAAAACTTAATTTATTTTTCTAAACCCTAATTAATATATTAACCCTTATTTCTTTTATTATTATGTAAATAATTTAATGTTTTTTATTATTATTAAATTGTTTAAATTCTTATACTTTCTTAATTAACTTCTAAAAAATTTATAATTTTTGTCTAACCTAAAATAACTTCTCTTTTAATTTTTAATCTTGATTTCTTTATTTATTATTATTATCATTATTATTATTGCTATTATTTTATTATTATTTTTTATTTTTTATTTTTATTATATCTATTATTATATTCATTTTTATTTGATTATTATGTATCTGCTAAAGCCATGTAATACTTATAGATTTATTTTCCATCTTTATTTTATTATAAATATTTTATTGTGTGGTTAGTAATTTTAGGGTGTGTATAACCTAAATGTAATTAAAATTAACATAGAAAATTAATTTAAAAAAGATAAATATTTGAATATAAACATTCACACACATAAGTCGATCTTTGATCGCCATCTCACACTTCCTAGGGTATTCTTCTTGGTTGCCTTAAAATAAAATGGTCAAGTCCCTCGAATATAGGGGTGTCTTAAGCAAAGTCCCTTCTGTAACACGGTGGGAGAACTGACTTTAGTTATGTTGCGGATAGCAAGAGTCGCCACCGACTTTTATTTTATCCAAAGGAAAGGGTATAAAAGAACAGGAAAGACCTTAAGAGATATTTTTGGGTCCGGGGGTAGGTTATGTAAAGGGAAGGTGTTAGCACCCTTTACATCCATGGTTATCCATGGGCTCTTAGTTACTTAGCTCACTTTTGAATTGTTTTTGAAAGTGTAGTGTGTGAATAGAAAAATTTCCATAATAGTTGATAATGATCCATGTACGGATGCATAAAAACTTGTTTTTTTGAAAATTTGTTTGAAATTTGTTAAGTGTTTGAAAAATTTTGAATGGAGTGAGCAAGTACATAAGAGGAACCTACCCTAAAGTTTAAGTCTTTTCTGTTCTTTATCCTTTAAGTGGTAAGACTATCCCTATTATTAAGGAATAGGTAGTCATTACCTTGGATGTGAGGGACATATGAGGGACATCTGTTTATGAAGGCAACTGTGAGGTGTATTAAGCATTTAGGAGGGACTATCATCATTATTCGAAAAGGGACTTGATCTTTAAGGCAACCATTAGGGACTTGATGATTTTTCTTTTAAGGGACTTGCTTTATACACCCCACTTGACCTTATGATTAGGCAACATGAGAGGTATCCCTAAGGAAGTGAGATGGCGATCAAAGATCGACTTACGTGTGTGAGTGTACAATTTTAAATATTTATCTTTTGAATTAAGTGATCTAAATTAATTTTAAATAACATACATGTTTACACTCCCTATTTTTACTAACCATGGCATAAAAATAAATATTTAAACATTACAAAATATTACATCCAGGAGCAATTACAATAATAATAATAAAAGCAATTTAAATAAATAGCAAAATAAATAAATAATTATAATTGGGTTAGTGAAAATAAAAATAATATCAAATTTAATGGGGTTAGTAATAATAATAATAATAAATCACAATATCTATAAATGGGGTTAGTAATAATAAAAATAGATATGAAAATAAATAGCATTAATGATAAAATAAATAAGAATATTAGCATAATAATTACAAGATCAAATTTTTATGAACAATTATTATTTAAGATTAAGAAGAAAATATAAACAATTAATTATCATAAAGTCTTAAATGCTATAAAAATTAAGTTAATTATAAACATATTATGAAAATAAATTATATTAAATTAACAAGTTTTAATTATTTTTTTAAAACATATATTAAAAAATTATTTACATACATAACTAGATTATAAACAATTATAGAATATTTACATATTATAAAAAAAATAAATTAAACATTTTAATTTTTAGATTTTATGTACAAAATTTTAAATTATAAACAATGTAGGTCATATTTACATATTATAAAAATAGGATCAATTATGATTATATTTACAAAATTTAATAAGATAGATACATGAATGAAGATATGATCATACAATTATATTTACAAATTTAAAGATTATAATAAAATTTTATTCACTAATTAAAATAAAATATATTCACAAATTTAGAAAAATATTTTAGGGTTTTGAAAATAATTAGGATTTAATAATTTATAAAATTGCATTAGGGTTTTAAAAAGATATTATGATTAAATTAGAGTTTGCAAAAATAAATTAAATTTTATATACAACAAAATATAAATCTAATTATTATTATATACATGTTTTTAATTTTAAATGTATAATTATAAAAACTAAGTTTAGAATTAGAAAACATTTACATGTTATTTTTTATAAAATTATCTAAAAATACTAAACATGATTATATAACAATATAATTAACAAAACAATGAAATAATAAAAAAAATTGAAACTTACCTGGGGCAGGGATTGAACCCAGGATGCCTTGCTTGACAAGGCCCATGCCATACCACCAGGGTCCTTAGCTTCTTTCATGCGCGTACCAACCACCAGGCCACTTATCATCCTATGAAATAATATACAAACAACACAATAAATATACAAATCAAAATTCAAAAATCTGAAGCGCGCGAAGATCTTCATCTTCAACCTTGGGTTCGCAGGTTTTCCTGCGAATTTATCTACAACTTTTCCTGCGATTATTCCTACCAATACAACCTGCGAACATCAAACACTATTCAAACAGCACAATTTTATCAAATTAAAAACATCTTTAACTTCCTTGCAACCTGTACAATCCAATCATGTCAACCAAATTCATTTATATTGTGTAAATTGAAGAACCCTAATTTAGAGCTTTAAACCCTAAACATGGTATACTCATGATTCGGCCATAACTCTTCACCAAACTATCCAGACTTCATCTATAGCCAATAACAAACATCAATATATCATTAAAATTCATTATCAATAAGTAAATATGATGATTCGAAAAAAATATATGAAGCACATGGATGATTCGGTTCATGCATTATGGAGTGTTTTGGATGCAAATAAGTGTTGGTTTCCACTCAATGAGGTCCAAGGATCATGGCTGTGTTCTCAAATTACCTTCAAATGTCCTGGAAGATTGAAACCGAATGTGAGTTTTTGAGATGTTTTTTGGTTTATGAAACTTACTCTTGGGAGGCAGAAATTTTTTTTCTCTTGATGATGGCATTATGTTTAGTACTTATAGGAGATGGAATTTAGGTCATAACATTGATTGATCATGTGGAAATTTTGATTTGAAAAGATTGAAATTGATCATGTCTTAAAATTCAAATATTTGTGCATGAAGACTTTCTATTTTTGGATCAATCTCATGATTTCCTTCCCTTTCAACTTCAATCAATATTGAAGACCTTCTAGAAACCAAATCTCCATTAAATAATATATTTTCATATTTTATATTTATTTAAAATGATTTTTTATGAATTAAATCAAAATAAATAAAAATAAAATAATAAAAATTCTTATTTTTAATCATTTGGGTCGTGCATGATGATAATGTATGGATTGGATCACAATTTGGCAAGCCCATTTGGAAGAAATTGGTTTTAAACCTCCATTTTCATCATAAACCATCACAAAATTTCCCAACTTTGCAAGGGCACATCTCCCTCAATTTTAATGATATGAGGGTGTTCTTGGACATTTTGGAAAGCTTGAAGAGTCCTCTAAACAACCCCATTGGTTTCATGTCCATATCATTTACCAATCTCAAGTTATGCCCTTTTGAAGTTGTTGACTTTTTGTTGACTTTCAAAAGGACCTATAATGTCTTAGCTCATACCTTCCAAATGAAGCATTTTTGGGCTTGGCTTGTGAGACACAAAGTTGTAGAGAATTCAATTTCCTTCAAAATGAGCTTTGAGTGGAGACTTGGTGATGAAGTATGTGAAAGTTATGGCTGGTCAAAGTTCAGTTGACTTTTACTAAGGAAACCCTAATTTAGAAACTCCTGATTCTTGATGATCTGAAATCTCCTTGATGAATCATGATCAACCCTTGATAAAATGATGAATTTTACTTCATATAATTGATGTTGGCAAAAAATCATGAAATTTGACTTTGGTTTGACCACAGTTGACCTCAATTTGACTTTTTAACTACTTTGACTGATTTTGACTTATCTGATCATCTGACTGAGCAAACTTCTGAGAAAAGTCTTGAAACTTGTCATGGGGGTTCTTACACACATATAAGATGTTATGAAGCTCACTTGAAGTCTTGGAAGTCCATTTAGCCTGATTAAAGTCAAAACCCTAGTTTTGGATGCACTGCTTAGGAGGTGCATTGTTTGAGGGAATTGTCAACTCTTCTGACCAATTGTGAATTTTGTGAACCTTGTGAACCATCATAAAATGTCTTGTGAACCTCATGGGAGGTATTGTGAACCTGGTGAACCTTGTGAACCTCATAAAGTGGCTTGTAGACTTCATGAACCTCATGAAAGGTTTTGTAAGCATTGTGAATCTTGTGAACCTTGTGAACCTTCATAAAGTAACTTGTAGACTTCATGAACCTCATGAAAGGTCTTGAAAGCATTGGGAAACTTGTGAACCTTGTGAACCTTCTTAGCACACAAAGTCTTGTATTGTGAGGGCAAATTTTGGGGTGCAACAGCTGCCCCTGTTCAATTTTCTGAAAACCTGAGGGGTTAGATTGGTATATTTGCCAGTCGTGACCTGGAAGGTTGAAGGGGATTGAACACAAAAGCCCAAAAATTTGCACTCACCAGTGCGTAGAGTAATACAGATGGCTAGTTGAATATACTTGAGTGGGCTTAAAGATGCCACTTGGAAGAACTGGAGATGGGCTTAGAGATGCCATCTAAAGAACTGGATATGATGATAGCTTTGTGTTGATACTGGATCTCAGTACTAGGTCTTTGTATAGGCCGTCTCTGAATCATTTATGCAACATGATTTGACTTGTTGAATGGACCAGTAGAAATAAATCTTCGTGGCGATTATCTCTTCTGGAAATATCTTGGACTAGGGAGCGGACCTTTATACAGACCGTTTGCCTACTCTCCAAGGTCAAAAGAACGTCAGGATTTGTTCTTAAGAGTCAAAAGAACGTCAGGATTTGTTCTTCTGAAAAAGTCTTGAACAAGGGGTCAAAAGAGCGTCAGGATTTGCTCTTAAGGGTCAAAAGAACGTCAGGATTTGTTCTTCTGAAAAAGTCTTGGACAAGGGGCCAAAAGAGCGTCAGGATTTGCTCTTAAGGGTCAAAAGAACGTCAGGATTTGTTCTTCTGAAAAAGTCTTGAACAAGGGGCCAAAAGAGCGTCAGGATTTGCTCTTAAGGGTCAAAAGAACGTCAGGATTTGTTCTTCTGAAAAAGTCTTGAACAAGGGGCCAAAAGAGCGTCAGGATTTGCTCTTAAGGGTCAAAAGAACGTCAGGATTTGTTCTTCTGAAAAATTCTTGAACAAGGGGCCAAAAGAGCGTCAGGATTTGCTCTCTTAAGGGTCAAAAGAACGTCAGGATTTGTTCTTCTGAAAAAGTCTTGAACAAGGGGCCAAAAGAGCGTCAGGATTTGCTCTCTTAAGGGTCAAAAGAACGTCAGGATTTGTTCTTCTGAAAAAGTCTTGAACAAGGGGCCAAAAGAGCGTCAGGATTTGCTCTCTTAAGGGTCAAAAGAACGTCAGGATTTGTTCTTCTGAAAAAGTCTTGAACAAGGGGCCAAAAGAGCGTCAGGATTTGCTCTTAAGGGTCAAAAGAACGTCAGGATTTGTTCTTCTGAAAAAATCTTGAACAAGGGGCAAAAAGAGCGTCAGGATTTGCTCTTAAGGGTCAAAAGAACGTCAGGATTTGTTCTTCTGAAAAAGTCTTGAACAAGGGGCCAAAAGAGCGTCAGGATTTTCTCTCTTAAGGGTCAAAAGAACGTCAGGATTTGTTCTTCTGAAAAAGTCTTGAACAAGGGGCCAAAAGAGCGTCAGGATTTGCTCTTAAGGGGTCAAAAGAACGTCAGGATTTGTTCTTCTGAAAAAATCTTGAACAAGGGGTCAAAAGAGCGTCAGGATTTGCTCTTAAGGGTCAAAAGAACGTCAGGATTTGTTCTTCTGAAAAAGTCTTGAACAAGGGGCCAAAAGAGCGTCAGGATTTTCTCTTAAGGGTCAAACGAACGTCAGGATTTGTTCTTCTGAGAAAGTCTTGAACAAGGGGCCAAAAGAGCGTCAGGATTTTCTCTTAAGGTTCAAAAGAATGTCAGGATTTGTTCTTCTGAGGAATGTCTTGAACCAGGGAATGGATCTTTTTACAGACTGTTTGCCTGCTATTCAAGGACATCTTGATTAGTGTATGGATCACTTCTGATCTGTTGTGAATTGTTGATATAACTTTATCTGCATATAACCTTCCTGCAAGGAGAATGTTAGTTTATGTTATATGTATGCATGCATAGTATGATGCACCTAAGTAAATGTATTATGTATTTATGGATATGTATGTTATGGTATGATGTAAATGATGTATGTATGAAATGATGCTGCCTGAAGCGTCTGGATATCTTCGTATAACAACTGCTGGCCAGGGAAAATAAATCCCGATTCGTTGTTGAAGGATATGAGGAACTTATTCCCATCTTGTTTGATAATATATTATACATAACCTTCCGTATGCTAGGGACAACAAAGTATAGATAATCTCCCGTATGCTGGGGATAGTAAGGTATATATAACCTCCCGTCTGCTGAGGATAGTAAGGTATACATAACCTTCGTCTTCGTTTGATAGTGTCAGACCCTAATTTTTGACCCTAAGATTTTTCGCATCTCATCTGCATTTCACATACAAACAAGATCACGCACTGGTTCGTTTATCCTTTTTCGGGTGCAAGTCTATGCCTTGCAGAGGATCACCTTGTTTAATTTCTGTTATCTGTTCATATTTTACTAACCTCTAACCAAAATACAAAAAAATATATGTTGCAGTTGCTTCTTCTTCTTTCGTGTTGCAGGATTTCAAAGACAGGGATGTGACTCTCAATTCAGATATGGTTGTTCAGTTAGAGTTCGATTCAGACAGACGTTTGACCTAATCTTGGTCAAATTGTCAAAAGATTGGTTGACTGTCAGTTGGGTGTGCCAGTAATTCATTTATCAGGCAATGCGTCTTCAAAGAATAAGTTGGTTTGTATGACAATATTTTGTGCAAAGTTTGTTTGGTTCATCAGTTATTAGACGGTATTCTGTGCGAAGTGTGGCTTGAATCTTCAGTGTTCATCAATTCATCGATTCATTAGTTCATCAGCGATTCATCTGAGAATTTATTTTTCTCAGTATGAATTTGGTTTATCAGATAATAATCAGACAGTTTTCAGTTGGCAAGTTGCAAGGCATTTGGGCTGTGTTCAGAGGCTTGTTAAAAAAATCAGGAATTTGTTGTGGGTTTAAAAATCATCACTTCACATCCATTTATCCGATCCATAAACCATTTATTTTATTTTTATCCATTTCCATTCATTTCCTAATTCGTACCGATTATTCACTCTCCATTTCCATATTGAATTCATCTTCTCAAAAAATTCCTATTCGTTTCGATCTCTATTCATTTCACAAAAATATTCATTATCTCATTTTTTTTGTTTTACCAATTTCTAATATCCTTCTTTTTATCATATACCTTCATTACCTTTTTTTTACATACCTTATTCCATTTTTATTCTCCAAACAAAAATAAGAAAATCTCCATTCATATTAATCCAATTTTCTTTTATTACCTTTTTCTTCTAAATACACTTCCAAAAAATAAATTCATATGTTTCTTTAAAACCCATTTGATATCATAAAAATATATATAAAAAGTCCACTAAATATTTTTGCTAAGCCCATTTCTTTAAACCTTTTTGTTTTCTATACAAACAATTAAAAAAATTTATTAAACAAAAAAGCCATTTCCCACTTGCCAAACACACCACAGCTTTTCCAAGCTGCATAAGCCGTACCACAATACAAGCATCCAAACAACTTTTCGTCAGCTTCCATAACAAATCCCGCAGCCAACATAACAAGAAGTCCCAGCTTCAACTCAGCTTTTCCATGAGGCTTCAATCGCATACAACAACAGCTCACACAAGCCGTGAGTACCAGCTTCAACTCTTTCCCAACGCCGCTTCATCAGGCCCCACAAACAACAGCATCAAGCCGTCAACGACAACGCAATATCCAAGCCACAACAAAGACCAAACAAAACTCAGCTTCAGCCGCATCAAACTCAAAACACCAGCCAGCTAGCTTCTGCTCACGCATCCTGCCTCATACCAGCTTACAAGCTCAAGATTCACTTGCCGCACAACAATAACTTCAGCTGAACAAAGCCAGCCGCAGCCTCAGGCCCACGCGAAACACACTTCAAGTTACATATCACGCACGAAAAAAATCACAAGCAACACCGTAACTCCTACATGCTCGCTTCACCTGATTCACACATCAAAACATAATCAAAACGCATAGCATTATCACAAAACGCAGCAAAATTTCAGAATCAAAAAGTGAGAAATTCGTGAGCCTCCAAAACGCACCGAATCCGGACCAAAACGCGGGCAAAACTTTCAAAAGGCAGCTCAAGAATCCCCTCTCACCCGCTATTTAAAGAACCTCTTTCACCTTCAATTCGGGAAGCTTTGATAGCCATACCCTTCCTCTGCCAAAATCAAAATCAAAAGCTTCAATTCATATCTCACCTTCAAGCTTTCACAAATCACACCTTCCATTCAATCTTTAAATCACCTTCAATTGATTCTCATTCTCAAAAGGATTCTCGAAAACCTAACTAATTTGAGAAAGAGAGAGACGCAGCTTGAAAAGAAAGAAGAAGGAGAGGATCCGAGAGAGAGATTGATGTCTTGAGAGAGGTGAGATTGGGCCGCCATGTTTCCCCTGTTTGCCGTTGCCTTGCTATTTTTCACGAAGAAGAGGATCATTTAAATTCTGCCTTTTCCTTTTTTTCATTTTTTTAGGTTATGTTGTTTAATTAGTTTTAATAAAATGTGTTACTGGTTTGGGCTTGGATCTGGTAGATCCATTTTTTTCTATCCACCACCTCATCTGTCTGCGTGTCTTACCTCCCTCCTTCTATTTCTTTCTTTTGATTTTTTTTCATTTTCTTTGAATTGTGTTTGTTTCTATTTTTTTTTAAAAGAGTTTTTAGAAAACATTTTTTAGAAAAAGGTTTATTAAAAATATTTTAGAAAAGGTTTAGAAAAAGTATTATAAAAAAAGAGTTTAGAAAAAGTGTTTTAGAAAAAGAAATTTAGAAAAGGAGTTTAGAAAAGAATTTTATAATTGTTTCTATTTCTTTTTTTAATGGATTTATTCTTTTGGATCCAATTATTTTTCTTCATCTCTTTTTTTAATTTTGGTCGATGACAATCTCGGATTCGCGATTGTTGATTTCCGATCGATTTAATCTTCATTATTTCAAATCTATGGATGAATGATCATTTGGATCATTCTCCATACTTTGAGATCGTGATAGGTTGTCTTTCGAGAAATTCAACGATAATCTCGATTAAGATTAGACCGTTCTCTTTCTTTTAGTGTGGCATGTTTTCGGAGAATGATCCATTATATCGTTTCTCTAACATGCATTAACACGAATATTTTCCACTTTAATTAGTGGTGGCCGGCCTCATTTGTAGGGTAATTACTCCGTAAATTACTCGGCGATTGCTTAACATAGACCTAAAGTTGTCCCGATTCGGAATGCGATCCACTTGGATCCGGTTGCCTCGATTTTATTTTTTATTTTTGTGGTTGTGCTTGATTAAGTTCATCATACCACTTTATATTGTATATATTATAATAATGTGAATATACTAACATTTAATTAAATCTCTCGCACCTTATCCTCTTTTATTTTAATCTCTTGTTCCCTACCTCTCTTATTATGCTTCTATATTCATTCATCATATTGCTTATTGTATATATTATTGTTGCTTGTTATTTTTCATTTGTCCATTTGGACACAAAAATATTAATAAAGGACTAAACATCTAAAAAATTGGTGACTTTTAATTTCGGACTATGGTTACTATCCCTTGCTTTGGAGATTCGGACTTAGATTCTAGGATCATCCCTTTGCTCATTGGTTATGGATTGAAGATTGTGGCTCCGATTAAGTTCACTTGTTTATGAAGATGGAAATCCAATTATTTCAAAAAAGAATGCTTGCCATATGGTTTGTTCATTTCTTTCCTTAGCTTTTATTTTCAAGTCTTAGGATAGTCCCTTCATCTCTTCCCATCTTCTTCAATTTTCAAATCTCCTCCCTCTTTTCAAAACTTTCTTTGTTTTCAAACTTCAAACATTTTTCTCAATCAAACCTTGACTTCGGTCATGTGCTTTTACCTTTTTATTTCATTTCTTTAATAAATGCTAAACCACATAAGCATATCGAAACTTCTTTCTCAAAAAACTTTTAAAACTTTCACAACTCATTCAATTGCTTTTGTGCCCTCGTGCACGTTTCTCTTAACCTTTTTTTTTATGTTTAGATATGAGTCATCCTTTCTAGCGGAATTATTCGCTAAAGGATGACGACTTATCTTTACATTTTAAAATCAATTCAACTCATTTGCCTTTTTCACAATTTGTACCACGAACTACGGGGTTTTGATCTCGCATTGCACTCTGTGGGTACGTAGGCATGAGACGTTCGTCTCTTCAAACACCAAAATCTTAAAAAACATTCTTCTTCTCATCTCTTCAATCATTTTTTCAAGCAAACCATTTCAAACCAAAAATGCAGTAAACATTTCAAAGGGTTCCCGTAGAATACTACGGACAAGTCGGGTGCTTAAAACCTTCCCGATTTGTAACCAATCCCCGTACTCATTCTCTGTTTGATTCTTTTAGCTTTTTTAGCTTTTGAGATTCATTAAGGTTTTGTTCGTTCTTTTACCTTTTTCCTTTTGGAAATAAATAAAAGCGCGGTGGCGACTCTGTGTATATCGAGTTAAGTTAATCAATAGCTTACACTCATGATTTTACCGCTACAGAAAAGTGGCGACTCTGCTGGGGATTCTATCTCTAAGTGGATTCGGCCTACTTTGATTTGTTTACTGTTTTAGTTTGATTTGCTTGTTACTTTTTTGTTCTGTTTCGGTTTGGTGATCCTCTGTGAGATAGATCCTAACCCGGATCTGAGTGACACTTATGATAGGACGGCGATATTCGAAGCGATATGCGATGGAGTAGTCCAAAGCAATATCAATTTGATAATCTCCACTCAGTTAGGCTCTCTTGGACTATCAATGTCATGACGAGTAATCGTACGTGGCATTATTTTCCAACCTTGAGCTGATCATACTGAGGACCGTAGAACCCTTAACCAATCTAAGCCAATTTAGGAACGTAGTGCGGAAACTATCTGAGTGTAAACTTAAGGTGGTTGTCACGCGATACTACACTCGGACGAGGTCTATTTTAAGAATGTTATCGGTTGGGGAGTAATCCAACGTACCGATGATATTCTAAAGATGGCTGTTAACTCCGGGAACCTCTGTTAGCACCCTTCTGGTTTTTTGCAGGTACAATGAAGACAAACCTTAGTACATACCTGTTTGGGTTGGTGTTCTTATACCATGACTCCATGCTCGTGATCTGAACCTTTGAACCTGTGTGATTTGCGTGATCTTGTTTGTGTTTGTTGCATCTACATATTCATCATGATCATCATCACAACCATTTTTCAAGGAAGACAATTCCGATTATCGCCAATATTGGAAAGAATAAAAATTCCATTTTTTTGTCAAGATTTTTCATGACCATATTCTCGATGTGGACCACGTTTGCAATAATCGAGTTGTTTTTTGAAAATGGAAGTGAGCATTTGCATATCATTTCATCCTCGCATATTCTTGTGTTCATCCGAGTTGTGTGGGAACTCATCCCGGTTGTTTCTTTCCTCAGTTGTCTGTTGATCCGTCAAGCTGACTCCTCACCACAGATACGGTACTAGAGCTGTTATCAGACGAAGAGCTATTAGATTGAGAATGGAACGCCAAGAACAACATAACATGGAAGTTCGAATGGAAATTGATGAGTTGAAGGCCGGTATGACCAAGCTCACTGAAATGATGCAAGTTCTGATTGCTCGAGGTGAACCACCTCAAAGGACTGTTATCTCTGAAGTTTTGACTGCTGTTGTTGATTCTCCTGTTGTCCAACAACCAGCTTCTACTTGGCCAGAATATGGGTTACCTCCGGATTATGTGCCAGTTTCTGCAACTGCTCAAATGGGTGGTCCATCTGTTATGCCAGGCTTTTCAGTTCCGACTTTTGCTGAACCTCAACCTGTTGTGCACGCTACTGCTCAGACTACTTATCAGAATTCTCCTTTCTTGTACCAAGCTCCTGGTCAACAAGCTGAAAGTCAAGGTGAACCTGGATATATGGATGAAGTTAGAGAGCAATGTTTGACTCTTGAGAAGAGGGTAAGAGGTCTAGAAGGAAAAGATGCCTTTGGTTCTGCTGCTATTGACATGTGTTTGGTTTCCGACTTGGTTCTTCCTGATAAGTTCAAAGTTCCTGTATTTGAGAAGTACAATGGTCACACTTGTCCAAAGATTCATCTGCTGATGTATTGTCGCAAGATGGTTGCATATGCTAAAGATGACAATTTGCTTATTCACTGTTTTCAAGATAGTTTGAGTGGTGCTTCTATGAAGTGGTATGTGGGACTTGAGAAAAGTCACATCCGAAGCTGGAAAGATTTATCTGATGCTTTTGTAAAACAGTATAAGTACAATCTGGACATGGCGCCTGATCGTCGTCAACTTCAAAATATGTCACAGAAAGAGAAAGAATCGTTCAAAGAGTATGCTCAGCGTTGGAGAGAATTAGCTGCTCAAGTGGAACCACCTTTGCCTGAAAAGGAATTAACTGGTTTGTTCATGGACACTCTTCAACCGTTCTTTTGGGAGAAAATGGTAGGAAGTGTTTCATCTGGTTTTTCTGACCTAGTCACTATTGGAGAAAGACTAGAGGAAGGTATCAAGAAAGGTAAGATTACCAATTCTGAAGCTCCTAATGCTGCAAGAAAATCCTTTGGGAATCCTCACAAGAGAAGAGATGGTGATGCTTATGCTGTTTCAACTGAGAGGAAGCCTTATCACCCGCAACAACGATATGTTCAACCATACGTAGCTGCAGTTGCTCCTGTTGTCAAAACTCAACCTGCTCAAACTCAAGCTCAGGGTCAAGCTCGACCAGCTCAAGCTCAAGTTCAAATTCGAGCTCAAGCTCAGGTTCCTCTTCCTGCTGCTGGACAAAATCAGTATCGCAATAGGCCAAACTTTGATCCTATTCCGGTGTCTTATACTGAATTGTTTCCTTCTTTGATTGCGAAAGGTTTAGTTACTACTAGGCCTCCGCCTCCTGTTCCAAATCCTCTGCCGGTTGGTTATAGATCAGATCTCCGCTGTGAGTTTCATCAAGGTGGAACTGGTCATGACTTAGAGCATTGCTTTGCGCTGAAAGCTAAAGTGCAAGAACTTATCAGGAACAACATCCTTTACTTTAATGACATTAATCCCAATGTTATCAACAATCCTTTGTCGAATCATGGGAAGTGAATCTTCAAGAAGACTTCAATTGTCAAATTTTCTTCAAGGCCAGAATATCAGACGGGACAGCTTATCCTTGTTGTTGATAGATCACTAGGCCATTGTTTCTTCATGTTTGCAATTTTCTTCAATCATATTAAGTTGTTTGCTTTTAAGCTTGTTTGTACTTTCATGATGATTTTAATGAAATGAGCATTGCTTTGTTTTGATTCAATTTCATTTGCTATTTTCATCTTTATGCTTTACATTTCAAGTTCATTTATCTTTTCTCAAAGTTTTTACAATGATTGGGGGGAGGATGATGAAAACAAGATACCCATAACTGTTGTTGGTATGCTTTCAATTGAGACTTGGTTGATGATATACAGGCATTGTTTCAAATCCTAAACACTGGAGAAATAAGGAAGTTAATCCTTTGTTAACCCCTTTGAGCCTTGAAGTTGGAGTTTCTTTCTATTCGGAAAAAAAAACCTCAATTTTAACCCGGGGATGGGTAGTTCTCAATTAATTCGAATGTGCATTCAAGTACAAGAGAATCATTCAAGACACCTTTCAAATAAAGGTTGCAATCTCAAGTTTTCCTTCACACACATCAAGAAGTGTTGAAGATGTTTCTCAATTCAAAAGCCAATGATGGTTCATCTTAATCATTAAGCCATGCAGTCATTATCTTTTCAAAAAAAATGATAGTGAAAATTTATTGAAAAAAAATCAAAGCCCGCTAAGTCAAAACCTATGAAGGAGACTTAGGCAAAAAAACTGGGGCATCCCGCTGACTGTAAGTTCAAATAACACAGTTCAGGCAAAAGTTAGGGATAATAAAAAGAAAGGCTTGCCAAGAGGTTATCAAAATCCTCAGCAAAAATAAGTGAGTGGACCAAAGTCCTCACTGGAGATAACAAAGGGAAAGATGTGACTGCTATCTCAAAAACCTTTGGCTTATGAACCATCTTCATCTGTGCAATCCTAAATTTTTGGGAACTTGAATGCATAGACTGAATTAATTGAATGTAGGACTGGAGTTCATCACGAAGTTGGGTTGGGTACAAATAAACTTTGAGCCTATATCCTTTGTTTCATAAACCGTGAACCAGACCACGTTACAACCTTCAAAAGTCCTAATTGAATCCAGGTTTCTTTTGAAAAGCATACTACAACAAGGTTGCGTAAACTGACTCCCAAGTTCTTTACCAATCATTTGTTTTCTTGCCTTTGCTTTATCTTTAATGTTGTCTCAACCGCCATGTTTTGACAAGTTTTCATTTACTTTACATCAATAAATTTCCTTTCAAAAATGATTCTTGATTTCAAACTTTGCATTGAATTTTGCATTAAAATTACCAGGTTGGTACAAACATTTTTATTTCCAAATATACTTTCCTCATCAAGGAATTTTCAAACAGTTAGGAAACTTGGTCGGTAATCTTATCAGGGGCAAGTTCTTCTCAGTTCCTGTGTTTCAAGATGTTGTTGCTCAGTGCAAGTTATTCTTGGATTTGGTTAGTCAGAAGATTCTCTGCAAGTTACAGGTTGGATTATTTTTCTCAAGGGGCTGAAGCTATGATCAGTTTATTCTCTCAACATTCATTTCAGGAACTGAATCAATGATCAGTTTATTTCTTCTCAGCAGTTATTTCAAAGATTTGATTATTTTCTCCAGCAGTAATCATGAACTGAATCCATTATCAGTTTACCTTCATCAGTCATTGAACTTGGGGCAAATTTTTCCTCAAGGAATCCCCAGGCAGCTTTGCTTGATTTTCTCTCAAAAGATTTTCAAATTGATACAGTTGGTGTGACAGAGATTTGTTCAGTAGTAGCATCTCTGATTTTCGAGCAGAATGGCAATGACTTCTGTGTTGAGGAATCAGTCTTCCATTTTTTCCACTCCTCTAAGAGTATAAACTGGTTGTCAGTATTTCCACTCCTCTAAGAGTCTAAACTGGTTGACAGTATTTTCACTCCTCTAAGAGTCTAAACTGGTTGTCATCATTTTTCTCATATTATATCCTTGGGTGTGTTATTCCCCATTTTTGAAAAGTTTGCATATTTGAGTGTTTTAGTCCTCATTATGTGTATCCTTAGGGTGTGTTATTCCCCATTGTCGAAAAAGCTTGCATATTTGAGTGTGTTACGCCTCATTATGCATTTTCTCGGGTGTGTTATTCCCTAGTTTTGTTTACGATTTCATAGTTGAGTGTTTTAGTCCTCATTATGTGTATTCTTGGGTGTTTTAGTCCCCATTTTCGTAAATGTCTGCATACTGAGTGTTTTAGTCCTCATATGCATTTCTCAAGTCTTGTTGTTTTCAACTTCTTACTTTATGGTCAAAGTCTAATTTACTTGGCATTTGTCTGTCTCTTCAGAATTTCTTCATATACTTGTTGTGTCTTCTCAAATATTACACCCTTTCTATCCGACTGCCATTCTCGGATGTCCATAGTGAAGTCATCATTGATTTGATGTACTGTCCTGGACCTTTTTCCATCTCATTCAGTTCTTTTCCTGAATGTTGTGATTCACATTTTTATCTGATTGCCATTCTCAGATGTTGTGATCACTTCCTATCCGATTGCTATTCCCGGATGTCCATAGTGAAGTCATCATTGATTTGGTGTACTGTCCCGGACTTTTTTCCATCTCATTCAGTTCTTTTCCTGAATGTTGTGATTCACATTTTTATCTGATTGCCATTCTCAGATGTTGTGATCATTTCCTATCCGATTGCTATTCCCGGATGTCCATAGTGAAGTCATCATTGATTTGATGTACTGTCCCGGACCTTTTTCCATTTCATTCAGTTCTGTTCCTGAATGTTGTGCTTTGCATTTCATCTGATTGCCATTCTCAGATGTTGTAATCACTTGCCTTCCGATTGCCATTCTCGGATTTTCATGTTGGAATCATCATTGAGTTGATGTGCTTTCCTGAACTTTCTCCCATTTCATTCAGTTCTGTTCCTGAATGTTGTGCTTTGCATTTCATCTGATTGCCATTCTCAGATGTTGTGATCACTTCACTTCCGATTGCCATTCTCGGATTTTCATGTTGTAGTCATCATTAAGTTGATGTACTTTCCCCGAATTTTTCCATTTCATGCAGTGCTGTTCCTGAATGTTGTAATTCACTTTCTGTCTGATTGCTATTCTCAGATGTTGTGATTACCCTTTTCCGATTGCCATTCTTGGATATCTCTATCAAAGTCAGTCATGTCATCCTTGGATGCTTCTGGTGTACTGTTTCGGGACTTTTCTCACTACATTCAGTGCCATTCCTGAATGTTGTGATGTTTTCTGTCCAATTTTCATTCTTGGACATTTTTCATCTCGGCTGAGCCATGTGTTGGTCTCTAGCATGTTGTTTTTCCCGTCGGAGTTTTATGCTCCTTATCCCCAGCGTTATTCTTTTTCATGTGTCGTCTTGTCCTTCACGGACTTCTCTACATTTCATTTGGTTACAGATACATTTCATGTCATCTCATATTTTTTTCTCATAATGTTTCATATGCAGTCACATATTTTCATATAGTTTCATATTTTTCTCATAACAATTTCATGTGCTTCATATCATTTCCATATCATTTTCATATCATTTCCATATCACCGGTCATCTCATTTCATTCCAGTTTTTGGCATCTTAGGATCAAAAATTGGGTTTTTTGATATTTAAGTATCTTCCATCTTGTCGAAACGAAGATTTTAATCTTCATTATCTCTGGATTGAAGAAACTTAAATAGGGGCATCTGTCAGACCCTAATTTTTGACCCTAAGATTTTTCGCATCTCATATGCATTTCACATACAAACAAGATCACGCACTGGTTCGTTTATCCTTTTTCGGGTGCAAGTCTATGCCTTGCAGAGGATCACCTTGTTTAATTTCTGTTATCTGTTCATATTTTACTAACCTCTAACCAAAATACAAAAAAATATATGTTGCAGTTGCTTCTTCTTCTTTCGTGTTGCAGGATTTCAAAGACAGGGATGTGACTCTCAATTCAGATATGGTTGTTCAGTTAGAGTTCGATTCAGACAGACGTTTGACCTAATCTTGGTCAAATTGTCAAAAGATTGGTTGACTGTCAGTTGGGTGTGCCAGTAATTCATTTATCAGGCAATGCGTCTTCAAAGAATAAGTTGGTTTGTATGACAATATTTTGTGCAAAGTTTGTTTGGTTCATCAGTTATTAGACGGTATTCTGTGCGAAGTGTGGCTTGAATCTTCAGTGTTCATCAATTCATCGATTCATTAGTTCATCAGCGATTCATCTGAGAATTTATTTTTCTCAGTATGAATTTGGTTTATCAGATAATAATCAGACAGTTTTCAGTTGGCAAGTTGCAAGGCATTTGGGCTGTGTTCAGAGGCTTGTTAAAAAAATCAGGAATTTGTTGTGGGTTTAAAAATCATCACTTCACATCCATTTATCCGATCCATAAACCATTTATTTTATTTTTATCCATTTCCATTCATTTCCTAATTCGTACCGATTATTCACTCTCCATTTCCATATTGAATTCATCTTCTCAAAAAATTCCTATTCGTTTCGATCTCTATTCATTTCACAAAAATATTCATTATCTCATTTTTTTTGTTTTACCAATTTCTAATATCCTTCTTTTTATCATATACCTTCATTACCTTTTTTTTACATACCTTATTCCATTTTTATTCTCCAAACAAAAATAAGAAAATCTCCATTCATATTAATCCAATTTTCTTTTATTACCTTTTTCTTCTAAATACACTTCCAAAAAATAAATTCATATGTTTCTTTAAAACCCATTTGATATCATAAAAATATATATAAAAAGTCCACTAAATATTTTTGCTAAGCCCATTTCTTTAAACCTTTTTGTTTTCTATACAAACAATTAAAAAAATTTATTAAACAAAAAAGCCATTTCCCACTTGCCAAACACACCACAGCTTTTCCAAGCTGCATAAGCCGTACCACAATACAAGCATCCAAACAACTTTTCGTCAGCTTCCATAACAAATCCCGCAGCCAACATAACAAGAAGTCCCAGCTTCAACTCAGCTTTTCCATGAGGCTTCAATCGCATACAACAACAGCTCACACAAGCCGTGAGTACCAGCTTCAACTCTTTCCCAACGCCGCTTCATCAGGCCCCACAAACAACAGCATCAAGCCGTCAACGACAACGCAATATCCAAGCCACAACAAAGACCAAACAAAACTCAGCTTCAGCCGCATCAAACTCAAAACACCAGCCAGCTAGCTTCTGCTCACGCATCCTGCCTCATACCAGCTTACAAGCTCAAGATTCACTTGCCGCACAACAATAACTTCAGCTGAACAAAGCCAGCCGCAGCCTCAGGCCCACGCGAAACACACTTCAAGTTACATATCACGCACGAAAAAAATCACAAGCAACACCGTAACTCCTACATGCTCGCTTCACCTGATTCACACATCAAAACATAATCAAAACGCATAGCATTATCACAAAACGCAGCAAAATTTCAGAATCAAAAAGTGAGAAATTCGTGAGCCTCCAAAACGCACCGAATCCGGACCAAAACGCGGGCAAAACTTTCAAAAGGCAGCTCAAGAATCCCCTCTCACCCGCTATTTAAAGAACCTCTTTCACCTTCAATTCGGGAAGCTTTGATAGCCATACCCTTCCTCTGCCAAAATCAAAATCAAAAGCTTCAATTCATATCTCACCTTCTAGCTTTCACAAATCACACCTTCCATTCAATCTTTAAATCACCTTCAATTGATTCTCATTCTCAAAAGGATTCTCGAAAACCTAACTAATTTGAGAAAGAGAGAGACGCAGCTTGAAAAGAAAGAAGAAGGAGAGGATCCGAGAGAGAGATTGATGTCTTGAGAGAGGTGAGATTGGGCCGCCATGTTTCCCCTGTTTGCCGTTGCCTTGCTATTTTTCACGAAGAAGAGGATCATTTAAATTCTGCCTTTTCCTTTTTTTCATTTTTTTAGGTTATGTTGTTTAATTAGTTTTAATAAAATGTGTTACTGGTTTGGGCTTGGATCTGGTAGATCCATTTTTTTCTATCCACCACCTCATCTGTCTGCGTGTCTTACCTCCCTCCTTCTATTTCTTTCTTTTGATTTTTTTTCATTTTCTTTGAATTGTGTTTGTTTCTATTTTTTTTTAAAAGAGTTTTTAGAAAACATTTTTTAGAAAAAGGTTTATTAAAAATATTTTAGAAAAGGTTTAGAAAAAGTATTATTAAAAAAGAGTTTAGAAAAAGTGTTTTAGAAAAAGAAATTTAGAAAAGGAGTTTAGAAAAGAATTTTATAATTGTTTCTATTTCTTTTTTTAATGGATTTATTCTTTTGGATCCAATTATTTTTCTTCATCTCTTTTTTTAATTTTGGTCGATGACAATCTCGGATTCGCGATTGTTGATTTCCGATCGATTTAATCTTCATTATTTCAAATCTATGGATGAATGATCATTTGGATCATTCTCCATACTTTGAGATCGTGATAGGTTGTCTTTCGAGAAATTCAACGATAATCTCGATTAAGATTAGACCGTTCTCTTTCTTTTAGTGTGGCATGTTTTCGGAGAATGATCCATTATATCGTTTCTCTAACATGTATTAACACGAATATTTTCCACTTTAATTAGTGGTGGCCGGCCTCATTTGTAGGGTAATTACTCCGTAAATTACTCGGCGATTGCTTAACATAGACCTAAAGTTGTCCCGATTCGGAATGCCATCCACTTGGATCCGGTTGCCTCGATTTTATTTTTTATTTTCGTGGTTGTGCTTGATTAAGTTCATCATACCACTTTATATTGTATATATTATAATAATGTGAATATACTAACATTTAATTAAATCTCTCGCACCTTATCCTCTTTTATTTTAATCTCTTGTTCCCTACCTCTCTTATTATGCTTCTATATTCATTCATCATATTGCTTATTGTATATATTATTGTTGCTTGTTATTTTTCATTTGTCCATTTGGACACAAAAATATTAATAAAGGACTAAACATCTAAAAAATTGGTGACTTTTAATTTCGGACTATGGTTACTATCCCTTGCTTTGGAGATTCGGACTTAGATTCTAGGATCATCCCTTTGCTCATTGGTTATGGATTGAAGATTGTGGCTCCGATTAAGTTCACTTGTTTATGAAGATGGAAATCCAATTATTTCAAAAAAGAATGCTTGCCATATGGTTTGTTCATTTCTTTCCTTAGCTTTTATTTTCAAGTCTTAGGATAGTCCCTTCATCTCTTCCCATCTTCTTCAATTTTCAAATCTCCTCCCTCTTTTCAAAACTTTCTTTGTTTTCAAACTTCAAACATTTTTCTCAATCAAACCTTGACTTCGGTCATGTGCTTTTACCTTTTTATTTCATTTCTTTAATAAATGCTAAACCACATAAGCATATCGAAACTTCTTTCTCAAAAAACTTTTAAAACTTTCACAACTCATTCAATTGCTTTTGTGCCCTCGTGCACGTTTCTCTTAACCTTTTTTTTTTATGTTTAGATATGAGTCATCCTTTCTAGCGGAATTATTCGCTAAAGGATGACGACTTATCTTTACATTTTAAAATCAATTCAACTCATTTGCCTTTTTCACAATTTGTACCACGAACTACGGGGTTTTGATCTCGCATTGCACTCTGTGGGTACGTAGGCATGAGACGTTCGTCTCTTCAAACACCAAAATCTTAAAAAACATTCTTCTTCTCATCTCTTCAATCATTTTTTCAAGCAAACCATTTCAAACCAAAAATGCAGTAAACATTTCAAAGGGTTCCCGTAGAATACTACGGACAAGTCGGGTGCTTAAAACCTTCCCGATTTGTAACCAATCCCCGTACTCATTCTCTGTTTGATTCTTTTAGCTTTTTTAGCTTTTGAGATTCATTAAGGTTTTGTTCGTTCTTTTACCTTTTTCCTTTTGGAAATAAATAAAAGCGCGGTGGCGACTCTGTGTATATCGAGTTAAGTTAATCAATAGCTT
This sequence comes from Lathyrus aphaca, assembly GCA_963966055.1. Lineage (NCBI taxonomy): Eukaryota > Viridiplantae > Streptophyta > Magnoliopsida > Fabales > Fabaceae > Lathyrus > Lathyrus aphaca. The sequence goes on along the minus strand of OZ014519.1, from coordinate 391,919,973 downwards.
ACACTCATGATTTTACCGCTACAGAAAGTAGGGCAGATATAACCTCCCGTCTTCGTTTGATAGTAGGGCAGATATAACCTCCCGTCTTCGTTCGTCGTACCCTTATTGGAAGGTAAATTCCCGTATATCCGTATGAGGATAAAAGAGATGGATATAAATTCCAGGGGAGATGTGACCTTATGAAGATGGATTTGTCCTACTGAGGGTTTGTAGCTGTTTTGTAAAGATGAACCAGTGAAGCTTCGTTGAAATCCTTCCCTCGTTCGTCCTTAGTAAATACTATTACTGCATTTTTATGCATTTCTGGTAAACATCAATCATATTAAGCACACATGCATTCAAACCCAACTAATGGACGTTTCGCTTATGTAAAATAGGGTAAAAGTAAATCTGGATTCAGAGGGAAAAGTAAAGCTGAACTTGAGAACAGAAACGTTTCAACTTCGAGAGTGTATAACCAATTGGATTTGGAGCTCCTGAAATTTTTAACTTTCCTGAATACCTTCCCTGAAATCCTCATAGCTGGATCTGAAGACATGATACTGACACCATCTGATACTACTGGCGTAGACAATTAATTTCCATCATGGTTTCAGCTGAGAATCCAATATCAAGGTAATACAATGAGAGGAATGTGTCTTCAAATTGTGATGGACCATATGCGCTCCGGGTATTAGATTTGAAGAGAAAGCATTGCCCTTTGGTTGAGGATGAATTATACCATGATGGAAGTATCTGAATGTAGTTACCTCAAGAGAAATAAACAGAGTGCTTCACAATAATATGTTTCTGACATCATGAAACTCACATATATGAGGAGAGATGCCTCTGGCTATTAAGCATTGTTGAATCTGGACCTGATTGCCCTGAATGAATTGAACAGTAACTTGGTATGCCCCCTTGATTAGGAAACAATGACCATGCCCCTGGCATTAGGAATTCTGTAATGTTACCCTTGGCACTTCAGATAGATGAGGAGATCTGCCTCTGGCTGTTTAAACATAGTTGAATCTTGTCCTGATTGCCCCAAATGAGTTAGGCAGTATCATGGCCTGCCCCCTTGATTGGGAGATAATGACTATGCCCCTTTGTATACATGGGCTTTCATCCAGGAAGCAACTTTGTTTATCAGAAAGACTTTGATTTATTGAACATTCATCCTGTAAGTTTCTCTGTTTATCAAACACTCAGGTATATGCAAACAAATATATTCAAAAATGCAATGCTTATGTCTGTCTTGAAGTTTTTGAAAAAGATTTATTTTAGAAAAAACAATTTTTATGAAAACTGTGATATTAACTCAAGTTTTATAATAAGCCCTAAAGGAGTCAGGATACCTTTTTGTAGCAGTACGCTTTCAAACTAACCATGCTTCAGTTAGGACTTTTAAAGGGTTATAACGTGGCCTGGTTCATGGTTTAAGAAACAAAGGATAAAGGCTCAAATTTTATTTGTACCCAACCCATTCTCCATGATGTTCTTCAGTCATATACTCAGTTAACTTATGCATTGAGGCTCAAATGAGTTTGGAATTGTAGCACTGACATTTGTGATGGTTCAGGAATCAAATATTTATTTGAATACTCAGTCATCCTTCTTTGTTGAGGATTCATAATGACCTATTTTTTATTTTGACTTTGTTATATCTTCTTTTTGCCTGAACTGTTTATTTCAAGGTTACAGTCAGCAGGATGTCTTAAATTTTTTTTTTTACTAAGTCTCTTTCATAGGTTTTGACTTAGTGGGTTTTTCTTTTGCTGGATATTGACTGTCAGGTTTAATGATTACAGAGAACCATCATTAGTTGTGTACAACACAGATATTTGGCATATTTGAGTTAACCGAGTAACTACCCTGCCCCGGGTTATGAATAAGGGTTTTAATTTGTGCGAGAATAAAAACTCCTACTTCATAGGCTCAAAAGGGTTGACTAGGGATTAACTTCCTTATATCTCCACTGTTTAGGAATTGAAACAATGTCTGTACATCGTCAGCATAGTCTGTTCAAAAGCATACTGCATAAGATTATGGTATTGTTTTCGTCATCCTCCCTCTACAGGCTTATAGCTTTATCAGGAGTTAAATATCACAGGATAGAAATAAGAAGCATAATTCAAAATATAGTGGAACGAATGGATTAATTCAAGACAAACATATGCAATGCATTAATGAAAACAAAAGTTTAACATAATAGTAAGTGTTTAAACAAACAAAAGAAATTACAAATGAAAATTCAAATGTTCTCAAAGTCTCTTCCTCTAAACTTGTCACTCCAGTTATCTGGAAACTTTGATGCTTGATGGACGATAGAAGAACTCAACCTGGCCTTCCGGCGTAATCTCGAGTATTCCTTCGTCAATTAGGTCTTGAATCTTATTCTTCAATGCCCAACAGTTATTTGTGTCGTGTCCGGGACTGTCGGAGTGGTACATACACCTTGATTTGGGATTATAGCGAGGAGAAGAGGTATTAGGATTTTTAGGAGAATTTCCCAAGGAAATTAGCTTCATTTCCATCAAGCATTGCAACATTTGTGGCATTGGCGTGTTGAACCGGATGAACTGTCTTCTACATTCCTTGTATAGAAGTGGATTAACCTTACAAGGCCTTCTTTCTTCCATTGAAGGATGGTCAGTAGTAGCCTGTCTCTTTCCTTCTCTTATCCTTACTTTCCTTTCAGCCAAGTCAGCTTGTTTCAACGGAGGTTGACTGATGATTAGATTCCCAACTCTGTTATGCCGAAGCTTATTGACAAAGCTTCTCAGCTCTTCTTGCCCCTGTGCCAAACTCTGGATAAGAGCCATTTGGCCATTCATCTGAATCCTCATCTCTGATATTTCAGCTTGTAGTTGTTTCAGCTGATCATCCTTGTTGTCCTCAGGATTCTTCTTCTTCATGTCCTCATAGAGGAGTGCGTTCAACTCTTCTTGCCCCTTGGACAAATTCAGAATCACTTCTTGAAATTGGGCATTCTGAGCTTGAAGATCTTTGACAAATTGTTCGAGGGCCATTGCTGAAATAAACAGCGAGAAAATAAGAAACCTGTGCACAAGAAACCTGTGATGCAATGATATGGTATGCATATGCAATGTTTTCAAGGACCGCAGGATTTAAATTTGCTTAAACAAACACGAAAGTAAACTTTTATTAGTAATAAATTTGTTTGCCCCTTGGGCTTATAATAAGAATGAAATGAAATAAATACAAAAGATGGGGTTTTAAGTCTCCCATGGACGTTTCCTCTTTGTGTTGAGGTATGAGTTGAGGTTCCGTTCCTCGTGAAGTTGCTTTGTTAGTTCCAGGATTCTTTCTTGGCTTGCTTTGTAATGAGCCTCGAAAGTATCCCTTTGCTCCTTCAGTTGGATCCATGATCTCTGCAAGTCTTCCATATCAGTAGGCATGTCTGGGTGAAGGATGGTATAAGCTGTGTCTCCTTCAGCAACAGGTTCCATGGTAACTGGTAGGACGGCAGGATATGGCATCATGAGAGTTTGAGCACGAGATCGCACCCATCTGAGATAAGCTTCCATAGGAATAGTGTACTTAGGCTCCAGTGTCTTGCTGTCAACCCTGTTTACCTTTCCCCAAGCTCGTATGAATCTCTGACGGTAACCTTGAAGATCGTTGTCGTAATCGAACACAATGCCCTTAATCAACATGTCATGTGGACCATCGCTCCGAGCGTAACCAAACTGTCGTAAAGCTAGAGAGGGGTTGTAGGTGATGCCCCCTCTTATGCCTAGAAGTGGCACATTAGGAAACTCCCCACAACGGTCAGTAATGGTGACATTCTCCATAGATTTGGAGCACCAATGGATGTCTGAGTGAGAAAGTGACATGATCCTCTTAGACCATCTGAACCCTTGCTCATTCTTCATTACTGAGCGAGGAAGGTGAGAAATAAACCACCTGGATAGTAAAGGTATGCAGCACATCAAAGTTCCTCTTGCCCTTGTAGTACGGGTATGAAGAGAATGTAGGATATCTCCAAGCAATGTAGGTACTGGATTGTGACTCAGGAATATGTTGATGGCATGAACGTCTATGAACTGATCTGGATTGGGGAACAATACTAAGCCATAAATCAGCAAGGCTAAGATCTCCTCAAAAGCATCATAGCTCATGGCCTTCAAGAACACTTGAGCTTTATCCATTAACACCTTAGCAAGAATACCTTTAACTCCGCTTCTCGTTTCTAGAACAATGTCAGATTTTTTTAGATGTAGAGCTGCAGCAATAACCTCTGGTTTAAGCTCTTTCTCCAGGCCTGTGAAGGGTCTTTGATCACGAACAGGTATGCCCAGAAGTTTAGAGAACTCTTCCATGGTTGGAACCAGCTGGTAGTCAGGGAATGTAAAGCAATGGTGCTTAGGGTCAAAGAACTGGAACAGAACACTCATCATGTCTTCATTGAACCCTGAAGTGACTAGATCCAATAGGTGACCATGTCTCTTGATGAACTGGGAATGATCAGACACTTGAGCAACCAACTCTTTAAGCTTAGCAGGTATGCCCACAAAGTTGATCCTGATGGTGTTTCTACGAGCAGAAGCCATGACCTGCAACAAAGAACAAAGATAAATCCATTGGTCCTTGAAATGGTTAGGGAAAATGCTATGATTATGATGCATGATGATGTCATGATGTTATGCTCAATCACAAACATGTGGCACACACAAGCAAGTCACACAATAGCCCTAGGTTTAAAGGCTTGCATGAGGTTCAAAGGTAAGTACCCTCCCCTGAAGTTAGTTGGTTCATCCTGTCCTATGAAAGTAACCAGGTTCTAAGGGATCTCAATATCATTGATCCTTCACAAGGGTGGTTGTTCAGTAGGCAACTTACTTGCCAACCAAAACCCTCCAAGTTTAGAATCTCAATGAGCGTAGTATCGAGTGTCAACCAACTTCAGTCTGTACCAAAGCCGGTTACCTCACTACTTTCTAAAGGCCAAGATGAGTTAACTAGGGTTCTAAAAGTTAGTTAGTGCATTGACATCATATGGCATCCTCATATTATCCTCAACTTGACTTAAGGAACATAAGCACCAACCAAGAAGTCGCACTAACTATGGCCACCAGATCAACCGTATCGATATACGTCGTACAGTTTCCTTGGTCTATTGCCATTTACCTAAGGTACACTAGATCCGGGTTAGGACCTTTCACACATAAGAGCACCCCAACAAGATAATATAAAGCAAACAAGGCAAACAATTTAAAGTGATCTAATTCCTAAGGGTACCCCTCTTTTATATTAAGTCCCCAGCAGAGTCGCCAGTTCTGTAACACGGTGGGAGAACTGACTTTAGTTATGTTGCGGATAGCAAGAGTCGCCACCGACTTTTATTTTATCCAAAGGAAAGGGTATAAAAGAACAGGAAAGACCTTAAGAGATATTTTTGGGTCCGGGGGTAGGTTATGTAAAGGGAAGGTGTTAGCACCCTTTACATCCATGGTTATCCATGGGCTCTTAGTTACTTAGCTCACTTTTGAATTGTTTTTGAAAGTGTAGTGTGTGAATAGAAAAATTTCCATAATAGTTGATAATGATCCATGTACGGATGCATAAAAACTTGTTTTTTTGAAAATTTGTTTGAAATTTGTTAAGTGTTTGAAAAATTTTGAATGGAGTGAGCAAGTACATAAGAGGAACCTACCCTAAAGTTTAAGTCTTTTCTGTTCTTTATCCTTTAAGTGGTAAGACTATCCCTATTATTAAGGAATAGGTAGTCATTACCTTGGATGTGAGGGACATATGAGGGACATCTGTTTATGAAGGCAACTGTGAGGTGTATTAAGCATTTAGGAGGGACTATCATCATTATTCGAAAAGGGACTTGATCTTTAAGGCAACCATTAGGGACTTGATGATTTTTCTTTTAAGGGACTTGCTTTATACACCCCACTTGACCTTATGATTAGGCAACATGAGAGGTATCCCTAAGGAAGTGAGATGGCGATCAAAGATCGACTTACGTGTGTGAGTGTACAATTTTAAATATTTATCTTTTGAATTAAGTGATCTAAATTAATTTTGAATAACATACATGTTTACACTCCCTATTTTTACTAACCATGGCATAAAAATAAATATTTAAACATTACAAAATATTACATCCAGGAGCAATTACAATAATAATAATAAAAGCAATTTAAATAAATAGCAAAATAAATAAATAATTATAATTGGGTTAGTGAAAATAAAAATAATATCAAATTTAATGGGGTTAGTAATAATAATAATAATAAATCACAATATCTATAAATGGGGTTAGTAATAATAAAAATAGATATGAAAATAAATAGCATTAATGATAAAATAAATAAGAATATTAGCATAATAATTACAAGATCAAATTTTTATGAACAATTATTATTTAAGATTAAGAAGAAAATATAAACAATTAATTATCATAAAGTCTTAAATGCTATAAAAATTAAGTTAATTATAAACATATTATGAAAATAAATTATATTAAATTAACAAGTTTTAATTATTTTTTTTAAACATATATTAAAAAATTATTTACATACATAACTAGATTATAAACAATTATAGAATATTTACATATTATAAAAAAAATAAATTAAACATTTTAATTTTTAGATTTTATGTACAAAATTTTAAATTATAAACAATGTAGGTCATATTTACATATTATAAAAATAGGATCAATTATGATTATATTTACAAAATTTAATAAGATAGATACATGAATGAAGATATGATCATACAATTATATTTACAAATTTAAAGATTATAATAAAATTTTATTCACTAATTAAAATATAAACAAGAATTACAATTAGTTTTTTTTTTTAGAAAAATATTTTAGGGTTTTGAAAATAATTAGGATTTAATAATTTATAAAATTGCATTAGGGTTTTAAAAAGATATTATGATTAAATTAGAGTTTGCAAAAATAAATTAAATTTTATATACAACAAAATATAAATCTAATTATTATTATATACATGTTTTTAATTTTAAATGTATAATTATAAAAACTAAGTTTAGAATTAGAAAACATTTACATGTTATTTTTTATAAAATTATCTAAAAATACTAAACATGATTATATAACAATATAATTAACAAAACAATGAAATAATAAAAAAAAATTGAAACTTACCTGGGGCAGGGATTGAACCCAGGATGCCTTGCTTGACAACACCCATGCCATACCACCAGGGTCCTTAGCTTCTTTCATGCGCGTACCAACCACCAGGCCACTTATCATCCTATGAAATAATATACAAACAACACAATAAATATACAAATCAAAATTCAAAAATCTGAAGCGCGCGAAGATCTTCATCTTCAACCTTGGGTTCGCAGGTTTTCCTACGAATTTATCTATAACTTTTCCTGCGATTATTCCTACCAATACAACCTGCGAACATCAAACACTATTCAAACAGCATAATTTTATCAAATTAAAAACATCTTTAACTTCCTTGCAACCTGTACAATCCAATCATGTCAACCAAATTCATTTATATTGTGTAAATTGAAGAACCCTAATTTAGAGCTTTAAACCCTAAACATGGTATACTCATGATTCGGCCATAACTCTTCACCAAACTATCCAGACTTCATCTATAGCCAATAACAAACATCAATATATCATTAAAATTCATTATCAATAAGTAAATATGATGATTCGAAAAAAATATATGAAGCACATGGATGATTCGGTTCATGCATTATGGAGTGTTTTGGATGCAAATAAGTGTTGGTTTCCACTCAATGAGGTCCAAGGATCATGGCTGTGTTCTCAAATTACCTTCAAATGTCCTGGAAGATTGAAACCGAATGTGAGTTTTTGAGATGTTTTTTGGTTTATGAAACTTACTCTTGGGAGGCAGAAATTTTTTTTTTCTTGATGATGGCATTATGTTTAGTACTTATAGGAGATGGAATTTAGGTCATAACATTGATTGATCATGTGGAAATTTTGATTTGAAAAGATTGAAATTGATCATGTCTTAAAATTCAAATATTTGTGCATGAAGACTTGCTATTTTTGGATCAATCTCATGATTTCCTTCCCTTTCAACTTCAATCAATATTGAAGACCTTCTAGAAACCAAATCTCCATTAAATAATATATTTTCATATTTTATATTTATTTAAAATGATTTTTTATGAATTAAATCAAAATAAATAAAAATAAAATAATAAAAATTCTGATTTTTAATCATTTGGGTCGTGCATGATGATAATGTATGGATTGGATCACAATTTGGCAAGCCCATTTGGAAGAAATTGGTTTTAAACCTCCATTTTCATCATAAACCATCACAAAATTTCCCAACTTTGCAAGGGCACATCTCCCTCAATTTTAATGCTATGAGGGTGTTCTTGGACATTTTGGAAAGCTTGAAGAGTCCTCTAAACAAACCCATTTGTTTCATGTCCATATCATTTACCAATCTCAAGTTATGCCCTTTTGAAGTTGTTGACTTTTTGTTGACTTTCAAAAGGACCTATAATGTCTTAGCTCATACCTTCCAAATGAAGCATTTTTGGGCTTGGCTTGTGAGACACAAAGTTGTAGAGAATTCAATTTCCTTCAAAATGAGCTTTGAGTGGAGACTTGGTGATGAAGTATGTGAAAGTTATGGCTGGTCAAAGTTCAGTTGACTTTTACTAAGGAAACCCTAATTTAGAAACTCCTGATTCTTGATGATCTGAAATCTCCTTGATGAATCATGATCAACCCTTGATCAAATGATGAATTTTACTTCATATAATTGATGTTGGCAAAAAATCATGAAATTTGACTTTGGTTTGACCACAGTTGACCTCAGTTTGACTTTTTAACTACTTTGACTGATTTTGACTTATCTGATCATCTGACTGAGCAAACTTCTGAGAAAAGTCTTGAAACTTGTCATGGGGGTTCTTACACACATATAAGATGTTATGAAGCTCACTTGAAGTCTTGGAAGTCCATTTAGCCTGATTAAAGTCAAAACCCTAGTTTTGGATGCACTGCTTAGGAGGTGCATTGTCTGAGGGAATTGTCAACTCTTCTGACCAATTGTGAATTTTGTGAACCTTGTGAACCATCATAAAATGTCTTGTGAACCTCATGGGAGGTATTGTGAACCTGGTGAACCTTGTGAACCTCATAAAGTGACTTGTAGACTTCATGAACCTCATGAAAGGTTTTGTAAGCATTGTGAATCTTGTGAACCTTGTGAACCTTCATAAAGTAACTTGTAGACTTCATGAACCTCATGAAAGGTCTTAAAAGCATTGGGAAACTTGTGAACCTTGTGAACCTTCTTAGCACACAAAGTCTTGTATTGTGAGGGCAAATTTTGGGGTGCAACACCTTCACATATAAATCATCAAGTCCTTTTAGTTTAAAAGATCAAGTCCCTTCGAGGTTGCCTACGATAAAGATCTTGTCCCTTCGAATAAATGATGATAGTCCCTACGAATTGCTAAAAACACCCTTTAAGTTGCCTTCTATGACCATACGATGACCCTACGCTTGTCCCTTAACAAATCCAAGGTAATGACTACCTATTCCTTAATAATAGGGATAATCTTACCCTTGAAAAGACATATAAGAACATGACTGACTTAGTCTAGGGTAGGTACCTCATAGTTACTTAAAAATACTTTAAAAACACTCTTCAAAAATACTTTTCACACCTCACAATATTTTAAAACATTTTCAAATGAGCATTTGTATACATCCATACGAGGATCATTACAAAGTACTTAGAAAAATTTCTAATCACACACTACACTCTTCAAAAAACAATTTAAGTGGGCTAAGTAACTAAGAGCCCATGGATAACCATGGATATAAATGGTGCTAACACCTTCCCTTTATCTAACCTACCCCCCGAACTCAAGTCTTTTAAAATAGGTCTTTCCTGTTCTTTTATGTCCTTTCCTTATGGATAAAATAAAAGTCGGTGGCGACTCTTGCTATCCGCAACATTATAGAAAGTCAGTTCTCCCACCGTGTTACAGATGGACGTGAAGCTTGATGAGGCTGAATGGGTACGTGCCCGATACAATCAGTTGTGCCGAATTGAGGAAAAGAGATTATCGGCTATCTTACATGGTCAGCTTTATCAGAGGAGAATGAAGCGAGCATTCGACCAATGAGTACGTACTTGGGAGTATCAAGTAGGCGAGCTTATGCTCAAGAGGATCATTCCTCCAGGTTCAGATAACAGGGGCATGTAGACCCCAAACTATGAAGACCCATTCATAGTGAAGAATGTTTTCTCAGGTGGGGTGTAACAGCCCGGGCCCCTTGCAAGGAAATCTCGGCACTGCCACCTCACGATCTTCTCTACCCCCCTCTCTAGTAGAGTTTTTGCCTTCCGTGGGAATCGAACCATGTACCCTGGGGTTCAAGTACATGTTCATTCCATTCCAACTACCACTTGAGCTAGTAGCTCAATTGGTAGTGGGAATGGAATGAACATGTACTTGAACCCCAGGGTACATGGTTCGATTCCCACGGAAGGCAAAAACTCTACTAGAGAGGGGGTAGAGAAGATCGTGAGGTGGCAGTGTCGGGATTGCCTTGCGAGGGGCCCGAGCTGTTACAAAAAAGCTCCCCTCACTAGTAGAGTTTTTGCCTTCCGTGGGAATCGAACCCTGTACCCTGGGGTTCAAGTACATGTTCATTCCATTCCCACTACCAATTGAGCTACTAGCTCAAGTGGTAGTGGGAATGGAATCAACATGTACTTGAACCCCAGGGTACAGGGTTCGATTCCCACGGAAGGCAAAAACTCTACTAGTGAGGGGAGTAGAGAAGATCGTGAGGTGGTAGTGCCGGGATTGCCTTGCGAGGGGCCCGGGCTGTTACATGGGGCGCTGATGCTCACTATTATGGATGGAGAAGATTTCCAGTCTTCTGTTAACTCGGACGCAGTTAAAAAATACTTCGCATAAACAGATCCGCTGGACACAAAAACAGAATTAAAGTCCAGGAAAGAAAAGGGCATCCCGGCGAGCTAAAAAACAAAATAAAAAAGCTCGGGCAAAAATTAGGGAAAATAAATGAAAAAATGTACACCCGCTGAGTTGAAAAGCCACATCAGACAGCTCAGGATAAAAAGGGTATCCCGGTGGATTGAAAACCCTAAAGGGCGATCCACGCAAAACAAGGGAATAAGCGAACAATTGCGATCCGGGTAATCTGAACCAAATCATTGTTTTGTGCAGTCTGACAATATCAGAAGGATAGGAATCAATCCCCTCATCTTCTTTAGAAAGCAAAGGCAAGAAGAGAAAGTCTTCAAGACATGCTGGTCATAGCGGGAAGGAAACTCCTTGGAATGTCGTGTACATTGCCATTAGGGTAGTTTCTTTTCTCAATTTTATGGTAGCTACCCCTTTCCAGGTAGTTGCTTCCTGATGTAAAGCGTTTCCTATTCAGAGGCCATTCAATAAATGAATATCCAGTCAAAAGCCGTGTTGTGTGTGTTTACTTTGTTTTCAAAAATGTCCTTAATTTTTGGTAAAAAGAACATTGCATATGAAACATGTTGATTTTTTTGGAAAAAAAATTAACACTACAGGGAAACAATTAAAATTATCTTTGAGTGTCGGGTGACAATGGATGAATAGATCACACCATGCAAATCCCTGGGGCACCTGTGTGTATACTGTTGTTGCAGGTTTTGCAGGATGATGTTGCACTTCCCCAAGCAGAGAATGCTCCCCAGCTGAGCTATGGAAATTGGAACCCTAAGCAGAACTCCAAATCTAATTAGAGAAGATGTCACCCCTAAGCGGTGTTTGTTCTTCACAAGAAAGACATAGTTATCCCCAGTAGAGTTCAGATGGAATCGTCCCCTGTCGAGTCAGAGTAGGGTGGTATCCCCAGCAGAACTTCAAAACCCGATCGAAGAGGTTTGTCCCTAATCGGAGTCTTTGTGTCGGTATGGGCTATCCCCAGCGAGCAACTGAATGCCTGTTTCCCCACAAAGTTGAAATTTTCAGAAATCCCTCCCCATCTAGGGTCTAACCAAGCATCATCCCCAGCCAAGTCTGAAGATCTTCGGTTCCCCACAGAGTTCATGATCAAGATTCACTCCCGTCATTGGAGTATTCCCCAGAGAAGTTGCCAATCTATTTTTACCATCCGATGATATAAACCGTCATTCATCTCCCAGTCAGATTTAGGCGTCGTCAAAGCCTTTAACCAGGGTTCCCCTGCAGAGTCAGGATTATGGTTTCCAATCAGGGCATTTTGTAGGGTGCTCGTATGCATACTCTAGCACTCCTCTGTGTTCACACTTTGTTGTTGCTCGTCTGCGCTTCTCAGCATGCGTCTGTGCTCGCTTTTTGCTCATCTGCACCTCCGGCACTCATCTGTGTTTGATATCTGCGGAACGTTTGTCTGCATTCCTAGCACTCGCTTGGTTGTGAATTTTTCTCCCCCGTAGAGTTATGCTCTTACCAGGCATTTGATGCTCGTCTGCATCCCCAACACTCGTCTGTGTTTGATTTGGTTGCTGCTCATCCGCAACTCTCAACACCCGTCCGTGTTTAATGTTTGATAGTTGCTCGTCTGCATCTCCCCAACACTCGTCTGTGTTCACACTTTTTCGTTGCTCGTATGCTTTCCCCAGCAGTCGCCTATGGTTGGTAGATGTTGTTGCTCGTCCGCACTTCCCAGCACTCGTCTGTGTTTAATACCTGCTAGATGGTCGTCTGCATTCTTCGACACTCGTCTATGTGCAGCATCCGTTTGATGCTCAACACTCGTCTGTGTTTGATATTTGCTTGTTGCTCGTCTGCAGTCCTCAGCACTCATCTGTGTTCATTACCTGTTTGAAGCTCGTTTTCATTGTTGGATACTTGTCTGTATCGTCCCCCACACTCGTTTGTGTTAGCTTATATCCATATGAATGCTGATTTGATAATTGCTCTGGTACTCGTCTTTATTGCTACTCCAAATGCTCGTTTGTATTGGATCTCTGGTATTTGTCTGTATCAGTGGCTGATATTCGTCTATATCATCGCCTGGAGCACTCGTCTGTGTTTCTTAGATCATCGTCTGATATTCGTTTGTATCATTGACTTCTAGCACTCGTCTATGTTCTCTTGATGATCGTCCAATTCTCGTCTGTTTTGAAGAGGTTTGAAGTCCTGACGGTGGGATTAAACGTCAAAATGGTTACTATTCCTGGCGTAACAGGTTTATCTGAAGGAGGTTCGTCTGCCTCAAGCACCACTTATCTGCGCAAGATTTGTGAAGAGGGTTCATCAAATCCAAATGTTGCACCCGGCGTAACAGGTTTGCTCAAAGAAGTCTCGTCTGTCTTAAACCATATATCCACAGATAATATATGAGGAGGGTTCGTCTATCCTGATTATGCATGTCTACCCCACAGACTCAAGTGCATCACCGGTCCTGGTGTAACAAGTTTATCTGAAGGAGGTTCGTCTGTCTCAGATCATATATTTTAAAATGAAGAGGGCTCATATGTCCAGCACCTGGCGTAACTGGTTTGTTTGAAGAGGACTCGTATGTCCAGCACCTGGCGTAACAGGTTTGTTTGAGGAAGACTCGTCTGTCTGGTTTTTTCTATCCGAAGTAACAATTAAGGTTGGAAGGAGCTCATCTACTTTCTCCCCACTCCAGTCGCCAAAGCATCATTTGGTTGGGTTTATTTCCCATTTATTGCATTCTCCAACAGAGTGCAAATTTCAGGTCTTCTTGGTATTCAACCATAGTTCATCTTGAACAGTCGATAGCCGTGCTACCGTCCTTTTCAGATTAACAGTTGTTTGAATATGGGCAGCTGTAACACCCCAAATTTGCCCTCTCCTGTTTAGCATCATCATCATATCATAATCATCATCAACATGTCATGTCCTTAGCATATTGCATAGAAAAAATGAGGCATAGCATTTTCATGTTCCAGCATAAGGCATGTGATCAATTATCAGGGAAATTCAAAGCTCACAAGGCATGTTACAAGTTTGACATCAGGGTCAAAGCCTAAAGAAGGGATTGAGGATCAAAATCAGATCAAAACGGTTGGCGCTGGGTGATTCCTGAGGTTTCCCACCAAAAGGAGGGAAAATTCAAAATTCACTGGCGTTAACCGGTTAACGGATTGGTTAACCGATTAACGGCTGCGAATTTTGAATTCCAGCAGCATTTTCAGCATGTGTGATTTGGTTCCAATTTCCAATTTTCTGATTTTTATTAATTTGAATTAAAAAGAAGGATCTAGAGCACTTATCCAAGCCTAATTCCATTGCTAAATCCTAATCTCTTTGCCAAACCATAATTTTGGATCCCAAGCCTAAACCATATTTAATCCATTTCTCTCCAAACCAAAGGGAGCTCTCTCTCTCTCTCTCATTTATTTTGTCATTCTGAATTTTCACTCTTCTCAATCACAATTCTCTCACTTTTCTCTCCCAATTTTCCAAATCACTCAAAGTTCCTCTTTAAAGATCACATAACCTTGCCTTAAGGTGTGTGGATCTTGGAACTAGACCTCCATCTATAGCTTCTTTGCATCTTTTTGCTGGTTTAATTGGTGATTCAGATCTGGTTTGGGATCTAGAAGTGCTTTTGGATCCAAAATTCTGCATCAAGACCTTGTTCTTGCATTTATTTTGCATGGAATGTGAAGCATAGCACTGGATCTTCAAAGTTTCCCACGAGATCTATCGTTTTCAACTCGATCAACAATTACCAAAGCACCTCAGCTTTGTAGGTTGGTTAATTTCAGATCTAGATCTGTTTTAGCTTATTTGCATGCTTATGCTTTAGATCCACCATGTTCTTGTGTTGCTTAAAGTGATTGATCGATTTTGTAACCGGATCTATGTGCTAATGTTCATGAGCTTCATGATGCCATTTAATGTGAATTGATACGCTATTTTCATGCTCAATTGATTGTTGGTCTGGTGTGAGATTAATTGGAAAAGCTGGTTTGAACTGATTTTTTCTGCAGGAATTATTGTTGTTTTAACAGTGTTAATCGGTTAACGGATTGGTTAACATGTTAATGCACCTTTTTCTGTGATGTTTTTCTGCAGGTTTTGGCTGGTTAACCGGTTAACGCTTTGGTTAACCGGTTAACACTGAAGCAGTAAGCCATTTTTGGGCTATTTTTAGCATGTTTGACCCCCTTACTTGTTTTAAATGCCATGAATCATTATATGATCATTGAATATGATTGTTTAGGGTGATTTGTTTGCTGGTTGATGCATGCTCCCATGTTCTCGACACGTAAATTCTTGTGTGTGCTACGTTTGGCATGATTGTTTGATCTTTGTTGATGTGAACTTTGAGCATGTCATTTCCATGATTTTATTGATGAACATATGCTGGATTTTGCTAACACTTGCATGGGCTCATGGTAAGAGAAGTGTGGATGTTCATCCACATTTCAACTCTTCATCATTCTATCTTTTTAAGTGCTTTCTCCTTGTGCTTTTTGATGTGCCTTATGCCATCATGTGAGGCAATTCTTTTTCTCCCCCTTTAGGAGCAACTTATCTCCTTTAGAGGAATAAGTTGCTTGCTAGCTTTCTCCCTCTTCTTGCTCTTTTTGGTTCTTATTTTTTCTTCTTAGGATAGTTGAAACCTCACTAACCTTAGGACCACTCTTTTGCATGACAAAATTAGGTTTAGTCTTCCCCTATTTAAGACTTTTACCTTTTTGCTCCTTTGGCTTCTTTCTCTTCTCATCTCAAAACAAAACCTAAAAAAAATTAATAAAGAAATAAGTGACTTCTTGTGTAATAGCCTTATTCCATGGGGCATATGTATTCATTCCATCTTGGAATAGTGCATTTGTATAGCATGATGCACAAGTCGGATCATGAAGTCATCTTCAACAAGAAAAACCCTAAAAAACACTTCTTTATTTTTAATCACTAAAACATCTAATAAATTCAACAAGTCAATGAATTTGGGCCCTTGACCTTGGAAACAAGTCTTGGATAAATTCTCCTTACTTTGTGTGCTTGTTCTATTATTCCATCTTGGAATGTAGTAGCAAGTACACATTCCATAGAAAAGAGCTTGAGTTCATTCTCTTATGCCACACTAATAAAAAGCTCTAAAAAACACGAACAAACAATAAGCGTCTTTCCTTTGGGAATTCTTTTCTCATCTCCTTCGCTCCATCCGCGAACTTGTCACTACTTGTCACTTTGCAAGACGGTAACACACTCATCGTCCGAGCCTGCAACACCTGAGCATTGACATAGGCAGTTCAAGCCTTAATTCACAAGCAATCTTTTCTACTCCTAGTTAGGGGAACTACGGCATCTCTGATCCTCATGTCCAGTGAGGTACGTAGGCAGCGGGGTAGGGCCCGTTCAAACACAATCTTTATTTTCTCTACATTTTTTCCTCTTTTGTTTTCTTTTCAGTTCTTTATCTCATTCCAGTTCATTTTCAGTTTTGCAGCAGCTTTCATTCCTTCACCCTTTGAAACTTTTTCTTTGCAAGCGTGGATCCCATCGGGTACAGCGGACGATCCGGGGTGCTAATACCTTCCCAAGTCGTAACCGACTCCCGACCTCAGTCTCTTTGGTTCGCAGGACTTGTGTCCTTCCTTTTCTTTTCTTCTGGCTTGTGCAACATTACCATTCCCGTTCCTTCGGGATAAAAATGCCTGGTTGGCGACTCTACCTCTTTCCGCACCACTTTCGCGTTTGTACCAGGATGGAAATCCGGGGAGCGACATAACCACATCAGCAAAACTGGTAGAAGAAAAGGCAGAAAGTCTATCAATGTAGGTCCCTTGCAAGGTATTCATAAACATATCAACCATTTCCCTTTCGGACATGGGTGGCTGGACAACAGCAGCGAGTTGTCTCCACCTTTGAGCATACTCACAGAAACTTTCTCTTGAAGACTGAGACATACCCATCAAGAGGGTCCTATTAGGTGCCATATCTAGGTTGTACTGATATTGGCGTTTAAAGGCCTCATCTAAGTCTTTCCAGTTCCTGACAGTAGCTCTTGACAAGTGTGAATACCACTCTCTGGATGCCCCAGTTAAAATGTCTTCAAAGTAAAACATCCACAGTTTTTCATCCATGGTATATGCTTTCAATCTTCCCAGAAAAGATTGCAAATGGGTATGAGGACAGGAGGTACCATTATACTTTTCAAAGCATGGAGGTTTGAACTTATGAGGAATACTTACTCCTTCTACTAGGCCCATATCCATCACATCAAATCCTAAAGAGTTTTGGGATTCCAAGGATCTCAGCTTCTCAAATATCTCGTCCAGACGACGGTCATAAGCTTCATCAGCCCCAACACCTAACACTGTAAACTGCTCATCATGAGGATCTTCCTATAGAATATGATCTCTAGTGTTTCTCTGGGTATTTGCAATAACATTGACTTCAAGGTTGTTGTAGGGCCCAAACTCTGGTGGATTTGTTCGCGGCTGTTCGTGCTCGTTGTTACTAGTACCTCCAGTGCCTGCATGGTTATCTTCTGGAATCCGCCGCTTGACTAACTCCCTTAATCTTTCCTGGGTCTGTGCCAGCCCAGTCATCACAACCATGAATTGATTCATCTGGGTCCTAACTTATGTTCTCACATCAGTCATCTGAGTTCTCACATCTGTCAGTTCCTGCTGTAACTGATCCATTTGTAGACTCAGAAGGTTGTTAAGGGTCGGATATCTGTGGATGCTATTGATGGGGAAGACCCTCCTGCGAGCAATATTTCCTTAAACAATCAGCAAAGTGAGAAATCAACAACAAAACACCTGCAAAACAAAGGATATGAGGTTAGAATGCAATGCAATATGTCTATTTGTCTTTAGAGGATATCCGGTTTGGTTCTTGGTTTTGACCTTCCAGACCCCTTGGAGAAGATGTTGTAGCAAACGAAGTCCATAAGAAAGTAACCATAACCATAAAATATAAGTGGCAATGCCAAAGTACAAATAGTTCATGAATTACAACCAGACAAAACTCCCATGGTGAATCAAAATACAATTAAATTCAGGAATACAACAAACAAAATTACCATGGTGAGCCAAAATACAAAAGCAAGTACAAAGAAAATCAAACATCCAATCCATATGCATCCTCCTTGACTTCCTTCAGGAGGGCATCAATTACTGGTCCAACTGGGTGTTCTGTGATGGTCCTGATGAGGAGGTTCCTGGTTGCAATGGCATTTGTCATCTTTTGATACTTGTCTTGCTTTTTGGTTCTCTTTAACCCTACCCGGAGTTTCAACTCTGAGATCTCCTTCTGAGCTGCTAGCAGTGTGTCTTGGTTTCTTTTCTCATTAGACTCTAACTTCTCTATCTTGGTTTGCATCTTCTGGTCTTCTATCATACGATCCTCAGTTATCCTGACCCATCTATCTTGGCTCTCTTCCAGATAATGCTCGACTCTTTCCTTTTGAATCTTTGCTTCCTTGCACGCATTCTTCAACACGAGTTCCCCTGCTCGAGCCTTCCTAATGTAGTCGTCAGTCTTCTCAATCTTGGTTATATGCTCGATGCATAGCTTCTCTAACCTTTCAATGTCTAGACGACCATCATTCCTTTCCCAAAGGGTCTTCTTCAAAGCTTCAGCTAGCTGGGCATTTCTTTCCTTAATCTTTTCAAACTCTTCCATATTGACTGTGGCTATGGGCTCAACTGTTGATGGCCCTGGTACATCTTCCAAGGTGAATGGCATACGAGTAACTTCTCCTCTGATGTGAGACCATTTAGTGTACTGAGCAGAAGCTATGTTGTTGCACTTCCCCAAAATAGCAGTCCCTTTAGTTTGTATGTTGTCCCAAGCCCAGGCTGCTTGTCGGACGATGGCATGATTGTTCAGAACAGCACAATAAAGAGACTCTGCTAAGTCCTGCTGCCTAGGTGGATGTATCAAGGCATACCCCAACTGTCTCTTGAAGAGTAAAGGATTGTAATTGATGCAAACTTTTACTCCAATAAGTGGTACATTTAGGTATTGCTCGCAACTTGTTATTATGTCTCATCCCTTGGTATTCTGAGTACACCATCTGATATCTTCTGAAGTAAGGGCAATCATTCTCTTAGCCCAATTCCTTGTCTAATGTGGGTTCAAGAAAGCTTCCGTCTTTGGCATATGCTTCATCAACCAATAGTAGAAGAGAGGTGCACAACACCTTACTAGTGTTCCTCTCTGTTTCTCATTCCTCTGATGAACTGAGTAGTAGAAGTCTCCCAATAAGGTAGGAACCGGGTTTTTTAGCATGAAGATGTGGATAGCACTCTTGCTTACAAACTTAGGCTCGTATGCAAACAAGATGATACCATAAATACTGAGAGCCAGGGGAGCACAGACAGTTTCCCAATTCCCTTCTGCATCATGCTTAGTAGCCTGAGTGACCAAGAAATCCAGATGAAGGCCTGGGATCCCATCTTTGGAAGTCATGTGCTCATCCATGACAATTGCTTCTAGATGTAATTCCTTGGCTATGTCTTCATTCTTTGGAGGAATCATTTCAGGGTTGAAAGGGATTCCTCTTCTGATAGGGACACCCAATAACATAGAGTACTCTTCCAGTAAAAGGCCCTATATGAAAATCTGGGAAAGTGAAGCAACGGAGAGGAGGGTCATAGAACTGAAGACATGTATGAATCATGCTCCTTTGCAGTGTGACTAAATCCATGATCATGTCTAGGATCCCACCATAATGCTATCTGAATAAGGGAACATGATCAGGGGTGATAAGAGCCTGTATCTTCCAGATGCCTGCTAGAGGATACTCAAAGAAGTGGTAGGTGATGTTGCTTTTCCTGGTTGAATCCATGCTAAAGATGGGTTCTGAAGGAGACAACTGAAGAAGATAGCTGAAGAAGTGCTGAAGCAGATAAGCTGAGCAGAAGAACGGATAAAACCAAACAGAGGGAGGATGGATACCCTGTAAAACAAATAGACAAATGTTAAATGATGCAATATGATGTATGCTAATGATATTCAAGGGTTTGTGATCATGTGTTGGATAATCAATTGCCTTTGGTAGGATCCATGAGTGTTCAGAGTTTCAGATGAAAGTTTTAAAACCAGTAATCGGGTGGGGGACTCAAATAAAGAGTCAAAAGTCCAGGGTTTCAAAGAATCAGTCCAAAATAGTACAACCTTAAAAACAAATTCCAGTAGCAAAGTATGATGAGGTCAAGGGTTCCTGCAAACCTGTAAACAACCCAACCCACTCACAGGTATTGTTCTAGAATAAGGATCCTCAGATTTGGATCTATTATGAGAAGTGTAAACACTTCTAACCTGGAGGTCCAATGTTTACCCTAATCATAAAGGATCCTCCTCTAATTCACCTCATATGCTGAAGGTCATCTAAAAAGGCCATCCAGACTTAGCAGGTTTCCCAGATAGCCCTAGCACTACAGGAAATCCGTAGCACAGAGTTCTCAAAAGGAAACCTATGTCTGAACCATGTTTTCATATTCCCGCACCAGACCGAAATGGAATGGGAAAGAATACAAAAACACTCTAATCCTATGTGTCACTCAGGCCTTTTTGTTGAGCCTTTCTCACTGGAATACCCCACCCACCAAGGTAACAGCAAATCCAACACAATGATATGACAATAATAAATGAAATGCAGAAAGCAGTAAATGAAAGCGATAAAGTAAATGCAATAAATAAAGTTGTACATGAAGCAATAAGTAGAGAAAAAATTTAAACACAAATAACACATAACACCCCCATAAACACAAATCAAACAAGCACTAGGAGAAACCCACAAGAGAACCAGAAGCTCTGGTTGCAAAGATCCCCAGTAGAGTCGCCAAGTTGTCGCTCCCCAGACTTTCGTCCCGGTGCAAACACAAACCGTCGGTGATGTTGGAGGTTGAGGTTGAATAGAGTCGCCGGCTATGCATTTTTATCCCGAAGGAAAGGTAATGCTGCATAAACCTGGAAGGGTATGGATAAGACGGTTGCGAACCAAAGAAACTAAGTAAGGGGGTTGGTTACGACCTGGGAAGGTAGTAGCACCCAGATCGTCCGTCTTACTCGACAGGATCCACACTTACTTGATTGTATTTAAAAGGGGATAGTGTATGTGCTAAACTGTGTATAAAAGAGATGGAGGAATGGATGTACAAAGTGTCAGTGCAAAAAGGAAGTGAGTGCTTGAACTGAGGCTAGGGAAAGAGAATTGGGAGAAAGAGAGGGGGGAGACAAAGAGACTTTTGTTCGATAACTGTTAATTTATGCCTACGTATCCTCTCGTGCAATGAGGAAGTCAGAACACCATAGTTTGACTCAAAGAGACTTTGATTTTGATGTGAACTGCTTGCATGTCTATGCTCAAGTGTATGACTCATCTGGCTCGAGTGCTAACTGTCTTGCATTAGACGGAAGAAGCAAGTTCTCGTTTTTGAATGAGTGTGATGAGAAAAGAATCCCGGAGGAGACGTTTATTGTTTGTTTTTGTGTTTTCAGTTTTTTATTGTTTTTGGTGTTTTGCATAAGATAATGAGCTGAAGCCTAAATCAAAGGTTGTAAACTCATTATATCTTCCCTGATTAGGGATAATGAGCCTACTTAAGTATGAGATGAGGATCCCAACTTAATTACCATGATGATATAGGATTAAGATCATTAACCTACTTTGGTAATTATTAAGTGTTTTTGGGTTTTGTTTAGTGTTAGGTAATGAGTTTAATCTCCAATCAAAGATTAATGAACTCATTACACCATCCTAAGAGAAGGATGATAGATGAGAACACTTAAGCTGAGGAAGATACCTCAACTTAATCCATGGTTAGGGATTAAATTCATTATATAACAAGTCTTTATTAAGTGGATTTTAATTAAAGGTTGGATGAAGAAGTGTTTTTTTTATGTTTGCAAGACTTTAGCATGAAGGGGACTTGTCCATTGAACACTAGGGTTAGTCCCTCTGAACCACCAGGCAGAGATGTAACCCTAATATAAGGACCAAGTTACAAGCTTAAGTCTTTAATGATTACTAGATATTTTTGATTGAAGGTGAAAACAACTTAAAGGTTTAGCACTAAGGATCAAAGTTATACACTCCATCCTAAGATAAGGATACAAGCATAATCCTAATTCAGAGTCCCAAAACTTTAACTATTTAGCCTTGATTATGAGATGAGAGAGAGAGAAACTCAAGGAGACTCAAAAGGTAAAAACTAGGGGGGACTATGTACAACCCTAAAGTTATCATGCTTGGATGTTCCTATGGTTTGTGAGGCATCAAGAGAAGTCTTCAAGTTGGCCACCAAAGGAAGAGAAGTAGATGAAAAGAGAAGGATTAGGTTACTTACTTCATGAAGAAGTTAAGTAACCTAAGAACAAGAGAGAACATAAGTGAATGAGATTCACTTCAAACACAAACAAAGTGCATAAAAATAAAGAGAGAAAGAGAGGTTGGATGTGGATGCACATCCACATCCTGATTAACTTACCAAATGCACCTGAAATGGTTAGTTTGAAAGCAAGATATGTACAAATTCAAAAGCATAAGCAGATCAAGAGATAAAAAATTGAAAATGCATCCAAGGGGACCCTAAGCACTCATGAAATCACCATCCAAAGGGGGAGGTCTAAAGGTTTACCAAATTCAAGTTATGGTTTACCTAAGATTGGCTAGGGGTTTGGATACTTCTCAAAGGGAAAATGCACATTAATTTGAAAATTCAAGATAAAAATGAGACAAAAATATATTTAGAAATTAGAGGTCAAGTGTGAAAGATTTCAAAAAGAATCAAATGCAAACTCATCTTGGTTTGAATGTTATGAATATTTGATTTAGGGTGGATAAATAGGAAATTTAGAAACCCTAATTCAAAGAAAATTGGCAAAGTTTGATCAAAACCAAAAAAAAAAATTGTGGTGTGAGTTTGTAAATGTTTCCAAATGTTAAAGAAACCTCTCTGATTTTTTTGGTGATTTTTAAATACTTTAAAGTATTTTTAATTAATTAAATGGAATTAATTAATTAAAATATACAATTAAAATATTTAAAATGCATTTTTTTTGATAAAAAAATATAAATAAAAATGTTTTTGGTTTATGAAAATTAATTCAAGCGATGACAAAAAGTTTCATAATTTTTTAATGATTTTTGGTATTTTTAATGATTAAAAGAAAATAAAATGGATTAAATAAAAATAAAATAAAAAGAAAATGAAAAGTAATCAAGATCAATGGATGTGATTTCAAGGAAACAAGATCAGTGGTCCAAAGCGCAAGTCAGAAAGACTGGGAAGTAGGTCAATCCTAGGGTTCAGATTTAAATGGCTAATACGCGCGTGATCCAAGGGCTCTGGTTCAATCTGGAAATTAATTATGTTTTATTTTTATTAATAAAAAATTAAGATTAATGACACAATCTGAAACATTCATTTCTTAAACTAATCATGATCCAAGGGCCTACAATCAATCTGGGAACCCTAACCCTAAACATTTTCAGATGACCGGAAAATTGCTCCAGTCATCTTTTCCGGCCAACCAAAAACCCTAAAATCTTCCCTAAGCAATTTTAAACACTCAAACCTGCCCAGAAACATTCCCCGCACTTCTAGCAACTCAAATCAATAATCAAACATAATTTCTAACACCTAAACAAGCTGAATCATAGCAAAACCTAAACACAGGCAAATTTTCAGAAGTTCATGAAATGTTCATTTCTTCACCATTTTCAATTTTAAAAGCATCATTGTGGTCCTTAGAGCATGCAGTTTCATTCAATAATCAGAAATCAAGGCTTTGAGAAAAAATGTTCTTGACCATACCTGAGCTGGAAACCTTCAATGGTGAGCTTTCAGAACCTCCCACTTATGCAAATGAGCTCCTTTGTTCCTTATGAAGCTATTGGGATGCTTAGAATGCTTTGAAAGGGGCTATTTTGAGTGGATCGATTCTGATATGGAAGAAATGGAAGCTTTGGTTTATGAGGTTTCAGGCCATGGTAATGGTTGCTTTGTGTTCTATGGATGATTTTTGAATGAATGGTGAAAGAATTTTTGAGGTTTGATGGATTGTTTGAGAGAATCGAAGAAGAGAAGTTTTTTTTGCCAATTTTGTGAAATCTGATGTTGTGTGTCTTTTGAGCTCATGGCATGCTTGTTTTATGATCTTGAGGAAATCCCCAAACTATTGGAATGAGTCAGAAGATGAGATATGCATTGTGGGAATGGTATGGCTTCATTGGCCAAAAAGTCAAGATTGGTGTACTTGAGGTATGGGCCATGGTAGAGCTGGCTTTTGTGCTTGAACTGCTTCATCTAGCTTCCAGGAGAGCCATATGATCATTGTTATGCAGCTGGATGACTTGGATCAAGAGTTTACAAGGTTTATGCATAATTGCCATTTTGAAATTTCTTGTGAATCAAGCCATGAAATCCTTAAATTCTTGGGCCAATTCTTATGTTTTGAAGTTGTATTGATATGTTGTGAAGTAATTGTGCACATTAGAGGTCATTTAGAAGCGTAGAAACCAAAAATGCACATTTCCCTCTTTGACATGTATGTGAAAATTATGTGATTTTTGCCAACTATGCAAGGCCATAACTTGAGTTCTAGGAAGAGTTAAAATGAGTTCTTGTACTTTTTGAAAATGGGAGGATCCAATCTACAACTTTCATGTTTGAAGAAATTTCATTTGAAACCTTTTTGATCAAGAAAGAGGAGGTTGAAGATCTTTCCCAAAATAGAAAGTTTACATTACAAGTCATTTCCATTTTTGGCAAGTTTTGGCTTTGTTCATTTTTCTTCAACTTTGTGAACTTCCAAGCATTCCAATGATCAAATAAATACCATGTGACTTTAAAATGATGATGATGACCCTTTGGAACCACTGTTGGGGGCCACAGATGCCCAGAATTTGACTTTTCTTGCTCAAGAAGTTACCATTTGATCAGATGACTTCCACATTGAATTTTTCCATGAAATTCGATACACATTCTCCTTATAACATATATGGACCAATAGCAACAAGAATGACCAAAAAATTTGGGTGTAAGGCCTTCAAAACCAAAACCCTAATTTCAGGTCATATGTGTAGGAATCCTCAGCTTAGCTTCAATACCTCTGCAATGCTTTGACATTTCTTGATTTCAATTGACCCATGGGGGCATAAGATGATCATAGACCACTCAAGGACTCTCTTGGCATGATTCAAGACCTTTGAGATAGCTCAGAACAATCTTTGGATTCATCTGATCACAAATCCTAGCTATGCAGTCTATGCAATGAAATAAACTATGCATTGTAAGATGGAATGCTTATGCAATGAAATATGAAGGATCACAATCCAAGGTGTGAGAAAAAGAGAGGGAAAATTTTGGGTGTTTACAGTCACATACAGAGACTGGCACGAAATGTTACCATTCACATTACATGGGTACCGAACTTCCATCAGAACATCTACCGGGGCAACGCCTTATCAACTTGTGTATGGTATGGAAGCCGTTCTACCTGTTGAAGTTGAATTTCCTTACTTGCGGGTAATAATGGATGTGAAACTGGACGAAGCAGAATGGGTCCAATCTCGTTATAATCAACTGAGCCTGATTGAAGAAAAAAGATTAGTGGATATTTGTCATGGTCAGTTATATCAAAAACGGATGAAAAGAGCCTTCGATCAAAAGGTGAGACCTCAGGAATATCAAGTGGGAGAGCTTGTACTGAAAAGAATCCTTCCTCCTCATACAGACCACAGGGGCAAGTGGACGCCAAACTATGAAGGTCCCTACGTGATAACTAAAGTCTTCTCAAGCAGAGCACTGATGCTCACAACCATGGATGGCGAAAATTTCCCATCTCCTGTGAATTCAGATGCAGTTAAAAAAATACTTCGCATAAATGACCCGCTGGACATAAAAGCAGAATGTAAGTCTAGGCAAAAAAATAGGGCATCCCGGCGAGTCAAAAACAGAATAAAAGACTCAGGAAAAAAATAAGGGAAAATAAAAGAAATGTGTACACCCGCTGAGTTGAAAATCCACATCGGACAACTCAGGCAAAAATGGGTATCCCGGTGGATTGAAAACCCGAAAGGGCAATCCACGCAAAATCAGGGAATAAGCGAACAACTGCACTTTGAATTCGTCTATATCATACTTACATAACTTGGCAAGCTTCGAAAGGACAAAGTGACGATCAAAATCAACTTTCTTCAGAAAGCAATATAAGAAGAGTGTTCAAAGTTATACAGGTCATAGCAAAAGGAAGATTGGAGCATCAACTTCAGCATTGCCAAATAGAATACTATTACTTTCTTAATTTTATAGCAATCTCCTCATTTCACGGATTAGCTTCTTCAAATGTACTCGCCTATTCAGGACACACAAATCAATAAAATCAATATTCACTCATACTCTGTTTTGTACCTTTTTGTTTTGTTTGCAAAAATGTCCAAAGTTCGTAATACAACATTTTCATGAAAACATATAAGCCATTTTCAATAAATGCTTGCAGGAAATATGTACTCTTAAGCAAATCTAACTCCTATGACGAAATCTGATTGAGGATGCCTTAGGACACTTGTGTGTTTCCTTTATTTAATAGGTTGCAGGTACTCAAGGCAGTTAATCTTTTGCAGCATGGGGCATATCAGGCACTATATCCCCAACCAAGTCAGCAGTCACATCATCGGCAGGATCACTTGACAAAAGCATCCCCCACAAAGCTCATCATTCCCCCAGGATACAGCCTGAATGAAAGAATTACAACATATTACTTCTCAGAAGTTCTCTCCTCCCCAATCAGGACCTCCCGAGCAATGACTGAAATTTGCTCTTCTCCAACGGATACAATTTCCAACACCTTGGGGTTTCTCTCATCCCCAGCTTGAGTTTCCCCACAGAGCTCTCCAGAAAGATCACCCAGAGATCCTTTCTCCCTGCATAGTTCAGATCCCGGATCAGCTCTCTCATTTGCATTATCATAGCATTCACATCATATTCCCCAAGCAGAGTGTAGCATTCCGTCTAACACGGAGCATTACGGTAAAAATCAAACATGCATTTGCATGATCATAAGTCAGGTTCGAACCATTCACCTGTATATACAAAAATCACTCCTCCAGCAGTATACAAAAACACCTCTCCCCTGCAGTCGCCAGAATACCCTTTTGCACTCTCAATACAAATACCCGTATACTACTCTCCAGCAGACCAAACACTCGTTCGTGTTCCTTGCTTAACCAATTGATACACGTCCGTTTCATCATCCCTAAAACACGCGTCGGCGTTTGTTTCTATCGATACTCGTCCTTATCGTGGTCCTAAAGATACTCGTACGTGTTTGTAGTCTATACACACTGTCGAAACACTTATACCATTTTATTTTTTGGGCTTAAACACTCGTCCGTGTTTATCTCTTCTCACAACGAAACTATCTTTCTATGTCGTAATATTTTCAGCAGCTGTCCCATGCTAGGTGATCGTCCTTCACCTTTTGATGACCGTCCCTCATCATTTATCCGATGGTTGTCCCCATCGTTGATCTTTCTATCCGACATTCGTCCTATGTTGTGATATTTTCAGCAGCTGTCCCCTACTAGGTGATCGTCCTTCACCTATTGATGATCGTCCCTCATCATTTATCTGATGGCCGTCACCATCGTTGATCTTTCTATCCGGCATTCGTCCTATGTCGTGATATTTTTAGCAGCCATCCTCTGCTAGGGTTACATCTCTTCCATTGGGTCAGAGGGACTAACCCTAGTGTTTAATGGATAAGTCCCCCTCAGGTTTAATCTTACAAAAATAAAATTCACTTCTTAATCTAATCTCTAATTAAAATCCACTTTAATAAAGGTTTGTTATATAATGATTTTAATCCCTGACCATGGATTAAGTTGAGGTATCTTCCTCATCTTAAGTGTCCTCATTTATCATCCTTCTCTTAGGATGGTGTAATGAGTTCACTAATCCATGATTAGAGATTAAACCCATTACTTAACACAAAATAAAAATCCAAAAAAACACTTAATAATTACAAGTAGGTTAATGATATCAATCCTGTATCATTAGGGTAATTAAGTTGAGATATTCATCTCATACCTAAGTATACTCATTATCCCTAATCAGGGGTGATATAATGAGTTTACAATCCTTGATTAAGGCTTAAGCTCATTATCCTATGCAAAACACCAAAAAACAATAAAAAACTGAAAACACAAAAACAAACATTAAACGTCTCCTCCAGGATTCTTTTCTCATCACACTCACTCTGAAAACGAGAACCCGCTTCTCCCGTCTAATGCAAGACAGTTAGCACTCGAGCCAGACGAGTCATACACTTGAGCATAGACAAGCAAGCAGTTCACACCAAAACATCTAAGTCTCTTTGAGTCGAACTATAGTGTTTTGACTTCCTCATTGCACGAGAGGATACGTAGGCATAACTTAATGGTTATCGAACAAAAGTACCCATGTCTCCCCCTCTCCTCTTTCTAGCTTTCTTTTCTTAGCCCCAGTTTTGAGCTCCCATTCTTTGTACACCATCACCCTATACACCCATTTCTTTTATAAAACAGTTAGCATGTACACTTCCCCCTTTTTTTTAAAACACAATCAGGTAAGCGTGGATCCCGTCGAGTACGACGGACGATCTGGGTGCTAATACCTTCCCAGGTCGTAACCAACCCCCTTACCCAGTCTCTTTGGTTCGCAACCGTCTTATCCATATCTTTCTAGGTTTATGCAGCATTACCTTTCCTTCGGGATAAAAATTCCTAGCTGGCGACTCTATTCAACCTTAACCTTCACCATCTGACTGTTCTCACCGACAATTTGCATTTGCACCGGGACGAAAGACCGGGGAGCGACAATTAGCCAAAGCAAGAAAGCTCCCATAGCTTGGAATCACATTTGTGACCCAAAGAAATTAGGTGGTTTGAATCAAATTGATTTAGAGGAGTGGAATAAACCCATGATTTGGAAAGTTTTGTGGAACATTGATGAGAAAAAGGATAGTTTATGGATTTACTGGATACACCAATACTATATGAAACAACAAGAAATCACCAATTTAAATCCTCATATGAATTGCTCTTGACTCTAAAAGCAATTTTCAAGTAGAAGGACATCCTGATGCAGTCGGCTAAATGGAGGGATTGTAAGACCAATGGCAGGTACACCACTAGCAAAGTCTATCAAATGTTGAGAGGCAACAAACCAACTGTGCTGTGGAGAAGTGTTTTATGCAGGAATTTTTCTAGGCCTAGGGCAAATTTACATTATGGATGCTATGTAATTAGAGGCTGCAAATAAAAGATCGCATCCAGAAGTTTGGAATCCAAACTGATGGAAAATTTGTGTTTTGTGGTGAAGAGGAAACCTGTCAGCACCTGTTTTTTGAATGCAGGAAAACGAGTCAAACTTGGAGGAATATTTTGAGATGGATGAGCTATGACCATGTTCCAAAAGCATGGGATAGGGAAATCAAGTGGATTATGGAAAACAGTAAATAGAAAAAAATAAAGTGTATATCATAGATACAATTTTGCATAGAGTGGAAGTTAATAGAAAACTCAGCAATTATTGTAATCGAGAAATCCGTAAGAGTAATATTTAATTTGTCATTGTGTGCCTAGATCTTGTGATCGGCTTTGTGTAACTTTGTTTTTGGTAATAAAATCATATCCTTATTCAAAAATAAATAAATAAAAACATTTACCCCAATAACTAAATAAATTTTCATAATAGTGATAATTTCCCTTAATAAATAAACGCTTAATTAAAAATCTCAAATTTTAAATATAAACCCATGCTTAAAAAATATTATTAATCCCTTTTTAAATTGAAAAAAAATGTAACCACAATAAAAATAATAATATAACCCATGTATTAAGTCCCCAAATATATAATCCATAATATATATCCCAAAAAATAAGTAGTGAGATAAACACTATGTTTTTTAAATGTTAGAATGAAATACAAGAAATTTATCTCCATTTATTTTTTGAAATTATTAATCCCTTACATTCATATTATTATCCCTATTAATTTAAATTAAAAAAAACCTAATCCTAAATCCCTAAATATTAAATAAAATCAAATTTTAATTAATTAATTTATCCTTAACCCTAATTAAATTGATTGTAATTATCTAGAATTATCCCAATGACAAATTAATGATAAAATCGTAAAAATAATTTAAAAAACCTAACAGCGAGAGACAAAGAAAACCGCCCTCCCCCATTTTATCGATACAAGACTTTTCCCTTTTTTAATTAATAAAATAAATTAAATAAATATCATTTGATATAAGTGGAAGTGAATCAATCCTGTTTTCATTTCTTCACACTCAGTCTGCACTAAAAGAAAAAGAGAAAGAAACCATGATCTTCATCTATCTCACCCTTCATTTCATACTTCCAAACAACAACCCAATAATCCCAACGACATAAATCAAATCCACCCATAATATTTGTGTATTATAATTTTATCAGTTAAGCCATCTTAATTAATAATTTATGCAATTATCATTAGCGTCTTTCCTATTTAAGCTTATCACTAAATAATAATTTAATCTTGGATATACACTTTAAAAATGTCAGAGCAAAACTTGTGCATAATAAACAGTAAAAAATTAAATTTTTTGAAAAAAAAACAACTAACAAGCTATCTTTCATTTGTATCTTCTACAACATATTTATAATTATCTAGGTTAAATAGTTTATAAATCCAAATCCTTTGGTAATCTCATTATATTTCTTCATTTTTTAAAATGGATTGCCAAAGGGTTTGGATTTATGAAATAAGATAATTAGAAAGAGAATTTAATAGGAGTGATCCGAACAACTATATTTATATAAGGAAGTAAAGTTTGTTGTGTATTGTGAAATATTTAAGGAGTAAGTTTTGTGTAGATTAAAAAATTTAAGGAATAAGTTTTGTGTAGATTAAAAAATTTAAGGAGTTTTCGTTTTTTACTTTTCTCATATATAGTTTATGGTTATAACATTTCAAGTTAAATGTAAATATATTAAAAAAATATATACTTAATATAAATTTAAAATGATCATAATGACAATCCTCGATAAAATCCTAATATTTTGATTATGTGTGTCATCCTAACAAAAATTTTCCAATTAAAGAAATTTTTAAATCTCCCTATTAAAAAAATCTTTATTAACAGAATATTAATTATTAAAAATTATCTCATGGTAGAGACTCACCGGCTTAAAAAAATTTAGTCGCCATCATATTTTTAAGGAAAATAAAAGATAAACCAAAAACCCTAGGTAGAGACACTAGGTAAGGAGTAAGTTAAGTGGGAGGAAGGTGTTAGACACCCCTCACTTCTATTATACCTAATAGGGTCCTCTTAGGCTTTTTAGGTTAAGTTGTTTGTATTAACCTCATGTTTATAATTTCCAAAAAAATTCCAAATAAATAAATAAATAAACTCTAATTTTTATCCCTTATTGTACTCGCTAGGGTTTTAAAACCATATTCCTTTGTACCCTCAATTTAAAGCATCATAGTGATCGTAGTTCTATTCCCATATCCCCTAATTTTAATCCTTTATTTATGCTCTCAGATTTTTGAGATCTATCCAATTATATCCCTAATTCATCCCTTAAATACCCCTTATGTCATGAAAAGTTTACTTTAAATACCTTATAATATAAGATAAACATTTACACTAATAAATAAATAAATTTAATTTATTTTTCATAATAGTGATAATTTCCCTTAATAAATAAACCATTAATTAAAAAACTCAAATTTTAAATATAAACCCATGCTTAAAATATATTATTAATCCCTTTTTAAATTGAAAAAAAAATGTAACCAAAATAAAAATAATAATATAACCCATGTTTTAAGTCCCCAAATATATAATCATAATATATATCCCAAAAAATAAGTAGTTAAATAAACCCTATTTTTTTTAAATGTTAGAATGAAATACTAGAAATTTATCAACATTTACTTTTTGAAATTATTAATCCCTTACATTCATATTATTATCCTTATTAATTTAATTTAATCAAAACCTAAACTTAAATCAATAAATATTAAATCAAATCAAATTTTAATTAATTAATTTATTCTTAACCCTAAGTAAATTAATTGTAATTACCTAGAATTATCCCAATGACATATTAATGATAAAATCGTAAAAATAATTTTAAAAACCTAACTGCAAGTGACAAAGAAAACCGCCCTCCCCCTTTTATCGATACAAGACTTTTCCCTTTTTTAATTAAGAAAATAAAATAAATAAATATCATTTGATATAAGTGGAATTGAATCAATCCTGTTTTCATTTTTCAAACTCAGTTTGTACTAAAAGAAAAAGAGAAAGAAACTCTGATCTTCATCCATCTCACCCTTCATTTCATACTTCCAAACAACAACACAATATTCCCAACTACATAAATCAAATCCACCCATAATATTTGTGTATTATAATTTTATCAGTTAAGCCATCTTAATTAATAATTTATGCAATTATCATTAGCGTCTTTCCTATTTTAGCTTATCACTAAAATAATAATTTACTCTTGGATATACACTTTAAAAAAGTCAGAGAAAAACTTGTGCATAATAAACAATAAAAAATTAAATTTTTTTGAAGAAAAAAAACAACCAACAAACTGTCGTTCATTTGTGTCTTCTACAACATATTTATAATTATCAATGTCAAATACTTTATAAATCCAAATCCTTTGGCAATCTCATTATACTTCTTCATTTTTTAAAATGGATTGCCAAAGGGTTTGGATTAATGAAATAAGAGAATTAGAAAGAGAATTTAATAGGAGTGAGCCGAACAACTATATTTATATAACGAAGTAAAGTTTGTTGTGTATTGTGAAATATTTAAGGAATTTTTGTAAGGTATTTTAAAAAATTCAAGGAATACGTTTTGTGTAGATTAAAAAATTTATGGAGTTTTCGTTTTTGACTTTTCTCATATATAGTTTATGGTTATAAAATTTCAAGTTAAATGTAAATATATTAATAAAATATCTACTTAATATAAATTTAAAATTATCATAATGACAATCCTAGATAAAATCCTAATATTTTGATGATGTGTGTCATCCTAACAAAACTTTTCCAATTAAATAAATTTTTAAATCTCCTAATTAAAAAAATCTTTATTAACATAATATTAATCATTAAAAATTATCTCATGGTAGAGACTCACCGGCTTAAAAAAATTTAGTCGCCATCATATTTTTTAGGAAAATAAAAGATAAACCAAAAATCCTAGGTAGAGACACTAGGTAAGGAGTAAGTTAAGTGGGAGGAAGGTGTTAGGCACCCATCACTTCTATTATACCTAATAGGGTCATCTTAGGCTTTTTAGGTTAAGTTGTTTGTATTACTCTCATGTTTATAATTTCCAAGAAAATTCCAAATAAATAAATAAATAAACTCTAATTTTTATCCCTTATTGTACTCGTTAGGGTTTTAAAACCATATTCCTTTGTACCCTCAATTTAAAGGATCATAGTGATCGTAGTTCCATTCCCATATCCCCTAATTTTAATCCTTTATTTATGCTCTCAGATTTTTGAGATCTATCCAATTATATCCCTAATTCATCCCTTAAATACCCCTTATGTCATGAAAAGTTTACTTTAAATACCTTATAATATAAGATAAACATTTACATTAATAAATAAATAAATAAATTTAATTTATTTTTCATAATAGAGATAGTTTCACTTAATAAATAAACCATTAATTAAAAAACTAAAATTTTAAATATAAACCCATAATTAAAAAATATTATTTATCCCTTTTTAAATTGAAAACAAAATGTAACCAAAATAAAAATAATAATATAACCCATGTTTTAAGACCCCAAATTTATAATCATAATGTATATCCCAAAATATAAATAGTGAAATAAACCCTATTTTTTTAAAATGTTAGAATGAAATACAAGAAATTTATCTCCATTTATTTTTTGAAATTATTAATCCCTTACATTCATATTATTATCCCTATTAATTTAATTTAATCAAAACCTAATCTTAAATCCCTAAATATTAAATAAAATCAAATTTTAATTAATTAATTTATCCTTAACCCTAAGTAAATTAATTGTAATTATCTAGAATTATCCCAATGATATATTAATGATAAAATCGTAAAAATAATTTAAAAAACCTAACAGCAAGAGACAAAGAAAACCGCCCTCCCCCTTTTATCGATACAAGACTTTTCCTTTTTTTAATTAATAAAATAAAATAAATAAATATCATTTGATATAAGTGGAAGTGAATCAATCCTGTTTTCATTTTTCACACTCAGTCTGCACTAAAAGAAAAAGAGAAAGAAACTCTGATCTTCATCTATCTCACCCTTCATTTCATACTTCCAAACAATAACCCAATATTCTCAACGACATAAATCAAATCCACCCATAATATTTGTGTATTATAATTTTATCAGTTAAGCCATCTTAATTAATAATTTATGCAATTTACATTAGCGTCTTTCCTATTTTAGCTTATCACTAAAATAATAATTTACTCTTGGATATACACTTTAAAAAAGTCAGAGCAAAACTCGTGCATAATAAACAGTAAAAAATTAAATTTTTTGAAAAAAAAAAACAACTAACAAACTGTCGTTCATTTGTATCTTCTACAACATATTTATAATTATCAACGTCGAATACTTTATAAATCCAAATCCTTTGGTAATCTCATTATATTTATTCATTTTTTAAATGCATTTCCAAAGGGTTTGGATTTATGAAATATGATAACTTAGAAAGTGAATTTAATAGGAGTGAGCCCAACAACTATATTTATATAGGGAAGTAAAGTTTGTTGTGTATTGTGAAATATTTATGGAATTTTTGTAAGGTATTTGAAAAAATTCAAGGAATAAGTTTTGTGTAGATTAAAAAATTTAAGGAGTTTTCGTTTTTGACTTTTCTCATATAAAGTTTATGGTTATAACTTTTCAAGTTAAATGTAAATATATTAAAACAATATCTACTTAATTTAAATTTAAAATTATCATAATGACAATCCTAGATAAAATCCTATATTTTGATGATGTATGTCATCCTCACAAAACTTTTCCAATTAAATAAATTTTTAAATCTCCCAATAAAAAAAAATCTTTATCAACATAATATTAATTATTAAAAAATATCTCATGGTAAAGACTCACCGGCTTAAAAAAATTTAGTCGCCATCATATATTTAAGGAAAATAAAAGATAAACCAAAAACCCTAGGTAGAGACACTAGGTAAGGAGTCGATTAAGAGGGAGGAAGGTGTTAGGCACCCCTCACTTCTATTATATCTAATAAGGTCCTCATAGACTTTTTGGGATAGGTTGTTTATATTAATCTCATGTTTATAAATTCCAAATAAATAAATACAAAAACTCTAATTTTTAACCCTTATTGTACTCGCTAGGGTTTTATAACCCTATTCATCTGTACCCTCAATTTGAAGGATCATAGCGATCGTAGTTCCATTCACATATCCCCTAATTTTAATCCTTTATTTATGCCCTCAGAATTTTGAGCTCTTTCCAATTATATCCCTAATTCATCCCTTAAATACCCCTTATGTCATGAAAATCTTCTTTTAAATACCTTATAATATAAGATAAACATTAACCCCAATAAATAAATAAATTTAATTTATTTTTCATAATAGAGATAGTTTCACTTAATAAATACACCATTAATTAAAAAACTCAAATTTTAAATATAAACCCATGCTTAAAAAATATTATTTATCCCTTTTTAAATTGAAAACAAAATGTAACCAAAATAAAAATAATAATATAACCCATGTTTTATGTCCACAAATATATAATCATAATATATATCCCAAAAAATAAGTAGTGAAATAAACCCTATTTTTTTAAAATGTTAGAATGAAATACAAGAAATTTATCTCCATTTATTTTTTGAAATTATTAATCCCTTACATTCATATTATTATCCCTATTAATTTAATTTAATCAAAACCTAATCTTAAATCCCTAAATATTAAATAAAATCAAATTTTAATTAATTAATTTATCCTTAACCCTAAGTAAATTAATTGTAATTATCTAGAATTATCCCAATGATATATTAATGATAAAATCGTAAAAATAATTTAAAAAACCTAACAGCAAGAGACAAAGAAAACCACCCTCCCCCTTTTATCGATACAAGACTTTTACCTTTTTTAATTAAGAAAATAAATTAAATAAATATCATTTGATATAAGTGGAAGTGAATCAATCCTGTTTTCATTTCTTCACACTCAGTCTGCAGTAAAAGAAAAAGAGAAAGAAACCATGATCTTCATCTATCTCACCCTTCATTTCATACTTCCAAACAACAACCCAATATTCCCAACGACATAAATCAAATCCACCCATAATATTTGTGTATTATAATTATATCAATTAAGCCATCTTAATTAATAATTTATGCAATTTTCATTAGCGTCTTTCCTATTTTAGCTTATCACTAAAATAATAATTTACTCTTGGATATACACTTTAAAAAAGATAGAGCAAAACTTGTGCATAATAAACAGTAAAAAATTAAATTTTTTGAAAGAAAAAACAACTAACAAACTGTCGTTCATTTGTATCTTCTACAACATATTTATAATTATCAATGTCGAATACTTTATAAATCCAAATCCTTTGGTAATCTCATTATATTTCTTCATTTTTTAAATGCATTTCCAAAGGGTTTGGATTTATGAAATATGATAACATATAGAGAGAGAGAATTTAATAGGAGTGAGCCCAACAGCTATATTTATATAAGGAATTAAAGTTTGTTGTGTATTGTGAAATATTTAAGGAATTTTTTTAAGGTATTTTCAAATATTCAAGGAATAAGTTTTGTGTCAATTAAAAAATTTAAGGAGTTTTTGTATTTGACTTATCTCATATATAGTTTATTGTTATAACTTTTCGAGTTAAATGTAAATATATTAAAAAAATATCTACTTAATATAAATTTAAAATTATCATAATGACAATCTTAGATAAAATCCTAATATTTTGATGATGTCTGTCATCCTCACAAATTTTTTCCAATTAAATAAATTATTAAATCTCCCAATTAAAAAAAATCATCATCAACATAATATTAATTATTAAAAAATATCTCATGGTAGAGACTCACCGACTTAAAAAAATTTAGTCGCCATCATATTTTTAAGGAAAATAAAAGATAAACAAAAACCCTAGGTAGAGACACTATGTAAGGAGTCAGTTAAGCGGGAGGAAGGTATTAGGCACCTCTCACTTCTATTATACCTAATAAGGTCCTCTTAAACTTTTTGGGATAGGTTGTTTGTATTAATCTCATGTTTATAAATTCCAAGAAATTTCGAAATAAATAAATAAAAAAACTCTAATTTTTATCCCTTATTGTACTCGTTAGGGTTTTATAACCCTATTCATATGTACCCTCATTTTGAAGGATCATAGTGATCGTAGTTCCATTCCCCTATCCCCTAATTTTAATCATTTATTTATGCCCTCAGAATTTTGAGCTCTATCCCATTATATCCCTAATTCATCCCTTAAATACCCCTTATGTCATGAAAATTTTCCTTTAAATACTTTATAATATAAGATAAACATTAACCCCAATAAATAAATAAATTTAATTTATTTCTCATAATAGTGATAAATTCCCTTAATAAATAAACCATTAATTGAAAAACTCAAAATTTAAATATAAACCCATGTTAAAAAAATATTATTATTCCCTTTTTAAATTGAAAAAAAAATGTAACCAACATAAAAATAATAATATAACCCATGTTTTAAGTCCCCAAATATATAATCTAAAATATATATCCCAAAAAATAAGTAGTGAAATGAACCCTATTTTTTTTAAAATGTTAGAATGAAATACAAGAAATTTATCTCCATTTATTTTTTGAAATTATTAATACCTTACATTCCTATTATTATCCCTATTAATTTAATTTAATCAAAACCTAATCTTTAAATCCCTAAATATTAAATAAAATCAAATTTTAATTTATTTATTTATCTTTAGCACTATGTAAATTAATTGTAATTACCTAGAATTATCCCAATGACAAATTAATAATAAAATCGTAAAAATAATTTAAAAAACCTAACAGCGAGAGACAAAGAAAACCGCCCTCCCCCCTTTTATCGATACAAGAATTTTCCCTTTTTTATTTAATAAAATAAAATAATAAAATATCATTTGATATAAGTGGAAGTGAATCAATCCTGTTTTCTTTTCTTCACACTCATTTTGCACTAAAAGAAAAAGTGAAAGAAACCCGGATCTTCATCTATCTCACCCTTCATTTCATACTTCCAAACAACAACCCAATATTCCCAACGACATAAATCAAATCCACCCATAATATTTGTGTATTATAATTTTATCAATTAAGCCATCTTAATTAATAATTTATGCAATTTTCATCAGCGTCTTTCCTATTTTAGCTTATCACTAAAATAATAATTTACTCTTGGATATACACTTTAAAAAAGTTAGAGCAAAACTTGTGCAAAATAAACAGTAAAAAATTAAAAAAATTTGAAAAAAAACAACTAACAAACCGTCGTTCATTTGTATCTTCTACAACATATTAATAATTATCTAGGTCAAATACTTTATAAATCCAAATCCTTTGGTAATCTCATTATATTTCTTCATTTTTTTAAATGGATTGCCAAAAGGTTTGGATTTATGAAATATGATAACATACAGAGAGAGAGAGAGAGAGAGAGAGAGAGAGAATTTAATAGGAGTGAGCCCAACAACTATATTTATATAAGGAAGTAAAGTTTGTTGTGTATTGTGAATTATTTAAGGAATTTTTGTAAGGTATTTTCAAAAATTCAAGGAATAAGTTTTGTGTCAATTAAAAAATTTAAGGAGTTTTTGTATTTGACATATATCATATATAGTTTATTGTTATAACTTTCGAGTTAAATGTAAATATATTAAAAAAATATCTACTTAATATAAATTTAAAATTATCATATTGACAATCTTAGATAAAATCCTAATATTTTGATGATGTGTGTCATCCTCACAAATTTTTTCCAATTAAATAAATTATTAAATCTCCCAATTAAAAAAAATCTTTATCAACATATTATTAATTATTAAAAAATATCTCATGGTAGAGACTCACCGACTTAAAAAAATTTAGTCGCCATCATATTTTTAAGGAAAATAAAAGATAAACAAAAACCCTAGGTAGAGACACAAGGTAAGGAGTCAGTTAAGCGGGAGGAAGGTTTTAGGTAGACCCATGTTTAAAAAATATTATTAGTCCCTTTTTAAATTGAAAAAGAAATGTAACCAAAATAAAAATTAGAATATAACCCATGTTTTAAGTCCCCAAATATATAATCTAAAATATATATCCCAAAAAATAAGTAGTGAAATAAACCCTATTTTTTTTTTAAATGTTAGAATGAAATACAAGAAATTTATCTCCATTTATTTTTTGAAATTATTAATACCTTGCATTCCTATTATTATCCCTATTAATTTAATTTAATCAAAACCTAATCTTAAATCCCTAAATATTAAATAAAATCAAATTTTAATTAATTAATTTATCCTTAACCCTAAGTAAATTAATTGTAATTACCTAGAATTATCCCAATGACAAATTAATGATAAAATCGTAAAAATAATTTAAAAAACCTAACAGCGAGAGACAAAGAAAACCTCCCTCCCCCCTTTTATCGATACAAGAATTTTCCCTTTTTTAATTAATAAAATAAAATAAATAAATATCATTTGATATAAGTGTGTCGCTCCCCGGATTTCCGTCCTCGTACAAATGCGAAAGTGGCGCGGAAAGAGGTAGAGTCGCCAGCCATGCATTTTTATCCCGAAGGAACGGGAATGGTAATGTTGCACAAACCAAAAGAAAAGAATAGGAAGGACACGGGTCATGCGAACCCAAGAGACTTAGTTCGGGAGTCGGTTACGACCTGGGAAGGTATTAGCACCCCAGATCGTCCGCCGTACCCGACGGGATCCACGCTTGCAAAGAAAACGTTTCAAAGGGTGAGGGCTGCTGCAAAACTGAAACTGAAACTAGAATGAGATGGTAAAAAAAGCAAAAGGAAATAAAGGAGAAAAATGTAGGGAAATTA
Source organism: Lathyrus aphaca (assembly GCA_963966055.1). Taxonomy (NCBI): domain Eukaryota; kingdom Viridiplantae; phylum Streptophyta; class Magnoliopsida; order Fabales; family Fabaceae; genus Lathyrus; species Lathyrus aphaca. The sequence goes on along the minus strand of OZ014519.1, from coordinate 391,879,873 downwards.
AAGATTGTGCTAGAATGGGCCCTACCCCGCTGCCTACGTACCTCACTGGACATGAGGATCAGAGACGCCGTAGTTCCCCTAACTAGGGGTTGAAAAGATTGCTTGTGTCTTAAGGCCTGAACTGCCTATGTCAATGCTCAGGTGTTGCAGGCTCGGACGACAAGTGCGTTACCGTCTTGCAAAATGACAAGGAGAAGCAAGTTCGCAGACAGAGCAAAGGAGATGAGAAAAGAATTCCCGAAGGAAAGACGATTATTGTTTGTTTGTGTTTGTTAGAGCTTTTTATTAGTGTGTCACAAGAGAATGAACTCAAGCTCTTTTATATGGAACGTGCACTTGCAACTACATTCCAAGATGGAATAATAGAACAAGCACACCAAGCAAGGAGAACTTATCCAAGACTTGTTTCCAAAGGCAAGGGCCTAATTTCATTGACTTGTTGAATTTATTAGGTGTTTTAGTGATTAAAGATGAAGAAGTGTTTTTAGGGTTTTTCTTGATGAAGATGACTTCATGATCCGACTTGTGCATCATGCTAGACAAATGCATTATTCCAAGATGGAATGAATACATATGTCCCATGGAATAAGGCTATTACACAAGAAGTCACTTCTTTCTTTATTAATGTTTTTTTTAGGTTTTGTTTTGAGATGAGAATAGAAAGAAACCAAAGGAGCAAAAAGATAAAAGTCTAAAAATGGGGGGGAAAACTAAACCTAATGTTGTCATGCAAAAGTGTGGTCCTAAGGTTAGTGAGGTTTCAACTATCCTAAGGATGAAGAATTGAAATGTGGATGAACATCCACACTTCTCTTACCATGAGCCCCTGCAAGTTAGCAAAAATCCAGCACATGTTCATCAATAAAATCATGGGATTAGCATGCTCAAAGTTCACATCAACAAAGGTCAAACAATCATGCCAAACGGAAGCATGCATCAACAACTAGAAAATCACCCCAAACAATCATGTTCAATGATCATATAATGATCCATGGCATTTAAAACAAGTAAGGGGATCAAACATGCCTAAAATAGCCCAAAATGGCCCACTGCTTTAGTGTTAACCGGTTAACCAAAGCGTTAACCGGTTAACCAGTCAAAATATGCAGAAAAACACCACAGAAAAAGGTGCGTTAACCGGTTAACCAATCCGTTAACCGGTTAACACTGTTAAAACAACAACAATTCCTGCAGAAAAATCAGTTCAAACCATCTTTTCCGATTAATCTCGCACCAGACCAGCAAGCAATTGAGTGTGAAAATAGTATATCAATTCACATTAAATGGCATCATCAAGCTCATGAACATTAATACATAGATCTGGTTACCAATCAACCAATCAATTCAAGCAACACAAGCAAATACGCAAGCACATGGCGGATCTAAAGCGCAAGCATGCAAATAAGCTAAAACAGAGCTAGATCTAAATTTAACAAACCTACAAAGCGGAGGTATGCTTTGGTAATTGTTGATCGAGCTGAAAATGAAAGGTCTCACGCAAAACTTTGAAGATCCAGTGCTAAGCTTCACACTCCATGCAAAATAAATGCAAGAACAAGGTCTTGATGTAGAATTTTGGATCCAAAAGCACTTCTAAATCCCAATCCAGATCTGAATCACCAATTAAACTAGCAAAACAATGCAAAGAAGCTATGGACGGAGATCTAGTTCCAAGATCCACACACCTTAAGGCAAGGTTATGTGATCTTCAAAGAGGAACTTTGAGTGATTTGGAAAATTGGGAGAGAAAAGTGAGATAATTGTGAGTGAGAAGAGTGAATGTTCAGAATGAGAATGAAAAATGAGAGAGGTTTCTTTCTTGGTTTGGAGAGAAATGGATTAAATATGGTTTAGGTTTTGGGCCCAAAAATTAGGCTTGGGATCCAAAAAAATGGTTTGGGAAAGAGATTAGGATTTAGCAATGGAATTAGGCTTGGATAAGAGTTCTAGATCCTTCTTTTTAATTCAAATTAATAAAAATTAGAAAATGGAAATTGGAACCAAATCACACATGCTGAATTTGCAGCTGGAAATTCAAAATTCGCAGCCGTTAACCAGTTAACCAATCCGTTAACCGATTAACGCCAGTGAATTTTGAATTTTCCCTCCTTTTGGTGGGAAACCTCAGGAATCACCCGGTGTCAACTGTTTTGATCTGATTTTGATCCTCAATCCCTTCTTTAGGCTTTGACCCTGATCTCAACCTTGTAACCTGCCTTGTGAGCTTTGAATTTCCCTGATAATTGATCATATGCCTTATGCTGGAACATGAAAGTGCCATGCCTCATTTTTCTATGCAATATGCTAAGGATATGACATGCTGATGATGATTATGATGTGATGATGATGATAAACATGAGAGGGAAAATTTGGGGTGTTACAGCTTCCCCTATTCAATCAACTGTTAACCTGAAAAGGATGGTAGCACGGCTATCGACCGTTCAAGATGAATTGTGGTTGAATACCTAGAAGACCTGAAATTTGCACTCTGTTGGAGAATGCAAGCAATGGGAAATAACCCCAACCAAGTGACGCTTTGGCGACTGAAGTGGGGAGAAAGCACACGAGCTCCTTCCAAACTGAGTTGTTACTTCGGATAGAAAACCTTAGACAGACGAGTCTCCTTGAACAAACTTAATACGCCAGGAACAGGACATGTGAGCCATCTTCAAACAATCCTGTTACGCCAGGATCTGGACATACGTGCTCCCTTCAAATAAACCTGTTATGCCAGGTGTTGGGCATATGAGCCCTCATACATTCTGCAATATATGATCTGAGACAGATGAACCTCCTTTGGATTAACCTGTTACGCCAGGACCGGTGATGCACTTAAGTCTGTGGGATAGACATGCATAATCAGGATAGACGCACCCTCTTCATATGTTATCCTTAGACATATGGCCTAAGATAGACGAGTCTTCTTTAGGCAAACCTATTACGCCAGGTGCAACAATAGGATTTGACGAACCCTCTTCACAAATATTGCGTAGATAAGTGGTACTTGAGACAGACGAACCTCCTTCGGATATACCTATTACGCTAGGACCGGTAACCATTTTGACGTTTAACCCCACCGTCAGGACTTCAAACCTCTTCAATACAGACGAGTATCGGATGATCATCAAGAGAACACAGACGAGTGCCATAAGTCAATGATACAAACGAATATCAGACGATGATCTAAGAAACGCAAACAAACGCTTCTGGTAGTGATACATACGAATACCAGCCACTGATACACACGAATACCAGAAATCCAATACAGACGAGCACTTGGAGTAGCAATACAGACGAGTACCAGAGTGATTATCAAATCAACACATATGGATACCAGTTAACACAAACGAGTGTTAGGGATGATACAAAGGAGTATCCAAACAATGCAAACGAGCTTCAAACAGATAAGCAAATATCAAACACAAACGAGTGTTGGGGAATGCAGACGAACGTTCCGCAGATATCGAACACATATGAGTGCTGAGGAAATGCGGACGAGCATCAGCATATACCATCTATAGGCGACTGCTGGGGAAAGCAAACGAGCAACGACAAAGTGTGAACATAGACGAGTGTTGAGGGGATGCAGACGAGCAAAAACAGATGTCAAGCACAAACGAGTGTCGAAGAATGCAGACGAGCAATTAAATGCCTAGCAAGAAACACGACCCTGCCGGGGATAAAATTCACAACCGAGCGAGTGCTGGGAAGTGCAGACGGACATCCAGCAAATATCAAACACAAACGAGTGCTGAGGAGCATGCATACGAGCAGTTATCAATCATTAAGCACAGACGGGTGTTGTGCAGTGCAGACGAGCATCAACTAAATCAAACACAGACGAATGCTGAAGAATGCGGATGAGCATTAGAATATTTCAAACACAGACGAATGCTGAGGAATGCAGACTATCATCAGAATCTACCATCCATAGGCGACTGCTGGGGAAAGCATACGAGCAACAACATCCCAGTAGGACACGCCACTCTGCCGGGGAGAAATGAACGAATAATTATTCACCTATGAGCGAGTGATGGGACTGCAGACGAGCAACCAGCAAATATCAAACACAAATGAGTGCTTGGGAGCATGCATACGAGAAATTATCAAACACAGACGAGTACCGAAGAGCATGCATACGAGCATAAAGCGGGTACCCAACACAGACGAGTGTCGGGAGATGCAGACGAACACAAAACGGATACCCAACACAGACGAGTACCAGGATATGCAGACGAGCACAAAACGGATACCCAACACAGACGAGTGCCAGGAGATACAGACGAGCACCCTTCGAAATGCCCTGATTGGCAATGAAAATCCCGACTCTATAGGGGAATCTGGTCAAAGGCTTTGACAATGCCTAACTCTGACTGGGGAGATGAATGACGGTTTGTATCATCACATGGCCAAAATAGATTGGCAACTTCTTTGGAGAATACTCCAATGACGGGAGTGGATCTCGATCATGAACTCTGCGGGGAAATGACGACCTTTAGACTCGGCTGGGGATGATACTTGGTCAGACCCTAGCTGGGGAGAGAATTCTGAAGATTTCAACTCTGTGGGGAAGAAGGCATCAGTTGCTTGCTGGGGATATCCCATAAACACTCCGATTAGAGACGAACCTCTTCGGTTAGGTTTGAAACTCCGCTGAGGATCCCACTTTCTCTAGCTCAGTTGGGAACGGTTCCATCTGAACTCTACTGGGGATGACTATGTCTTTCTCGTGAAGAACAACCACCACTTGGGGGTGACACCATCTCTGATTAGATTTGAACTTCTGGTAGGGATCTCACTGCTATAGCTCAGCTAGGGAGCATTCTCTGCTTGGGGAAGTGCAACATCGCCCTGCAAAACCTGCAACAACAGTATACACACAGGTGCCCCGGGGATTTGCATGGTATGAGCTGTTCATCCATTGTCACCCTACACTCAAAGATTTTTAATTGTTTCCCGGCAATGTCAATTTTCTTTAGAAAAATCAACATGTTTCATATGCAATGTTCTTTTTGCCAAAAATTCAGGACATTTTTGCAAACAAAGAAAACACAACGCAACACGGCTTTTGACTGAATATTCATTTATTGAGTGGCCTCTGAATAGGCAAAATTTTACATCAGGAAGCAACTACCTGGAAAGAGGTAGCTACCATAAAATTGAGAAAGGAAACTATCCTAATGGCAATGTACACGACATTCCAATGAGTTTCCTTCTTGCTATGACCAACATGTCTTCAAGACTTTATGTTATTGCCTTTGCTTTCTGAAGAAGATGAGGGGACTGATTCCTATCCTTCTGATATTATCAGACTGCACAAAACGGTGATTTGGTTCAGATTACCCAGATCACAATTGTTCGCTTATTCCCTTGTTTTGCGTGGATCACCCTTTCGGGTTTTCAATCCACCGGGATACCCTTTTTTGCCTGAGCTGTCCGATTTGGCTTTTCAACTTAGCGGGTGTACATTTTTTCATTTATTTTCCCTAATTTTTTCCCGAGCTTTTTATTCTGTTTTTAGCTCGCCGGGATGCCCTTTTCTTGCCTGGACTTTATTTCTATTTTTGTGTCCAACGGGTCTTTTTATGCGAAGTATTTTTTAACTGAGTCCAAGTTAACAAGAGACTAGAAATCTTCTCCATCCATAGTAGTGAGCATCAGCGCCCCACCTGAGAAAACTTTCTTTACTATGAATGGGCCTTTGTAGTTTGGGGTCCACTTGCCCCTGTGATCTGAACCTGGAGGAATGATCCTCTTGAGCACAAGCTTGCCTACTTGATACTCCCGCGTACGTACTCGTTGGTCGAATGCTCGCTTCATTCTCCTCTGATAAAGCTGACCATGATAGATAGCCGCTAATCTCTTTTCCTCAATTAGGTACAACTGATTATATCGGGCACGTACCCACTCAGCCTCATCAAGCTTCACGTCCATCATCACACGCAATGAAGGAATTTCTACCTCCACAGGCAAGACTGCCTCCATGCCATACACCAATGAGAAAGGAGTTGCCCCGGTTGACGTCCTGACTGATGTTCGGTACCCATGCAGCGCAAATGGTAACATCTCATGCCAATCTTTGTAAGTGACAACCATCTTCTGCACAATCTTCTTAATATTCTTATTCGCCGCCTCTACCGCGCCATTCATCTTTGGTCGGTAAGGAGAAGAATTGTGATGTTGAATCTTAAAGTCCCAGCACAGCTCTGCCATCATCTTGTTGTTTAAGTTGGAACCATTATCAGTGATGATTCGCTCGGGCACTCCGTATTTGCAAATGATGTCTCTTTTTAGAAATCTGGCTACCACTTAACGAGTGACATTGGCATATGATGCGACTTCGACCCACTTGGTGAAGTAATCAATCGCAACCAGGATGAAACGATGATCGTTCGAAGCAGTAGGCTCTATCTTCCCGATCATGTCAATGCCCCACATAGAAAAGGGCCAAGGAGATGACATGATATTGAGCGGGCTCGGAGGAACATGCACTTTGTCTGCATAAGTCTGGAACTTGTGGCACTTACAGACGTAAGGACAACAGTCTGCATCCATTGTTAGCCAATAATACCCTGATCTCAACAACTTCTTAGCCATTGCATGCCCTCCTGCATGAGTACCGAAAGATCCCTCGTGGACTTCTTGCATTAACAGGCCTGCTTCGTGTCTATCCACGCATATGAGCAGAACCATGTCAAAGTTCCTCTTATACAAAACCCCATTTGTATTCAAGAAGAAGCTAGCAGTAAGTCTTCTCAAGGTCTTCTTGTCATTGGACGATGCCCCAGCTGGGTATTCTTGTTTTTCTAGGAAAAGCTTGATATCAAAATACCAAGGTTTCTCATCAGACACTGCATCTACAGAGAAAGCATAAGCTGGTGTGTCAAGCCTGGAAATGTCAATCCTGGGCACATAGTTCCAACACAAGACTTTGATGGGCAAAGAAAGAGTAGCCAATACATCGGCAAATTGATTCTTATCTTGTGGTATATACTGCAGCTTAACTGTTGTGAAGAACGTCAACAGTCTTCTGGCGTAATCACTATAAGGAATTAAGTGTTCTTGATGTGTATACCACTTACCGGTAATTTGGTTCATAACGAGGGTTGAATCCCCAAATATATCGAGGGTCTTAATCCGGAGATTAATGGCCTCCTCTATTCCTATTATGCAAGCCTCGTATTCCGCTTCATTGTTGGTGTAGACGAAAGTAATTTTGGCAGCGAAGGGAAAATGAACACCTTTGGGGGTGATAAGAACAACACCAACTCCACGTCCGTTGATATTGATTGCCCCATCAAACATCAACTTGCATTTGGATTCAGGGTCAGGCCCCTCCTCCGGAAGTGGTTCCTTGCAATCTCTTTCCTGGAGGTACACGATGTCCTCATCAGGGAAATCAAACTTCATCGGCTGATAATTGTCTTCAAGTGGTTGTTGTGCCAGATAATCTGACAATACACTTCCTTTGATGGCTTTCTGGGAAGTATACTGTATGTCATACTCTATTAAGATCATTTGACACCTCGCAACCCTTCCGGTTAATGCTGGTTTCTCGAAAATGCACTTGACGGGGTCCATTTTAGAGATTAGCAGTGTGGTATGGGTCATCATGTACTGCCTCAGTCGGCGAGTAGCCCATACCAAAGCGCAACAAATTTTCTCGAGCAGTGAGTAAAGGGATTCACAATCGGTAAACCTTTTCCTAAGGTAGTAAATATCATGCTCTTTTCGACCAGACTCATCTGTTGGCCTAGAACACACCCCATCGACCCTTCTAACACAGTCAAGTACATGATGAGTGTCCGTCCTGGAACTGGAGGCATTAGAATCGGAGGCTCCTGCAGATATTCTTTTATCTTTTCAAAGGCTCTTTGACAGTCCTCTTTCCACCTGACCGTTTGCTCTTTTCTTAACAATTTGAAAATTGGCTCGCATGTGGCAGTTAGATGAGATATAAACCGCGAAATGTAGTTCAATCTCCCTAAAAACCCATGCACTTCTTTTTCTGTTTTCGGTGCAGGCATATCTTGTATTGCTTTTACTTTTGCAGGATCTACCTCGATTCCTCTTTGGCTAACAATGAAACCCATCAATTTACCAGAACGCACTCCGAACGTGCACTTGATTGGATTCAACCTCAGTCTGTACTTTATCAATCTATCAAACAGCTTTTTGAGATTGACCAGATGCCCTTCTTCGTCCTGGGACTTGGCAATCATGTCATCCACATAGAATTCAATTTCTTTATGTATCATATCATGGAACAATGTTACCATAGCCTGTTAATATGTTGCCCCGACATTCTTCAATCCAAAGGGCATAACCTTATAACAGAATGTCCCCCATGGGGTAATGAACGTTGTTAATGCTATTATTTTATGATTGGCATTATGTTTGGTAAAACTAATATGGCTGGAAAATGTTGAAACAAGAAGTTCCATATGTTAAATTAACATGGTATAGATTCTGGAAGAGGATGTCCCATATGATGTCCTGACATGGTGGCACAGATAAATGTGGTTATAATAATTGGAAGATGTCAAAGAAGATGTTGAAACATCTGCAAATGTCATGACAGAATTACTGTCATATGTTACAGACAGATGTCAAAGAAGATGTTGAAACATCTGCAAATGTCATGACAGAATTACTGTCATATGTTACGGACAGATGTCAAAGAAGATGTTGAAACATCTGCAAATGTCATGACAGAATTACTGTCATATGTTACAAACAGATATTAAAGAAAATGTTGAAACATCTGCAACTGTCATGACAACATTACTGTCATGTGTTACATATAGATATCAAACAAGAAGTGTTGAACTTAGTTCAGGATGTCACATCAGATGTTGTGACATTGTATCAGTTAATGATATAAGTTCAGTTTACAGGATGTCACATAAGATGTTGTGACATTGTATCAGTAAATGAAGTAAGTTCAGTTTTTCAGGATGTCCCAACAGATGTTGTGACATCTCAAACCTGCTACCAGAATTAATTAATGACTAACAGAACTGAGTAAATTCAAGGGAATCTATCTGGAATTAATTGGAAAGAGATAAGCAATACAAGGCGCATATTTAGGGAGATTAGTTATCTGATTTCAGTATAACAGAATAACTAATTCACCTTGAATTAAGGAGGTAGCAAACTAACTAACCCTAATTCAAGGTGATGACATTGGGATTTATCAGATCTGAATTATGCAGAATATTCTGGAGATATTATGCAATCATATGTGGTGCTGATTTAGAAGATCTTAAAGACTCAATTTAAATTGAAGACAAATATTGAAAAATATAGGTTTCTATATTTAGAGATATTTTAGGAGTTTTTAGATTTGAAGATCTTTTGGAATATTTGTAGCAGAGTTTTTCTGCATATTTGTAGCAGCTATTGTTGTGATTGTTTAGGCCCAAATCCAGTTGGGAATAGGTTATAAAAGAAACCCTGTAACCTAGTTTAGAATTAACCCAATGAACCGAAAATGTAAACATTATTAGGGTTGTTTTCTTGTGGTAGCCGTGAATAACAAGGAACTCTATTGTGGCTGTTTCACTTGTGATTCTCAAAGCTTGTAAGCAAGAGAAGTATTGTGTCTTGATTGAAACTTTTAAGTAAGATCAAGCTGTTGTGTTTGAAGTGTGACTTCAATTTTATTGTAAAAGATCATTGTGTGATTGAGGGGGAGTGAGTTGGTACTCATATCTAAGTTGTGTCTTAGGTAGAAATTGCATTGGGTAAATATTAAGTGAAAGATTAAACTGGGTGGTTTAAGTCTAGAATTAATATTACTTATAGTGGATTTCCTCCTGGCTTTGTAGCCCCCAGATGTAAGTGTGGAGATACACTGAACTGGGTTAACAATTCTGATGTGTTCTTTATATCTTTTATGTTTTATGCAGTACCTGAACTGAATGTCCTATCAGATGTCCCAACATCCTGGAGCATGTTTGACTCTGATATATCAGAATTATTTAAGTACTGATATGTATGCCTTACCATGTTTATAAGTAACAGATAAGATGTCTCAACATCATATTCGACATCTGAGTCTGTCATACCAGAATTTCAATTGGTATCAGAGCAGGCATCCTGGTCTGTTTCTGGATGAGATCTAAGGGGGATACTTTCTGGTTCATAGTAAAGGAAGAAGGATGATATAATGAAAAGCTGTTGAAACTTGAGAGGTTCATATTGGCGTTTGAATGGTCCCTAGAAGTGGAGGATGGACTATTCATCATATGGTGTATATTGGACCAGTCTGGTGTTATCAGGGCTGGAAATTTGCTGGTGAATTGCTGTGTAGCTATGATGTCAGACAGAATGTCCTGACATCTTGGTTCAGAGAATTCTATATTTGAAGGAGGCTTGTATTCAACTTCTGTACTGCTGCATGTGCCTCTGATATTTTCTGAAGTTATACCAAGTTTGTGTGTTACTTGGATTAGATGCACTGTGGTTGGGAAATGTTCTGGTTGTTCTTGTATGGGGAGTTATATCTGTATCTGAATTGATGATCATACAATTTATGATGTGTTATGTTTGATAGTGGTTTCCCAGTACTTCCTTCAAAGGCTGTTGTAAAACTTCAGTTCATAATGTCAAGTTTGATGTTCTATCATGTGATTACAGAACTGGAGAACACTTAGTTCAGAATGTTGTGGTTCTTGATGAAAGAAGAGGTTGGAGCCAAAACAAAAGAGTATAATTATCAAATCTTTCATGCGGGAGTGAAAATCTTGATAAGTTATCTCTTAAGCTTATTTATGGGTACCTAATGAGGATATTCTTCCTGGTTATGGTGTCCTATGTTGTTTAGGTATAGCTGGAGAAAATCTCTCTTGTGAAGATACATGTTTATGATTGTCTAAATCATGAACTGAAGGAAGTTTCATCAAGAAAGAAGCTAAATTGATATGTCAATCCTAATGGCTTGACAACACACTACACATCAACAGTTTATGGTAAATGTTGAATCAAAGACCTAAAAGATTGTTTTTTTTTTGGATTTCTGAAGCTATGAAGCTGAATACTCCTTGAGATGCTACTGTCTATTGTATGTATGCAAAGTATCTTTCATAATGTTATAGCACTTCAGTTGGAGCTGATTGAAGAAAAGATAGTGATCTTGAAAGCAATAATGTTTCATAACCAAGCTTAGTTTTGTGTTCCAGAAGAAGGAAACTGGTGTGATATCCTGCTAACATGATGGATGCTTTGGGTGCTAGACAAATGTGTGATGATCACATATGTTTGGAACCTACTCCTAACCTGGAAGAGGAGGCATCTATGCTACATGTTGAAGACTTAGATAATGACTCTGACACAGAGATCATTGCTTCTGTGGACCCTAGCATAGCCAAAAGGCTTAGGGCTAGAAAGGAAAAGAAGACTGCAGGACATTCAACTCCTGAAAAGAAGCAGCCTACTCCAAAGAAAGACAAGGCCAAAGTGGTATTTGGTCCTACTAAACAATGGAGCAAGGTGAATACCCAAAAGAGGAAAGTTGTAACTCCACCAGATTCAGATGTTGAAGAGGATGTTCCAACATCCCAACCAAAGAAGAAACCAGCACCCTCAAGGTCCACCTCTGCTGTTCCAGAAGCTCCTATGGACAATGTTTCATTCCATCATGTGTCAAGTGTGAGCAGATGGAAATTTGTATACCAAAGAAGGGTAGCACTTGAAAGAGAGCTGGGCAGCAATGAACTTGAGTGCACTGAGGTAATTGACCTAATTTCTTCTGCTGGTTTATTCAAAACAGTATCAAACTTTTCACCTTGCTATGAGCTGCTAGTCAAGGAATTCAGTGTCAACCTACAAGAGGACTGTGCTGAAGGTAAATCGGATGAATTCAGAAAAGTCTATGTAAGAGGGAGATGTGTGGAATTCTCTCCTAGGGTTATCAACCATTATCTAGGGAAAGAATCTGATGGACCTAATGAGCTGGGTAAGACAGATAACCAGGTGTGCAAGGTCATTACTACCAATCAAGTCAAAGCTTGGCCAGTCAAGGGAAAACTTTCTGTTAGCTTGCTAACAAGGAAGTATGCAATGCTGCATAGGATTGGCACTGTAAACAGGGTCCCTACCAACCATACTTCTTCAATAGCAACTGGATTGGGCAGATTCATATATGTTGTGGGCACCCAAACAAAGCTGGACTTTGGGGATTACATCTTTGATCAAACCCTAAAGCATGCAGGAACATCAGCAACAAATCTTCCCATTGCTTTTCTCTCTCTGCTATGTGGAATCATACTAAGCCAGTATCCAGGTATCCTCACTGAGAAGGATTCAGTCTACAAAAGAAAAAGTCCTCTGGCCTTCCATTACAAACTTTTCTTGAGCCATCATGCTGCTGATGTTGAAGCTTCCACTAGGACATCTGCTGGACCTTCAAAAGCAAAGACTTCCATATCCAAAGCTGCCTTGATTGCAGATCTGAAGAACACTTGCAAAAAGCTGGATGCCAGGAAGAAAAAGCTTGAGGAAGTAATTCAAAGGCTGGAGCTGGAAGAGGTTGCTCAGAATACTGATGAATCTGATGATGAATTTGAAGATGAAGAAGCTTCTAAATGTATCTACAAATGTGGGTGATAAATGCATGACTTTGGTCATGATTAAAGCTAGCAATGTGACCAACAATTGCTAGAAGCAAGGGATGAATGTCAGATTGGGAAGTCTGATAAGAATGGTTGTTGAACTGGTAGTCTCTTCCACTACTAGTCATGGATAGTGGCAGTATGAACCCTTTGTAGCAAGCAAACTAAGAGCATCTGTTTTGGAATATAAAATCAAGTGTGGATATTTATCAGTTGTGCTTTTTGTATGTTCATCAAGGGTGTGAAATTGAGAAGTAGTGGAGTTTATACTCAGCTGGAGTATTGTTTATCCATGACATAAGGAGATCCTGCTAATCTTATCTGGAGCTAACCTTAAAATCCTTCAAAATTAAAAGATCAGATTGTGTAGAACTATCTGATAAGGTATTATACAAGGATTTAAGATCAATTGTTGTTTGTGGAGTTCACAAATATTTGATTGATTATCCTTGTGATTCAAGATTGGTGATGTTCAAAAAGATGTTGGAACATCTTATCATCAGAGTTTGTGCAGAATCATGGGAGAGGTATTGCATAAGCTGTAGCATTGGCTTCAGTCTTGTGTGACAGGAGTTATGTATTTCTGGAAAGTTTCTTGGCAAGAACTGGTCTGGATATTGTTGATTCTAAAGATGGAGATGAAAGACCATGAACATATCATAATCTTGATGACTACTTGGATTGGTTTATTTCTGATCTAGGTGTAGTCCAGAATGCTCATCATGGAGTTAAGATAGGTGGCGATATCATATTTGTTTAGACTGCCTTACTCAAGGAAAGGTGGCATCCTTGGTATAGTTATGAGGTGTAGTTCTTAACTATTCCTTCTGAATAATCAGACAGTGGCAGGTTTGAAGACTTTGGAGAAACATTGGAAGTTTCTCATCAATATGTGTTATCGGTAGGAATTTCTGCAAAACCAATAGAATGGAGGTTGTTTACTCAAACTTGATGGATAAATCAAGTCTATGAGAGCATGGAACTCTTGTTCTATAAAGGAAGGAGGTTCTTTCAAGTGGCAGAAGAAGGACCTGAATTTAACAAATGGATGTGGGCTAATAATGTTTAAACATCTAGTTCAACATCAGAGTCTAATTGATCAGGAGATTATCAAAATGTGGTAATTGGTTGATCTTTAAAGTGGATTCGAAGAATCAAGATAATCAGAGTGTGGCAGCTGGTTGTTCTTGAGGATTGTCTTGGAACAAATTGCTCTTGGGCAGAGGAGTGATGAGTTGAAGACTCAAGAGGAATTATTCTTCTTGAAGGTGGATGAGAGTTTATCATTCTTTCTGGATTTCTGATTCTAACTGGTGGCACAGTGTAGTTGAAGATTTTCAGTTCTTGGATTACTATGCTATAGTAAGTCCAGTTGGTGGAGCACATCTAGGATCATGGTGATAAGGTCTTGGTGTATGAAAAATGTTCTAACTAAGTGTTAGTACATTATATGGGGTGTTTATCTACATGGTTTCTATTATTAGACTACCTAATCATATGGGAGAATGATGAAGTAGATGATCTATATTGGAAGAAACATGTAGAAGAGACTGAAGTATATCAGGTATTGATTGCTTGGAAGTTTGTTTATGGACATTCATTCTAATGTCATAATTAGTTTGGATGTGTTTTATCTGGATTGTATGGCCTTTGGTGTGTAAAGGCTTAATGTCAAGAACCTGTGTGCTAGAAGATGTTCATCTTGTGTAGTCTGTGGTAACTACAAACCCAGAAAGGAATCAGGTATGCTTTGGTACAAGAAGTGAATGTGTTCAATTGGGAATTGAACAGAGGGGGAGCTCTTGAAGACATGAAGATGCGTCTTATGTTTTCCTTTCATCAATGTACAGAGAAGCATGGAGTATCCTAGACAGGGGGAGTGTGTTATAAGTATGTGCACCTGATTTTGTGGAGTTAAGGGGGAGTAATACCTTAACCAGATAAGAAGTATCCTAAGAGTCTAGAAGGCTATATTATATAATGCTGCTCTCTGCAGTTTATGTTTGATTCTTGAGGAATTGTGAAGCTTGTGTGTGTTTCAAGCTTATGGAGATTATATACCTCAATGTTTATTATCATACCTTTGTCTTTTTATGGCTAAAAAGGGGGAGAAGTAATAGTGTGAGGTCTGATATGAAGATGTGATGTTAAGGAACTTCTACATAAGGTACTACTACACCTGTATGTAAATTAGTTTTAGCCAAAATAAGCCAAAGGGGGAGATTATTAATGCTATTATTTTATGATTGGTATTATGTTTGGTAAAACTAATATGGCTGGAAAATGTTGAAACAAGAAGTTCCATATGTTAAATTAACATGGTATAGATTCTGGAAGAGGATGTCCCATATGATGTCCTGACATGGTGGCACAGATAAATGTGGTTATAATAATTGGAAGATGTCAAAGAAGATGTTGAAACATCTGCAAATGTCATGACAGAATTACTGTCATATGTTACAGATAGATGTCAAAGAAGATGTTGAAACATCTGCAAATGTCATGACAGAATTACTGTCATATGTTACAGACAGATGTCAAAGAAGATGTTGAAACATCTGCAAATGTCATGACAGAATTACTGTCATATGTTACAAACAGATATCAAAGAAAATGTTGAAACATATGCAACTGTCATGACAACATTACTATCATGTGTTACATATAGATATCAAACAAGAAGTGTTGAACTTAGTTCAGGATGTCACATCAGATGTTGTGACATTGTATCAGTTAATGATATAAGTTCAGTTTACAGGATGTCACATAAGATGTTGTGACATTGTATCAGTAAATGAAGTAAGTTCAGTTTTTCAGGATGTCCCAACAGATGTTGTGACATCTCAAACCTGCTACCAGAATTAATTAATGACTAACAGAACTGAGTAAATTCAGGGGAATCTATCTGGAATTAATTGGAAAGAGATAAGCAATACAAGGCGCATATTTAGGGAGATTAGTTATCTGATTTCAGTATAACAGAATAACTAATTCACCTTGAATTAAGGAGGTAGCAAACTAACTAACCCTAATTCAAGGTGATGACATTGGGATTTATCAGATCTGAATTATGCAGAATATTCTGGAGATATTATGCAATCATATGTGGTGCTGATTTAGAAGATCTTAAAGACTCAATTTAAATTGAAGACAAATATTGAAAAATATAGGTTTCTATATTTAGAGATATTTTAGGAGTTTTTAGATTTGAAGATCTTTTGGAATATTTGTAGCAGAGTTTTTCTGCATATTTGTAGCAGCTATTGTTGTGATTGTTTAGGCCCAAATCCAGTTGGGAATAGGTTATAAAAGAAACCCTGTAACCTAGTTTAGAATTAACCCAATGAACCGAAAATGTAAACATTATTAGGGTTGTGTTCTTGTGGCAGCCGTGAATAACAAGGAACTCTATTGTGGCTGTTTCACTTGTGATTCTCAAAGCTTGTAAGCAAGAGAAGTATTGTGTCTTGATTGAAACTTTTAAGTAAGATCAAGCTGTTGTGTTTGAAGTGTGACTTCAATTTTATTGTAAAAGATCACTGTGTGATTGAGGGGGAGTGAGTTGGTACTCATATCTAAGTTGTGTCTTAGGTAGAAATTGCATTGGGTAGATATTAAGTGAAAGATTAAACTGGGTGGTTTAAGTCTAGAATTAATATTACTTATAGTGGATTTCCTCCTGGCTTGGTAGCCCCCAGATGTAAGTGTGGAGATACACTGAACTGGGTTAACAATTCTGATGTGTTCTTTATATCTTTTATGTTTTATGCAGTACCTGAACTGAATGTCCTATCAAATGTCCCAACATCCTGAAGCATGTTTGACTCTGATATATCCGAATTATTTAAGTACTGATATGTATGCCTTACCATGTTTATAAGTAACAGATAAGATGTCTCAACATCATATTCGACATCTGTGTCTGTCATACCAGAATTTCAAACGTCGTTTTCTCCATGTCTCCTGGTGCCATCTTGATCTGATTATACCCGGAGAAGCCATCCATGAAAGAAAATACCGAGAACCGAGCGGTGTTATCTACCAGCACATCAATGTGAGGTAATGGAAAGTCATCCTTTGTACTTACTCTCTTTAGATCCCGATAATCGACGCACATCCGGACCTTGCCATCTTTCTTCGGTACAGGCACAATGTTAGCTACCCAAGGTGGGTAACTGGTCACAACAAGGAACCCGGCATCCCACTGCTTCTGAACTTCCTCCTTGATCTTCATAGCCATATCAGGGCTGGTTCTTCTCAGCTTTTGTTTCACGGGAGGACAATCTTCCCTTGGTGGCAGCTTGTGCATAACGATGTCAGTATCCAACCCTGGCATATCCTGATACGACCAGACGAAGATATCCACATATTCACGTAGCATACCAATCAACTCCTTCTTTACCTCGTCCTGCAGACTGGCCCCAATCTTTATCTCTCTCCTTACATCTTCAGTCCCGATGTTGATGATCTCTATTTCTTCCTGATGAGGCTGAATGACCCTTTCCTCTTGTTTCAACAACTTGACCAATTCATCTGGGAGTTCACAGTCTTCCTCAACCCCTTCATCAGCTTGGTAGATAGGATTGTCGAAGTCATGCATAGTCATAGCAGGAACATTATCACGGGAATCCGAATGATCAACACTGCACAAGATGTGCTTGTTTCAGAATCCATTTGTTCAAAGAAGACGGAAATACACAAAAACACTGGAAAGAAAAACATTGCCATTTTATTTGTTTTTGTGAAAAATCTTAAAACGAAAGAAAGAGAACACAATTTTCTTGAAAAAATGTCCTTTATTTCATGGAAAAAGCGAATGCATTAAAACATGGTGGCCCTACAGATGGATCCATGCACCTTGGGCAGAGTGCAGGATTTGACATGCAGTATGATAAAAATGGAAACAAAGAAAATTACTTTGACTGCCAAGTAACTTGAACAAAATCTTTAGCAGACCAGTTCCGGAGCTCCTCCCCAGGTACGCATGGGTGAATCCAGTTATCCAAGTCACAGTCACTATCCCCATCGGCATCTGTTGCACAAACATTGTTGTAGTCGAGCATTCCAGCGCTAGTGAACGCTATGGGCTTGCCGCCATGAGACCAACTGGATTGACCAGGTTGATATCCGAGACCAAACTTCTCGTCTTTCTTTTCCAATTCTAACAAATTGCCCCTGCCCTGGGCCTTTCCGGATTGAACTACCACCCTAGCTTGCTTATAGGAGTAGATAGGAGTCTCTTCCTTCTCATTGCTTTGAACTGCTGGAGACAACGTACTGACATTGATCGTCTCAAAATCTTGACAAAGCGTCTCATGGATTTCCCCATCCATTTCTACATATTTAAAGGTCGACAGATGGCTCACGAAAATATCTTCTTCTCCGTACACAGTAACAACTTGGTCGTCTACCACATACTTCAACTTCTGATGCAACGTGGATGTTACTGCGCCAGCAACATGAATCCAAGGACGTCCCAACAAACAACTATAAGCGGGTTGAATATCCATAACATAGAAAGTACTCTTGAATATCTGAGACCCAATCTTCACCGGTAGCTCTACTTCACCAAACACAGATCTTCGGGACCCGTCGAAGGCTTTCACAATCAAATCGCTGGGTTGCAAGACGATGCCATCAACGTTCAGCTTCATTAAGGCCTTCTTAGGGAGCACATTGAGAGAAGAGCCTGTATCTACCAGGACGTGTGATAGAACAACAGCCTTACATTCCATGGTGATATGTAAGGCTTTGTTGTGATTGCGTCCCTCAGAAGTGAGATCTCTATCTGTGAATCCCAGCCCATGGCTGGCGTTTACGCTGCCTACCACAGCCTCTATCTGGTTGAAAATTATCTCTTGTGGTACATACGCCATTTGTAAAACTTTCAGAAAAGCCTCTCGATGAGCTTGGGAACACATCAGCAATGACATAATAGATATCTTGGACGGGGTCTGATTCAACTGTTCAACCACCTTATAGTCGCTTTTCTTAATTATTCTCATGAATTCCTCGACTTCCTTTTCAAAAGTGCCTTGACCGGCAGCAGGAGTTGTCACCTCTTCAGTCGCTATTTGCTTACCCTTGACCTTTGCAGCAGCTTCAGCTTCAGGATCACCTCTAAGAGCTTGAGGAGAAAAGAGACGCCCACTCCTTGTAAATCCACCAACTCCTCCGACATTCACAACAGTCGGGTAAATTATCACCGCTTAACTTTCCACCTTCTGGCCTTCTACATACACGTTCGAGCCATAGTGCCAAAGGGATGGCTTTGTCATCAGCATAAGGGACTGGTCCCAGTACAATAATGGTCACCAGACTCACTTCGGGAATATAGATAGTCACAGGCTCTCTCCGGACAGGAACTTCGGCAGGATCAAAATAAATCGTCACTGTAGACATGCAACCAATTTTATCATCCACTCTGTCAAACTGTAGAGACCCCTCGTCGATCAAACACTGCAACCCTGCTTTCAAATCCCCACAACCATTAACCGAATTCAAACAACCCTCACAGTCAAAATCACAACCTGGAAAAACCTTCCCTTTTAACAATCTGTCCTTCACGACTAACAAAGAAGTCTTCACTTCATCCATGTTCAAGATCAGGTTCAACCTTTCGCCACCGTCAATAGCGTTTATCCTGGCCCCTCCATGATTTGGAATGGGGTTTGATGTAACATTTGGAGACGGTGCAAAATTAATTGCCTTTTGAATCAATCATGTCTTGGACCTTATGCTGCAATGCCCTGCACTTCTCCGTTGGGTGCCCGGGAGCTCCTGAATGAAATGCGCATCTTGCATTAGCATCATACCCCACTGGAAGCTCTCTAGGTGGAGGTGGTTCTAATGTCCTCAACTGCACCAAGTTCAAGTCTAACAATCTCTAGAGCAGTGCCGTGTACGTCATTGGGATGGCTTCAAGCACCCTATTAGCTGGACGAGCTTGCCTCTGTTGATATGGTATTTGCTGATAGTTATTGTGTTGCGGTTGTTGTTGTTGTTGCTTCTGTTACACAGGACCTGTGGGGATGGTGACAGCTGCCACCTGCTCATAGGATCATGTGTATCCGCAGCCTCGACCTCGACCGTACACAACATTAGCCTCTCCCTCCCTTCTTCTTGGAGGTCCACTAAAAGACTTTCTCGCACCACTTGAGCTACTTGCACTAGTGTCTTGAATCTTTCCCATTTTCAGAAGAGTTTCAATTCTCTCTCCTGCTATCACAATGTCGTTGAACTTCGTTACCGAACAAGACGCCAGTCTCTCAATAAACCCCTTGCAGCGTTCCCATAAACATATCTGCCATTTCATTCTCCAACAAGGGAGGTTGCACTCGTGCAGCAAGCTGGCACCATCTCTGGGCGTACTCTTTGAACCCTTCTTTAGAACTTTGAGACATTGTCTGCAACTGGGTACGATTTGGAGCCATATCTAAATTATACTGATATTGTTTCACAAATGCCTCAGCCAAATCCTTCCAGCTTCGGATATTGACCCTGCTCAACTTCATGTACCATTCCAAGGAAGCCCCTACAAGACTATCCTGGAAGTAATATATCCACAACTTCTCATCATCTGTATGTGCAGGAATCCTTCCCACAAATGACTGAAGGTGGGTTTTCGGGCACGCCGTGCTGTTGTACTTATCAAAAGTGGGAACCTTGAACTTGTAGGGAATTCTCACCCCTGGAACCAAGCCCAAATCAGTGATGTCAAACCCTAGAAAACTCTGAGACTGAATGGCACGAATCTGCTCAGCCATTTCTTCGAACCTTTTATTCATGTTAACCCCTTGGCCTTCTGCCTCATCCAACAAGGTGAACTACTCGTCCTGCCCATCCATCTGCAGGTTATTCACTCCATCATTGAAAAAAGTGACCCTTGGTTGCACCATAAGAATTTCAAGACGGGCGCTAACCCCATTGCGATTGCCTCCATCTACGGTCCCATTGTTCCTGGCTTGATTGTTCTCCAACATTTCGTGCAGACGCTCCTGAGTTTGACCCATCCCAGCCATGAGAGTCATGAAGTTGTCCATTCTCGCCCTCAAGTCAGCCATATCTGCTTGCATTTGATCCATTGCTCTCTCTGTTCACCTTTGTAGGGTATCTGTGCACCGTTGACTGTCTCTGAACCTTCTTGGGAGCTATAGTGCCTAAAAGTGACTTGAATGTTAGAAAACTAGAGAATACCTGAAAAACAACAAACATGTTATATGCATGCAATGTAACTATTCATGTTTCCACGTCCAGGCATTAACATGCCCCAGTTCTGGTATTTTGACGAAAAACACTCCAGATGACCTTTTGGAAACTGACTTTTTCAAACTCTTTTGAGGAGTATTCAGACCCTGATGGCTTAGGACAACCAACTTTGCTCATTCAGAAACGGTAATTGGAAAGTAACATTGCATAACGTGAACAACCCAACAATCAGAGTTATAGACAAAAACAGCATTCCCCACAGGGTTACAATTCAATACAAAAGACAAGAAGATAAAACAAGACTCCTACAACAAGCCTGCAGGTAGTCTGGATACAAGCAACAATAAACTAAAACCCTAAACTAAAGAAAATCCAGGCTCTTCTTCTGCAGTCTCCACCTCTGTCCGGTTCTTCTCGACGTCTGCTCTCAGCTTGAGATCTGCAATCTCCTTTATTGCTTCCTCCAAGGCTAGCTGGCTCTGTACCAATTATTGAGTCTTTTCCCTTCGAACTTGTTCGACCTCTTCTTTCTTGAATGCCATCTGCGCCTCAAAGAAATCTTCCTTTTCTTTGTACTTCTTATACTCTTGTTCTCTTTGGCCCTGTAACCAAGCAACGGATTGACGAGCTTCTCTAAGAGTCTTCACAATCTTCTTGTGCTCCGCTTCTCTCTTTGACTATGTTAAACCCAATCTCTGAAAATGAGCTTCTCTCCCAGCAAACTCCTTTTCTTTAGCTTCTAAGGTATCCTACATCTTCTATAGCTTTTCTTCTGCTTCTTGCTTAGCATGATTGACACGGTGATACAAACTAGCCATTTCAAAATTCTCTACCCGAACCTCGTGCAACTGAGCTTCCAACTTCTTGTAATCTTCCATAGAAACAGTGGTTTGCACCGGTACCTCCTTTGGATATAGTGGAGCCTCAACCGAAAATGGAAGGAAGAAAGTATCAACCCTTCCTTGTATCTAAGCAGCAAAAGAGGGATAAGTCTTAGCGTCCACTTTTCCAAACTCTTTCTTTCCCTTACTCAACCTCACCTCCCAAGCCTGAAACGCCTGAGTGACTAGCTTCTCATTTCCTTCCAATGGTGCATACAGCGATTCCAAAATTTCTTCAGCAGAGGGAGGATCTTTTAGAGAGAAACCAAATTGTTTCCAAACCAGCACGAGATTATAATTGATCATTCCTTTCCTACCCAGCAACGGTACATTGGGAAACTCTCCACAACTGATAATCATTTATCTTCCTAATAAGTCTCTATTACTTCCCCAAGCTATATTGGCTGGGGTCAAGCCCATCAATCTTTTATACCACTTCCAATCTTGCTTCAACTCTTTGAACGGTCCTGACTTTGGGAGTTGCTTAACAAACCAATCAGCGAATAAAGGTGCACAACAACTTACGAATCCCTTTCTCTTCTCATTCTTGTAATGAACATTATAGTAAAAATCTCCCAATAAAGTAGGTACTGGATTCTTCTGAACAAATATGGAAATTGCCTCTATACAATTTAACCCCTTCTCCCCTGGGAACAAACTTATCTCGTAAACCATCAAAGCTAGTAACGCATTGAAACCTTCCCACTTGTTCCTAAGGGAAAACAAGTGAGCCTTTGTCACTAGGAAATCCAAGGCAATCCCTTTCCCCTCACTAGCCTCTAAACCCATCTTGATTATGAGCACACTGAGGTGGCAAGCACTGGCTATGTCTGCATGCGAGGGAGCCTTCCCTGAAGCATAATAAGGAATACCCTTTCCGATAGAAATCTTCAAGATGCTAGCAATCTCTTCCAAGGTAGGAGCCAGGATATATTCTGGAAATACGAAGACTCGAAGTTGAGGATCACAAAACTGCAATAAAGAATGAAGACTATCCCTCTGATCAACAGTTGGCTTGCTTACATAATTAAAAACCTTCCCATATGCAATGCAGGAATATGATCAACAACTGGGACTGTCTGGATACGAAACACGGGACTCAAGTGACCAAGACCCAAGATCCTCTGAATAAAGCCTCATGAACAAGAATTCAGTCTCAAATAAGCCCAAAAATCAAAGATCCAAATCCATGTAGCCTTATCAAATCAAAGAACTGTACTGGCAATGAGGTATGATGAGGTCGAGGGTTCCTGCAAACTTGTAAACCCCTCCCAATCTCACGGGTGTGCTTCGGGTCAAACATCACGGACTCTCAAAGCCGAATAGCAATAATACGTTCACCATTTCTGAGAAATGGCTCATGACCAAATCAGGGAATCAGTTTGGCATTATGTACTACTCAGTATAATATATGATGCATGAATATAAATACTGAAAGCAGTAAATAAAGCTGTAAATAAAACAGTAAATAAACACAGTAAAATAAACACACAGCAGCAAACAATCAACACCCAACGAAACAGAAACATGCAAGCGCTAGGATTGACTCTCAAGGGAACCAGAGATTCTGGTTAGGAATTCCCCAGCAGAGTCTCCAGCTGTCGATCCCCGGATTTTCATCCTGGTACAAACGCGAAAGTGGTGCAGAAAGAGGTAGAGTCGCCAACCATGCATTTTTATCTCGAAGGAACGGGAATGGTAATGATGCACAAACCAGAAGAAAATAAAAGGAAGGACACGGGTCCTGCGAACCAAAGAGAATGAGTTCGGGAGTCGGTTACGACCTGGGAGGGTATTAGCACCCCAGATCGTCCGCCGTACCCGACGGGATCCACGCTTGCAAAGAAAACATTTCAAAGGGTGAGGGGAAGAAAGATGCTGCAAAACTGAAACTAAAACTAGAATGAGAAGGGAAAAAAAGCAAAAGGAAATAAAGGAGAAAAATGTAGGGAAATTAAAGATTGTGCTCAAACGGGCCCTACCCCGCTGCCTATGTACTTCATTAGACATGAGGATCAGAGACGTCATAGTTCCCCTAACTAGGGGTAGAAAAGATTGCTTGTGTCTTAAGGCTTGAGCTGCCTATGTCAATGCTCAGGTGTTGCAGGCTCGGACGACGAGTGTGTTACCGTCTTGCAAAATGACAAGGAGAAGCATGTTCGTAGACGGAGCGAAGGAGATGAGAAAATAATTCCCAAAGGAAAGACGATTATTGTTTGTTTGTTAGAGATTTTTATTAGTGTGGCACAAGATAATGAACTCAAGCTCTTTTCTATGGAACGTGCACTTGCTACTACATTCCAAGATGGAATAATAGAACAAGCACACCAAGCAAGGAGAACTTATCCAAGACTTGTTTCCAAAGGCAAGGGCCTAATTTCATTGACTTGTTGAATTTATTAGGTTTTTTAGTGATTAAAGATAAAGAAGTGTTTTTTAGGGTTTTTCTTGATGAAGATGACTTCATGATCCGACTTGTGCATCATGCTAGACAAATTCACTATTCCAAGATGGAATGAATACATATGCCCCATGGAATAAGGCTATTACACAAGAAGTCACTTCTTTCTTTATTAATGTTTTTTTTAGGTTTTGTTTTGAGATGAGAATAGAAAGAAACCAAAAGAGCAAAAAGATAAAAGTCTAAAAATGGGGGGAAAGACTAAATATAATGTTTTCATGCAAAAGTGTGGTCCTAAGGTTAGTGAGGTTTCAAATATCCTAAGAGAAAAGAAGAACCAAAGAGGAGCAAGAAGAAGAGGAAGCAAGAGCTAGCAAGCAACTTACTCATCTAAAGGAGATAAGTTGCTCCCAAAGGGGGAGGAAAAGAGTTGCAACATATGATGGCATAAGGCACATCAAAAAGCGCAAAGAGAAAACACTTAAAAAGAGAGAAGGATGAAGAATTGAAATGTGGATGAACATCCACACTTCTCTTACCATGAGCCCATGCAAGTTAGCAAAAATCCAGCACATGTTCATCAATAAAATCATTGGATTAGCATGCTCAAAGTTCACATCAACAAATGTCAAACAATCATGCCAAACGTAACACACACAAGCATTTACGTGTCGAGAACACGGAAGCATGCATCAACCAGAAAGAAAATCACCCCAAACAATCATGTTCAATGATCATATAATGATCCATGGCATTTAAAACAAGTAAGGGGATCAAACATGCCCAAAATAGCCCAAAATGGCCCACTGCTTCAGTGTTAACCGGTTAACCAAAGCGTTAACCGGTTAACCAGTCAAAATATGCAGAAAAACACCACAGAAAAAGATGCGTTAACCGGTTAACCAATCTGTTAACCGGTTAACGCTGTTAAAACAACAACAATTCCTGCAGAAAAATCAGTTCAAACCAGCTTTTCTGATTAATCTCGCACCAGACCAGCAAGAAATTGAGCGTGAAAATAGTATATCAATTCACATTAAATGACATCATCAAGCTCATGAACATTAATACATAGATCCGGTTACCAATCAACCAATCAATTCAAGCAACACAAGCAAATACGCAAGCACATGGCGGATCTAAAGCGCAAGCATGCAAATAAGCTAAAACAGAGCTAGATCTGAATTTAACCAACCTACAAAGTGGAGGTATGCTTTAGTAATTGTTGATCGAGCTGAAAACGAAAGATCTCGCGCAAAACTTTGAAGATCCGGTGCTAAGCTTCACACTCCATGCAAAATAAATGCAAGAACAAGGTCTTGATGCAGAATTTTGGATCCAAAACCACTTCTAGATCCCAAACTAGATCTGAATCACCAATTAAACCAGCAAAAAGATGCAAAGAAGCTATGGATGTAGGTATAGTTCCAAGATCCACACACCTTAAGGCAAGGTTATGTGATCTTCAAAGAGGAACTTTGAGTGATTTGGAAAATTGGGAGAGAAAAGTGAGATAATTGTGAGTGAGAAGAGTGAAAATTCAGAATGAGAATGAAAAATGAGAGAGGTTTTTTTCTTGGTTTGGAGAGAAATGGATTAAATATGGTTTAGGTTTAGGGCCCAAAAATTAGGCTTGGGATCCAAAAAAATGGTTTGGGAAAGAGATTAGGATTTAGCAATGGAATTAGGCTTGGATAAGTGCTCTAGATCCTTCTTTTTAATTCAAATTAATAAAAATCAGAAAATGGAAATTGGAACCACGTCATACATGCTGAATTTGCTGCTAGAAAATCAAAATTCGCAGCCGTTAACTGGTTAACGCCAGTGAATTTTGACTTTTCCCTCCTTTTGGTGGGAAACCTCAGGAATCACCCGGTGCCAACCGTTTTGATCTGATTTTGATCCTCAATCCCTTCTTTAGGCTTTGACCCTGATGTCAACCTTGTAACCTGCCTTGTGAGCTTTGAATTTCCCTGATAATTGATCATATGCCTTATGCTGGAACATGCAAGTGCCATGCCTCATTTTTCTATGCAATATGCTAAGGATATGACATGCTGATGATGATTATGATGTGATGATGATGATAAACAGGAGAGGGCAAATTTGGGGTGTTACAAAGTGGAAGTGAATCAATCCTGTTTTCATTTCTTCACACTCAGTCTGCACTAAAAGAAAAAGAGAAAGAAACCCGGATCTTCATCTATCTCACCCTTCATTTCATACTTCCAAACAACAACCCAATATTCCCAACGACATAAATCAAATCCACCCATAATATTTGTGTATTATAATTTTATCAATTAAGCCATCTTAATTAATAATTTATGCAATTTTCATTAGCGTCTTTCCTATTTTAGTTTATCACTAAAATAATAATTTAGTCTTGGATATACACTTAAAAAAAGTAAGAGCCAAACTTGTGCATAATAAACAGTAAAAAATTAAAAAATTTGAAAAAAAATAACTAACAAACCGTCGTTCATTTGTATCTTCTACAACATATTTATAATTATCTAGGTCAAATACTTTATAAATCCAAATCCTTTGGTAATCTCATTATATTTCTTCATTTTTTTAAATGGATTGCCAAAGGGTTTGGATTTATGAAATATGATAACATATATATATATATATATATATATATATAGAGAGAGAGAGAGAGAGAGAATTTAATAGGAGTGAGCCCAACAACTGTATTTATATAAGGAAGTAAAGTTTGTTGTATATTGTGAAATATTTAAGGAATTTTTGTAATGTATTTTCAAAAATTCAAGGAATAAGTTTTGTGTCGATAAAATCCTAATATTTTGATGATGTGTGTCATCCTCACAAATGTTTTCCAATTAAATAAATTATTAAATCTCCCAATTAAAAAAAATCTTTATCAACATAATATTAATTATTATAAAATATCTCATGGTAGAGATTCACCGGCTTAAAAATATTTAGTCGCCATCATATTTTTAAGGAAAATAAAAGATAAACCAAAAACCCTAGGTAGAGACACTAGGTAAGGAGTCGGTTAAGCGGGAGGAAGGTGTTAGGCACCCCTCACTTCTATTATACCTAATAAGGTCCTCTTAGACTTTTTGGGATAGGTTGTTTGTATTAATCTCATGTTTATAAATTCCAAGAAAATTCCAAATAAATAAATACAAAAACTCTAATTTTTATCCCTTATTGTACTCGTTAGGGTTTTATAACCCTATTCATATGTACCCTCAATTTGAAGGATCATAGCGATCGTAGTTCCATTCACATATCCCCTAATTTTAATCCTTTATTTATGCCCTCAGAATTTAGAGCTCTATCCAATTATATCCCTAATTCATCCCTTAATACCCCTTATGTCATGAAAATTTTCCTTTAAATACCTTATAATATAAGATAAACATTAACCCCAATAAATAAATAAATTTAATTTATTTTTCATAATAGAGATAGTTTCACTTAATAAATAAACCATTAATTAAAAAACTCAAATTTTAAATATATAAACCCATGCTTAAAAAATATTATTTATCCCTTTTTAAATTGAAAACAAAATGTAACCAAAATAAAAATAATAATATAACCCATGTTTTAAGTCCCCAAATATATAATCATAATATATATCCCAAAAAATAAGTATTGAAATAAACCCTATTTTTTTAAAATGTTAGAATGAAATACAAGAAATTTATCTCCATAATATAAGATAAACATTAACCCCAATAAATAAATAAATTTAATTTATTTTTCATAATAGAGATAGTTTCACTTAATAAATAAACCATTTATTAAAAAACTAAAATTTTAAATATAAACCCATGCTTAAAAAAATATTATTTATCCCTTTTTAAATTGAAAACAAAATGTAACCAAAATAAAAATAATAATATAACCCATGTTTTAAGTCCTCAAATATATAATCATAATATATATCCCAAAAAATAAGTATTGAAATAAACCCTATTTTTTTAAAAGGTTAGAATGAAATACAAGAAATTTATCTCCATTTATTTTTTGAAATTATTAATCCCTTACATTCATATTATTATCCCTATTAATTTAATTTAATCAAAACCTAATCTTAAATCCCTAAATATTAAATAAAATCAAATTTTAATTAATTAATCTATCCTTAACCTGAAGTAAATTAATCGTAATTACCTAGAATTACCCCAACGAAAAATTAATGATAAAATCGTAAAAATAATTTAAAAAACCTAACAGCAAGAGACAAAGAAAATCTCCCTACCCCTTTTATCGATACAAGACTTTTCCCTTTTTTAATTAATAAAATAAAATAAATAAATATCATTTGATATAAGTGGAAGTGAATCAATCCTGTTTTCATTTTTCACACTCAGTCTGCACTAAAAGAAAAAAGAGAAAGAAACTCTGATCTTCATCTATCTCACCCTTCATTATATACTTCCAAACAACAACCCAATATTCCCAACGACATAAATCAAATCCACCCATAATATTTGTGTATTATAATTTTATCAGTTAAGCCATCTTAATTAATAACTTATGCAATTTTCATTAGCGTCTTTCCTATTTTAGCTTATCACTAAAATATTAATTTACTCTTGGATAAGCACTTTAAAAAAGTCAGAGCAAAACTTGTGCATAATAAACAGTAAAAAATAAAATTTCTTGAAAAAAAAACAACTAACAAACTGTCATTCAATTGTATCTTCTACAACATATTTATAATTATCAATGTCAAATACTTTATAAATCCAAATCCTTTGGTAATCTCATAATATTTCTTCATTTTTTAAATGCATTTCCAAAGGGTTTGGATTTATGAAATATGATAACTTAGAAAGTGAATTTAATAGGAGTGAGCCCAAAGGGTTTGACTTTTCTCATATAAAGTTTATGGTTATAACTTTTCAAGTTAAATGTAAATATATAAAAACAATATCTACTTAATTTAAATTTAAAATTATCATAATGACAATCCTAGATAAAATCCTATATTTTGATGATGTATGTCATCCTCACAAAACTTTTCCAATTAAATAAATTTTTAAATCTCCCAATAAAAAAAAATCTTTATCAACATAATATTAATTATTAAAATATATCTCATTGTAAAGAATCGCCGGCTTAAAAATATTTAGTCGTCATCATATTTTTAAGGAAAATAAAAGATAAACCAAAAACCCTAGGTAGAGACACTCGGTAAGGAGTCGGTTAAGCGGGAGGAAGGTGTTAGGCACCACTCACTTCTATTATACCTAATAAGGTCCTCTTAGACTTTTTGGGATAGGTTGTTTATATTAATCTCATGTTTATAAATTCCAAGAAAATTCCAAATAAATAAATACAAAAACTCTAATTTTTATCCCTTATTGTACTCGCTAGGGTTTTATAACCCTATTCATATGTACCCTCAATTTGAAGGATCATAGCGATCGTAGTTCCATTCACATATCCCCTAATTTTAATCCTTTATTTATGCCCTCAGAATTTTGAGCTCTATCCAATTATATCCCTAATTCATCCCTTAAATACCCCTTATGTCATGAAAAGTTTCCTTTAAATACCTTATAATATAAGATAAACATTAACCCCAATAAATAAATAAATTTAATTTATGTTTAATAATAGAGATAGTTTCACTTAATAAATAAACCATTAATTAAAAAACTCAAATTTTAAATATAAACCCATGCTTATTAAATATTATTTATCCCTTTTTAAATTGAAAACAAAATGTAACCAAAATAAAAATAATAATATAACCCATGTTTTAAGTCCCCAATTATATAATCATAATATATATCCCAAAAAATAAGTATTGAAATAAACCCTATTTTTTTAAAATGTTAGAATGAAATACAAGAAATTTATCTCCATTTATTTTTTGAAATTATTAATCCCTTACATTCATATTATTATCCCTATTAATTTAATTTAATCAAAACCTAATCTTAAATCCCTAAATATTAAATAAAATCAAATTTTAATTAATTAATTTATCCTTAACCCTAAGTAAATTAATTGTAATTATCTAGAATTATCCCAATGATATATTAATGATAAAATCTAAAAAATAATTTAAAAAACCTATCAGCAAGAGACAAAGAAAACCGCGCTCCCCCTTTTATCGATACAAGAATTTTCCATTTTTTAATTAATAAAATAATATAAATAAATATCATTTGATATAAGTGGAAGTGAATCAATCCTGTTTTCATTTTTCACACTCAGTCAGCACTAAAAGAAAAAGAGAAAGAAACTCTGATCTTCATCTATCTCACCCTTCATTATATACTTCCAAACAACAACCCAATATTCCCAACGACATAAATCAAATCCACCCATAATATTTGTGTATTATAATTTTATCAGTTAAGCCATCTTAATTAATAACTTATGCAATTTTCATTAGCGTCTTTCCTATTTTAGCTTATCACTAAAATAATAAGTTACTCTTGGATATACACTTTAAAAAAGTAAGAGCAAAACTTATGCATAATAAACAGTAAAAAATTAAATTTTTTGAAAAAAAAAAACAACTAACAAACTGTCGTTCAATTGTATCTTCTACAACATATTTATAATTATCAATGTCAAATACTTTATAAATCCAAATCCTATTGTAATCTCATTATATTTCTTCATTTTTTAAATGCATTTCCAAAGGGTTTGGATTTATGAAATATGATAACTTAGAAAGTGAATTTAATAGGAGTGAGCCCAAAAACTATATTTATATAGGGAAGTAAAGTTTGTTGTGTATTGTGAAATATTTATGGATTTTTTGTAAGGTATTTTAAAAAATCCAAGGAATAAGTTTTGTGTAGATTAAAAAATTTAAGGAGTTTTCGTTTTTGACTTTTCTCATATAAAGTTTATGGTTATAACTTTTCAAGTTAAATGTAAATATATTAAAAAAATATCTACTTAATTTAAATTTAAAATTATCATAATGATAATCCTAGATAAAATCCTATATTTTGATGATGTATGTCATCCTCACAAAACTTTTCCATTTAAATAAATTATTAAATCTCCCAATTAAAAAAAATCTTTATCAGCATAATATTAATTATTAAAAAATATCTCATGGTAGAGACTCACCGACTTAAAAATATTTAGTCGCCATCATATTTTTAAGGAAAATAAAAGATAAACAAAAACCCTAGGTAGAGACACTAGGTAAGGAGTCAGTTAAGCGGGAGGAAGGTGTTAGGCACCCCTCACTTCTATTATACCTAATAAGGTCCTCTTAGACTTTTTGGGATAGGTTGTTTGTATTAATCTCATGTTTATAAATTCCAAGAAATTTCGAAATAAATAAATCAAAAAACTCTAATTTTTATCCCTTATTGTACTCGTTAGGGTTTTATAACCCTATTCATATGTACCCTCATTTTGAAGGATCATAGTGATCGTAGTTCCATTCCCCTATCCCCTAATTTTAATCATTTATTTATGCCCTCAAATACCCCTTATATCCCTAATTCATCCCTTAAATACCCCTTATGTCATGAAAATTTTCCTTTAAATACTTTATAATATAAGATAAACATTATCCCCAATAAATAAATAAATTTAATTTTTTTTTCATAATAGTGATAAATTCCCTTAATAAATAAACCATTATTGAAAAACTCAAAATTTAAATATAAACCCATGTTAAAAAAATATTATTAATCCCTTTTTAAATTGAAAAAAAATATGTGACCAACATAAAAATAATAATATAACCCATGTTTTAAGTCCCCAAATATATAATCTAAAATATATATCCCAAAAAATAAGTAGTGAAATGAACCCTATCTTTTTTTAAATGTTAGAATGAAATACAAGAAATTTATCTTCATTTATTTTTTGAAATTATTAATACCTTACATTCCTAAATATTAATACCTTAATTTAATTTAATCAAAACCTAATCTTTAAATAAAATCAAATTTTAATTAATTTATTTATCCTTAGCCATAAGTAAATTAATTGTAATTACCTAGAATTATCCCAATGACAAATTAATGATAAAATCGTAAAAATAATTTAAAAAACCTAACAGCGAGAGACAAAGAAAACCGCCCTCCCCCCTTTTATCGATACAAGAATTTTCCCTTTTTTATTTAATAAAATAAAAATAAATAAATATCATTTGATATAAGTGGAAGTGAATCAATCCTGTTTTCTTTTCTTTACACTCATTCTGCACTAAAAGAAAAAGTGAAAGAAACACGGATCTTCATCTATCTCACCCTTCATTTCATACTTCCAAACAACAACCCAATATTCCCAACGACATAAATCAAATCCACCCATAATATTTGTGTATTATAATTTTATCAATTAAGCCATCTTAATT
The DNA here is from genome assembly GCA_963966055.1 of Lathyrus aphaca. Classification (NCBI taxonomy): domain Eukaryota; kingdom Viridiplantae; phylum Streptophyta; class Magnoliopsida; order Fabales; family Fabaceae; genus Lathyrus; species Lathyrus aphaca. Next base: position 391,847,437 of record OZ014519.1, on the reverse strand, counting down.
AATAATTTATGCAATTTTCATTAGCGTCTTTCCTATTTTAGCTTATCACTAAAATAATAATTTACTCTTGGATATACACTTTAAAAAAGTCAGAGCAAAACTTGTGCATAATAAACAGTAAAAAATTAAAAATTTTGAAAAAAAACAACTAACAAACCGTCGTTCATTTGTATCTTCTACAACATATTAATAATTATCTAGGTCAAATACTTTATAAATCCAAATCCTTTGGTAATCTCATTATATTTCTTCATTCTTTTAAATGGATTGCCAAAGGGTTTGGATTTATGAAATATGATAACATACAGAGAGAGAGAGAGAGAGAGAGAGAGAGAGAGAATTTAATAGGAGTGAGCCCAACAACTATATTTATATAAGGAAGTAAAGTTTGTTGTGTATTGTGAAATATTTAAGGAATTTTTGTAAGGTATTTTCAAAAATTCTAGGAATAAGTTTTGTGTCAATTAAATAATTTAAGGAGTTTTTGTATTTGACATATCTCATATATAGTTTATTGTTATAACTTTTCGAGTTAAATGTAAATATATTAAAAAAATATCTACTTAATATAAATTTAAAATTATCATATTGACAATCTTAGATAAAATCCTAATATTTTGATGATGTGTGTCATCCTCACAAATTTTTTCCAATTAAATAAATTATTAAATCTCCCTATTAAAAAAAATCTTTATCAACATATTATTAATTATTAAAAAATATCTCATGGTAGAGACTCACCGACTTAAAAAAATTTAGTCGCCATCATATTTTTAAGTAAAATAAAAGATAAACAAAAACCCTAGGTAGAGACACTAGGTAAGGAGTCAGTTAAGCGGGAGGAAGGTGTTAGTTAGACCCATGTTTAAAAAATATTATTAATCCCTTTTTAAATTGAAAAAGAAATGTGACCAAAATAAAAATTATAATATAACCCATGTTTTAAGTCCCCAAATATATAATCTAAAATATATATCCCAAAAAATAAGTAGTGAAATAAACCCTATTTTTTTTAAATGTTAGAATGAAATTCAAGAAATTTATCTCCATTTATTTTTGAAATTATTAATACCTTACATTCCTATTATTATCCCTATTAATTTAATTTAATCAAAACCTAATCTTAAATCCCTAAATATTAAATCAAATCAAATTTTAATTAATTAATTTATCCTTAACCCTAAGTAAATTAATTGTAATTACCTAGAATTATCCCAATAACAAATTAATGATAAAATCGTAAAAATAATTTAAAAAACCTAACAGCGAGAGACATAGAAAACCTCATTCCCCCCTTTTATCGATACAAGAATTTTCCCTTTTTAATTAATAAAATAAAATAAATAAATATCATTTGATATAAGTGTGTCGCTCCCCGGATTTCCGTCCTCGTACTAAAGCGAAAGTGGCGCGGAAAGAGGTATAGTCGCCAACCATGCATTTTTATCCCGAAGGAACAGGAATGGTAATGTTGCACAAACCAAAAGAAAAGAAAAGGAAGGATACGGGTCCTGTGAACCAAAGAGACTGAGTTCGGGAGTCAGTTACGACCTGGGAAGGTATTAGCACCCCAGATCGTCCGACGTACCCGACGGGATCCACGCTTGCAAAGAAAATGTTTCAAAGGGTGAGGGGATGAAAGCTGCTGCAAAACTGAAACTGAAACTAGAATGAGATGGGAAAAAGCAAAAGGAAATAAAGGAGAAAAATGTAGGGAAATTAAAGATTGTGCTCGAATGGGACCTATCCTGCTGCCTACGTACCTCACTGGACAAGAGGATCAGAGACCCCGTAGTTCCCCTAACTAGGGGTTGAAAAGATTGCTTGTGTCTTAAGGCTTGAACTGCCTATGTCAATGCTCAGGTGTTGCAGGCTCGGACGACGAGTGCGTTACCGTCTTGCAAAATTACAAGGAGAAGCAAGTTCGTAGACAGAGCGAAGGAGATGAGAAAAGAATTCCTGAAGGAAAGATGATTATTGTTTGTTTGTGTTTGTTAGAGCTTTTTATTAGTGTGGCACAAGAGAATGAACTCAAGCTCTTTTCTATGGAACATGCACTTGCTACTACATTCAAAGATGGAATAATAGAACAAGCACATGAAGCAAGGAGAACTTATCCAAGACTTGTTTCCAAAGGCAAGGGCCTAATTTCATTGACTTGTTGAATTTATTAGGTGTTTTAGTGATTAAAGATGAAGAAGTGTTTTTAGGGTTTTTCTTGATGAAGATGACTTCATGATCCGACTTGTGCATCATGCTAGACAAATGCATTATTCCAAGATGGAATGAATACATATGCTCCATGGAATAAGGCTATTACACAAGAAGTCACTTCTTTCTTTATTAATGTTTTTTTAGGTTTTGTTTTGAGATGAGAATAGAAAGAAACCAAAGGAGCAAAAAGATAAAAGTCTAAAAATGGGGGGGAAAACTAAACCTAATGTTGTCATGCAAAAGTGTGGTCCTAAGGTTAGTGAGGTTTCAACTATCCTAAGAGAAAAGAAGATCCAAAGAGGAGCAAGAAGAAGAGGAAGCAAGAGCTAGCAAGCAACTTACTCCTCTAAAGGAGATAAGCTGCTCCCAAAGGGGGAGGAAAAGAGTTGCAACACATGATGGCATAAGGCACATCAAAAAGCGCAAAGAGAAAGCACTTAAAAAGAGAGAAGGATGAAGAATTGATATGTGGATGAACATCCACACTTCTCTTACCATGAGCCCCTGCAAGTTAGCAAAAATCCAGCACATGTTCATCAATAAAATCATGGGATTAGCATGCTCAAAGTTCACATCAACAAAGGTCAAACAATCATGCCAAACGTAGCACACACAAGCATTTACCTGTCGAGAACACGGAAGCATGCATCAACAGCAAGAAAATCACCCCCAAACAATCATGTTCAATGATCATATAATGATCCATGGAATTTAAAACAAGTAAGGGGATCAAACATGCCCAAAATAGCCCAAAATGGCCCACTACTTCTGTGTTAACTGGTTAACCAAAGTGTTAACCGGTTAACCAGTCAAAACCTGCAGAGATACACCACAGAAAAAGGTGCGTTAACTGGTTAACCAATCCGTTAACCGGTTAACGCTGTTAAAACAACAACAATTCCTGCTGAAAAATCAGTTCAAACCATCTTTTCCGATTAATCTCGCACCAGACTAGCAAGCAATTGAGTGTGAAAATAGTATATCAATTCACATTAAATGGCATCATCAAGCTCATGAACATTAATACATAGATCCGGTTACCAATCAACCAATCAATTCAAGCAACACAAGCAAATACGCAAGCACATGGCGGATCTAAAGCGCAAGCATGCAAATAAGCTAAAACAGAGCTAGATCTGAATTTAACAAAACTACAAAGCGGAGGTATGCTTTGGTAATTGTTGATCGAGCTGAAAACGAAAGATCTCGCGCAAAACTTTGAAGATCCAGTGCTAAGCTTCACACTCCATGCAAAATAAATGCAAGAACAAGGTCTTGATGTAGAATTTTGGATCCAAAAGCACTGCTAAATCCCAAACCAGATCTGAATCACCAATTAAACTAGCAAAACGATGCAAAGAAGCTATGGATGGAGATCTAGTTCCAAGATCCACACACCTTAAGGCAAGGTTATGTGATCTTCAAAGAGGAACTTTGAGTGATTTGGAAAATTGGGAGAGAAAAGTGAGAGAATTGTGCGTGAGAAGAGTGAAAATTCAGAATGAGAATGAAAAATGAGAGAGGTTTTTTTCTTGGTTTAGAGAGAAATGGATTAAATATGGTTTAGGTTTAGGGCCCAAAAATTAGGCTTGGGATCCAAAAAAATGGTTTGGGAAAGAGATTAGGATTTAGCAATGGAATTAGGCTTGGATAAGTGTTCTAGATCCTTCTTTTTAATTCAAATTAATAAAAATTAGAAAATGGAAATTGGAACCAAATCACACATGTTGAATTTGCAGCTGGAAATTCAAAATTCGCAGCCGTTAACCAGTTAACCAATCCGTTAACCGGTTAACGCCAGTGAATTTTGAATTTTCCCTCCTTTTGGTGGGAAACCTCAGGAATCACCCGGTGCCAACCATTTTGATCTGATTTTGATCCTCAATCCCTTCTTTAGGATTTGACCCTGATCTCAACCTTATAACCTGCCTTGTGAGCTTTGAATTTCCCTGATAATTGATCATATGCCTTATGATGGAACATGCAAGTGCCATGCCTCATTTTTCTATGCAATATGCTAAGGATATGACATGCTGATGATGATTATGATGTGATGATGATGATAAACATGAGAGGGCAAATTTGGGGTGTTACAGCTGCCCCTATTCAATCAACTGTTAACCTGAAAAGGATAGTAGCACGGCTATCGACCGTTCAAGATGAATTGTGGTTGAATACCTAGAAGACCTGAAATTTGCACTCTGTTGGAGAATGCAAGCAATGGGAAATAACCCTAACCAAATGACGCTTTGGCGACTGATGTAGGGAGAAAGCACACGAGCTCCTTCCAAACTGAGTTGTTACTTCGGATAGAAAACCTTAGACAGACGAGTCTCCTTGAACAAACTTGTTACGCCAGGAACAGGACATGCGAGCCCTATTCAAACAATCTTGTTACGCCAGGATCTGGACATACGAGCCCCCTTCAAATAAACCTGTTACGCCAGGTGCTGGGCATATGAGCCCTCATACATTCTGCAATATATGATATGAGACAGATTAACCTCCTTCGGATTAACCTGTTACGCCAGGACCGGTGATGCACTTAAGTCTGTGGGATAGACATGCATAATCAGGATAGACGCACCCTCTTCATATGTTATCCATAAAAATATGGCCTAAGACAGACGAGTCTTCTTTAGGCAAACCTGTTACGCCAGGTGCAACAATAGGATTTGACGAACCCTCTTCACAAATCTTGCGTAGATAAGTGGTGCTTGAGACAAATGAACCTCCTTCGGATATACCTGTTACGCCAGGACCGGTAACCATTTTGACGTTTAACCCCACCGTCAGGACTTCAAACCTCTTCAATACAGACGAGTATTAGATGATCATCAAGAGAACACATACGAGTGCCATAAGTCAATGATGCAAACGAATATCAGACGATGATCTAAGAAACGCAGATGAATGCTTCTGGCAGTGATACATACGAATACTAGCCACTGATACAGACGAATACCAGAAATCCAATGCAGACGAGCACTTGGAGTAGCAATACAGACGAGTACCAGAGTGATTATCAAATCAACACATATGGATACCAGTTAACACAAACGAGTGTTAGGGATGATACAAACGAGTATCCAAACGATGCAAACGAGCTTCAAACAGATAAGAAAATATCAAACACAAACGAGTGTTGGGGAATGCAGACGAACGTTCCGCAGATATCGAACACATATGAGTGTTGAGGAATTGCGGACGGGCATCAGCATATACCATCCATAGGCGACTGCTGGGGAAAGCAAACGAGCAACGACAAAGTGTGAACATAGACGGGTGTCGAGGGGATGCAGACGAGAAAAAACAGATGTCAAGCACAAACGAGTGCCGAAGAATGCAGACGAGCAATTAAATGCCTAGCAAGAAACACGACCCTGTCGGGGATAAAATTCACAACCGAGCGAGTGTTGGGAAATGTGGACGGACATCCAGCAAATATCAAACACAAACGAGTACTGAGGAGCATGCATACGAGCATTTATCAATCATTAAACACGGACGGGTGTTGTGCAGTGCAGACGAGCATCAACTAAATCAAACACAGACGAATGCTGAAGAATGCGGACGAGCATCAGAATATTTCAAACACATACGAATGTTGAGGAATGCGGACTATCATCAGAATCTACCATCCATAGGCGACTGTTGGGGAAAGCATACGAGCAATGACATCCCAGTAGGACACACCACTCTGCCGGGGAGAAATGAAAGAATAATTGTTCACCTACGAGCGAGTGATGGGACTGCAGACGAGCAACCAACAAATATCAAACACAGATGAGTGGTTGGGAGCATGCATACGAGCAATTATCAAACACAGACGAGTGCTTAAGAGCATGCATACGAGCATAAAGCGGGTACCCAACACAGACGAGTGCCAGGAGATGCAGACGAACACAAAACGAATACCCAACACAGACGAGTACCAGGAGATGCAGACGAGTGTCGCTCCCAAAATATGAGACTGGGCTCAAATAAGGTACAGACGCGAACGGTCGACGAAAGGAGGATGTGAGAACACACAGGAGTGAACTCACAGGAAAAGAAAAGAGTCGCCAGCTAGGCATTTTTATCCCGGAGGAAAGGCAATGCTGCATAGACCTAGAAAGACATGGATAAGACGGTTGCGAACCAGAGAGACTGAGAAAGGGGGTTGGTTACAACCTGGGAAGGTATTAGCACCCAGATTGTCCGCCGTACTCGACGGGATCCACGCTTAAAAGATTTGTGCTTTAAAGGGGTAGTGTCAGTGCAATCTGTATATAAAGGAGCTGGAAAAGGATGTACAGGTGTCAGTGTAAGAGAAGTGAAGTGTGTAAATGATGTGTCAGTGTAGGAACAAAAATGAAATGCTCAAGAATATGAGGCTAAAAGAATAAAGCTGGAAAGAGGGGGAATATACAGAGACTTTTGTTCGATAACTGTTAAGTTATGCCTACGTATCCTCTCGTGCAATGAGGAAGTCAGAACACCGTAGTTCGACCCAAAGAGACTGAAAGATTGATTGACTGATGAACTGCTTACTTGTCCATGCTCAAGTGTATGACCTGTCTGGCTCAGGTGCAAACTGTCTTGCATTAGACGGAAGAAGCAAGTTCTCGTTTGTGAGTGAATGGGATGAGAAAAGAATCCCGAAGGAGACGATTATTGTTTGTTTTTGAGTTTTCAGTCTTTTATTGCTTTTTGAAGTTTGTCATAAGATAATGAGCTTAAGCCTAAACCAATGGATTTAGTAAACTCATCACATCTTCCCTCTGATTAGGGGTAATGAGAATACCTTAAGTGTGAAGTCAGCATCTCACACTTAATTACCATGATGTAGGATTAAGATCATTAACCTACTTGTGATTATTTAGACGTTTTTGTTGTTTTTGTTTAGTGTTAAGTAATGATGTTAAGCCATAATCAAGGATTAAACAGACTCATTACACCATCCTAATAGAAGGATAATAGATGAGAATGTTTAAGCTGAGGAAAACTCCTCAACTTAATCCATGATTAGGGATTAACCTCATGACAAAACAAAGCCTTTGTTAAGTGGATTTTATTTACTGATATGATGAAGAAGTGAGTTTTATGGTTTGTAAGACAACCTGAGGGGGACTTGTCCATTAACACTAGGGTTAGTCCTTCTTAACCAATTAAGGAAGAATTAGAACCCTAATGCTAGGCCCAAGTTATAAGCTTGATGTCTTGATGATTATTAAGTGGATTGATTAAAGGAGTTAAACACATTAAGGGTTTAACACTTAGGATTAAAGTTATACACTCCATCCTAATAGAAGGATGCAGGCATAAGTTTAATCACACAGCCTTAAAGCCTTTAGGGTTTAGTCCCGGATTATGAGGTGAGATGGGAAGACCCAAAGATGACACAAAGGTGAAAGCTAAGTGGGGGGACTAATCAACCCTAATTGTTATCATTCTTGGAAGCCCTAGGGTTTGTGAGGCTCAAGAGAACGATCTTCAAAGGACCATCAAGGAGAGAAGCAGATGAAAAGATCAAGAAGCAAAGAGAAGCAAAACAACTTGCTTCACTTAAGAAGTCAAGTTGCTTGAAGAAAGAAGGTATAATAAACAGGGAGGAGCAAGCTCACTCCAATACACATACAAAAAATGCAACAATAATGCACAAAGGAAATGAAAAGGAAATGCGAGAAGTGAAGGCAAATTCACTTCTCGGAGTACTTACCACCTGAAAAGTTAGCACGAAAGAAAGAAATAAAGTGAAAGTGAAATTAATACTAGGATGCAAGCCGAAAACAGAAACATGTTCATGATACAAGGAGAGTTACAAGATGATATGAATGATCGTACACGTGAAAACGAACGGAAGATAACTAACTAAATTGAAATGGGACTAACTAATGGAAAGGATTAACAAATTAACTAAAATAACTTCACCTTATATAACTACCTAATAAAAATGCTTTCTCTTTTTTTTTTTATATTTTTGTATATAATTATTGACCTAATTTAATTAACAAAACAACTAAAATAAATTAATTACTATGAATGTTTTTTAGAATATTATTATTTTATTTTTTTTTAAAAATGAAGCAAGTAAGAAATATTAAAGAAATTAAAGTATGTATTATTAAAAAAAAAAGGGGTTGTGTAAAACTTAATAAGCACAACACAAAATATAGTTCAACCAGAAGCGACGAAATGAGGACAAGACGGAGTTACCTCAAAACCCTATATTCAAAAACCTAAACCCCTCGGTTCAAATCAATTCACAACAACGGTATATAGTTCAATCAGAGGCAACGAAATGAGAATAAGATGGTGCTACCTCAACGTGGTTCGACTCTGTTTCAAGGTGGAGTTTTTTCCTTTCTCTCAACTATGATCTTCTTCTTCCTCTGTTTCTGGATCTTTTGATTTTCTTCTGATAAAAACAATCTAGGGTTTTCTCTGTGTGAAATTTGTATTATGCAGTAGGGTTTTCTTCTTGTGTGTGTTTTTTGATGCCGCCCCCTTTTCATGAATTCATCCTGTTTTTATAATGAAAATTAGGGTTTCAAAACTTTAGGTTTTTCTGAAGCAATTTTTCATTCTGGCTATGTTTGCTTCTCCTTTTTCGTAACAGAACTTGTTCTTTCCTATTTTGTGAAACTTTGACCCTGCAATCCTGCTGATGCTTCTGCTCTGGTTTTTGTCTGCTTATGCCCTGGCACTGCACTCTTGTTGAACTAGTTTTAATTGACTTTGAAATGAACTGGAATAGTTGGCTTTGAACTGAATTGACTTTTTTTGTTCCACACGGAATTACGGTTGTCCCAAACTCAAAGTTTTCTAACTAATAAATCATGTGGTGCAGGGGTTATGGGAGATGGACTTGGAGTTTTGGCTTGATCTTCCATCAGCTATGGTTGTACCAAATGCAGTAGCATCTGGCTTCGCATCTGTTGTGCTTAGTGTTTTCTTTCGCCTGCAGGTCTCGGCATCCTCGGAAATTGTTTGTTAATGAACAGATGCTTGTAGTTGAGATTGTTGTCGTTGAAGCCGAGGCTAGCTCACGGACTTCTGTTGCATCAAATGGGACAATTTATGTTGACTTAGGTTCATAGAGCTTTACTGCAGTTGAGCAGATGAAGCCGGTTGTTGCTGCCTCTGTTGTTGAAGACGCAATGGGAAGACAGGGTGATATTGTTGGCATTTGCCTCAACCATTGGTTATGTGTTAAAAAGCTATGCATCACGGAAAGCCGTCCATCCAGCAGCAATTTGGACAACCGATTTGGCCGCGACTTTGACGCATTGTATTGCAATTGTTGCTGTATTGGAAACTGTGGTTGTTGCAGCAGATGTGCAGAATGATGGCCTGTTTGGATTCCTAGCTCGTAATACCGCTTGATAACAAAGACCTAAAGCTAGATCTCTTGTTCAGGAAAGATGTGAATGATGGGCCAACTGCACTTGATGGTCTTCTAGTCTTCCTTCATTTCAGAATAAAGGAAAATGCTCCAACCAAAAAAAAAAGAAAGTCTGCAAGAGAACAAATGAAGACAAAGCAAAGATAATTATAGTCCCATGACTTGTTTTTTTCCTGATTCTTGCTGGCTTTGAGTTATTTGTAAAACAACGAATGTTCTTTTTTTTCGACTGAAACCAATATGCTTTCATTCTTCCATGCAGGTCAAGTACTGAAGATGAGGAGGTCAAAGTGCTTAAGAAAGACTAGCGGCGGTTCCATTGATGACAAAGGCTATCCGTGCACTCGTTTTTTTTTTTAAAAACTCAGTGGGAACCAAAGTTATAGACACACAATAACAGGTATTTGATTTGTTTTTTTGTGAAGAATTTGGAACATCCGTACTCCCTGGATAATGAGCACTTCTGATTTTCTGAGCAATCCCACTGTTTCCTTTCTACTCAAATTCATTGGCAGCGACTTGTTTGCAACTAAATTCAAACATTGCTTTGACATTCTTGCAATTTTGGCCTTGTGATCTTTTCTCTTTCAGGTGACGGTGATACTATTTTCACGAATTCAGCACAGGACTTGCGGTGGTGACATAGTTTTTTCTTCTTTGAGTTAAATCACTTAGTTGTAGTGATAATAAGGCTGTAGTTTAACTTCCATTTCTAAGTTTTGCTTGTGTTTAGGCAATGCTTATTATGTCGTGATTTTTCGTTGCTAAGTAAATTTCATATTTTCACTGCAGCAACTAAAATGCCTGTGCTGAATTCGGATTTCAACTGGTGTCTTGTACAGGTCATCAAGAATGAAGACCTTGAAAAATTATCTGAGCAAGAGAACTTGATTGCGGAGCTACGGGAGGTGCTGGCATTTGTTGAGTGTTATTGCCGGCATCAGTCCCAGACTGTTATTGCTGCAGCCTTGGTACATCATCATCATCGCCTGATTCAACATTCCAGGAACTTTCCCATCCTCAATGTCAAAAATCATCACTGCTCTTCGTAGGATTTGACTTGGAATTACCTTTTAATTTGCACTGCCATGAGTTTGTAACAAATAGAATTAGAATTTGTAACATAATTTGGGATAGCAATAGATGTTTGAAGTGTAGTTAGGACTTTTTGGAGTATGGCCTTGAGCTTTCAACAATCAACACAAAATGTTATGCATTTAAATTCTTCAGCCTTGTTGTCTTTGGTTTTCATTTCCATTTATTTTGATAATGCACCAATCAGGATCTTAATATCTTGCAAAACTTGGAAAATATCAACATTAACATGCTTGAGAACAATGCACCTTGACTAACACATAGCAACATAAAATGAATCATGACTCCAAACATATGTGCATCCAAATCCAACTTAATCCAAATCCAACATACTCCCAATCACACATAACACCACGAAAGGCCCATGAAATGCCGTTTGAATCCGAGTCCAATACGATACCATGAAATTCCTTTCCTCCTTTCCCTTTTTGAAATCAAAGAATCAATTACAACAAGCCATCCTCCTTAGGTTTGAAATCAATGAATCAAAGAAACCATACTTGTCATTTTTCTTCACAACAAAATGCAATAAGTTAACCCACGACCTATCAAATTAAATATTCAAAATAACTCAAAACCACTTTGAAATTTTAGTGACGCTTAAACATCAATAAGACTCCAATTGATTGGAATGTTTCGCGGGAAACGTATTTGTAAGGTCTTTGACGAGTAAGAATAACTGGTGTGGCCCAGGCCTATGGATCAGATCTTGGGGAATTGCAACAAGTAGAGGCATAGCCACATGGGCTTTTGCAAATTGGTACAAGCCTGGCCCCGTTGTGGCCTCTCGAAGCATAAGTCGTGAAACTTGGAGATTCTTTGTGGCATTCAGGATTTAAGGCCATGGTCCATGCTTGCGTGATGATTGGAAGTTGCATTGAAGTCACATAAAGGCTTGCCATGAGAATTTGCAAGTTCTCCAATTCAAGGCAATTTTGCAAAGTGGCTCGAAATTCTTCAATCTTGTGAACTTCTGGCATCCTCTATGATCAAATAAAGATCATACGCAATCAAAATGACGAAGAACATCCCTTGGTTGGGTCATTGGGGGCCTCAGATGCCCTGATTTTGCACTGACTTGCTCAAGAAGTCATCTCTTGATTAGATACCTTCCCCATGGAATATCTTCATGAAACTTGATATGCATGATCCTCATAACCTGGCTCTGTTTCCATGCCATTTTCAGTTCTTGTGATTCTTTGACATTTTTTGACTTTGAGGGGATATAATATGATGCTTGAACATACATGGACCCCTTTGAAGTGATTGATGGCCTTTGGAGTAGCTCAAGAAGCTCTTGGATCGCCCAGATCACAAACCCTAGATGCAGATGACTTTGAATCTATGCAATAAATCAAAAATGTAATATGAGATGGTATGATTAAGTTTATGCATATGAGGAGATCACAAGCCATGGTGTGAATGAGTGAGGGCAAATTTGGGGTGTTTACAGCTGCCCCTATTCAAGCATGAGTTAGCTGTGCAGGATGTAAGCAACGGCTTAACAGGCAAACAAGATAACTTGTGGTTGAATACCAAAGACAGTCCAAAATTTGCACTCACAGAATGAAGAAGAAAAGGGATATAGATTGTAAAAGAAAGTATATTATAAAGTGTGGGCGATGGAGGACGACCGTCGAGCAGAGGACGACTGCTGGGTAAAGAGCAATGATGGGGACGGCCGACATGCTGGAGAAGTGCGGAAAATAAAGCAATGACGGGGACGGCCGACATGCTGGGGATAAAAAGGATTATGATGGGGACGGCCATCAAGTAAAGCTGTAAGATTCTCTGGGGATTAATGAAAAATGATGGGAACGGCCATCAAGTTCATAAAGTAATGTAACCAACGATGGGGACGGCCATCGGGCAAAATGATGAAGGACGATCATCAAAAAGGAAAAGGGACCACGACGGGGACGGCCATCGGGTTAAAGAATAAATGAAATAATTGATGAGGGACGGTCATCAAAGGTGAAGGACGATCACCTAGCAGGGGACGGCTGCTCTGTTGGGTATAAGATGAGGGACGGTCATCTAAGGTGAAGGACGATCACCTGGCAGGGTACGGCTGCCGAAAATATCGCGACATAGGACGAATGCCGGATAAAAGGTCAACGATGGGGACGGCCATCGGATGAGCATGATGGAGGACGACCATCAAGAGGTGAAGGACGATCACCTAGCAGGGGACGGCTGCTCTCAAGGTTTATCATGACATAGGACGAATGTCAGATAACCAAAATCAACAATGGGGACGGCCTATTGGATAAAACGATGAAGGATGATCATCAAAAAGGTGAAGGACGATCACCTAGCAGGGGACGGCTGCTAAAAATATCACGACATAGGACGAATGTCAGATAGAAGATCAACGATGGGGACGGCCATCGGATGAGCATGATGAAGGATGATCATCAAGAGGTGGAGGACGACCACCTAGCAGGGTACGGCTGCTCTCAGGGTTTATCATAACACAGGACGAATGTCAGATATAAAGAAATTTTGCTTTGCTGGCAATTTACTAGGGAATAGTAAACACGGACGAGTGTTTATATCCAAGAAACAAAAGGTATAAGTGTTTAGATGTTTGTGTATAGATTAAAGATGCGGACGAGCATCCTTATGATACGGACGAATACTGACACGTGTTTAGAGATGATGATACGGACGAGTATCAACTGGTTAACAGAGAACCCGGATGAGTGTCGAATCTGAGGGGACTCTTCTGGGGAATAGTAGACACGGACGAGTGTCTATATTCAAGAAGACAAAAGTGTTTGACACAGTGTATGGATTAAAGATGCGGACGAGCATCCTTATGACTATGATATGGACGAGTATCAGGTAGAAACAAACGCTTGACGCATGCTCTAAGATGATGGTACGGACGAGTACCAACTGGTTAACAAAGAACACGGACGAGTGTCGAATCTGTGGGGATATAAATGGTATATACAAGATACGGACGAATACCTGTATAAGTGTGACATGAATGGTGAGTATGAGTGATGTATAGATGAGTGTTTAATCTGCTGGGGAGAGTGACACGGACGAGTGTCAAGAAAAGGAAAGTATAGTATAAACAAGTATCTGATATACAAAGTGTTTAGATTACTGTGCTGGGAAAGGCGACACGGACGAGTGCCAAGAAAGTTGTGTATATAAGCATCTGTGAGTGCAACGAGGATGCTTTGGTCTTTTATTGGGGATATGACACGGACGGGTGCCACAAGGAGTAATACTGGTGTTTGTGAATGTAAAGCAGCTGCTTTAGCTTTAGCCCTCCGTTGGGGAATCTGGGGAGCATTCTGTATATTGATGATGGATTGTCATTATTCACAGGTGTTTAATTCGGAACATGGCTTATGATTATGCTATATGTTTGATTTTTGCCGTAATGCTCCGTGTTGGACGGAATGCTACGCTTTGTGGGGAAAATATGATGCGAATTCCATGATCGTGCAAAGATACCAAACCGGGATTCGGATCCCGTTGCCGTGAAGATCTCTGGTCGATCTGTTTGAAATGGAACATCCCTGCTGGGGATGAGGTCGTTGGTAGATTTGATGAAATGTATTTGCTTGGGGAAATGGGTCAATGATAGACCTGTTCTAGTAAATGATGGACCCAGCTGGGGTTTGCAGAAGCTTTCGTCACTCTGTTGTGATTCCTTCCTGCGTTGCTCTTCTGGATAAAGGCTTGAAACTCTGTGGGGAGATGGTTCCCTGGCTTTTGTACTTAGCCGAGGAGAAAAAATGATTGGCAACTCGGCTGGGAGAAGCAACAAGTGGCAACTCAGCTGGGGAGAAAACACTTTGAGTGCTTAAGATTGAGTGAGTGTTGATTTGCCAGCTTGCTGGGGTAAAGCTTTCATGCCCCACGTTGTGTTTTTTGAATACCTGCAATCCTGCAAGGATAGAGGGACGCACAAGTAATCCCAAGGTATCCCTTACCGGACTCCGTCATAGGAGTTAGACACTCCCGAGAGTAAGTATATTCCCTGCAAGCATGTATTATTATTTTTGAAGATAAGCATTTGTAATCATGCAATCATTTTTTAAAAGATATCAGACATTTTTGCAAATAAAAATGAAGTGTACGAGGCGAAACATGACTGAAAATCTGATTTTATTAATTCATGTGCCCTGAATTGGCAAGATACAGTCAAAGAAACAAATCCCCTGAAATGAGGAGATTGTTACAAAATGAGAAACAAAATACTGGCAATGTTGTCGACGCTTCAAGGAGCTTCCCTTTTGCTATGACTCGTATGACATTTGACGTTCTTCTCGTCTTGCTTTCTGAAAAAGGCTGATTCTGATAGAAGCTTGATCCTTTCGAGGTTTACCAAGTCGTGAGTGATACAGACGAATTCAGCGTGCAGTCGTTCGCTTATTCCCTTATTTTGCATGGATCGCCCTTTCGGGTTTTCAATCCATCGGGATACCCATTTTTGCCTGAGTTGTCCAATGTGGCTTTTCAACTCAGCGGGTGTACATTTTTATTTATTTTCCCTTATTTTTGCCCGAGTCTTTTATTCTGTTTTTGACTCGCCGGGATGCCCTATTTTTGCCTGGACTTACATTCTGTTTTTATGTCCAGCGGGTCATTTTTATGCGAAGTATCTTTTAACTGCATCTGAATTCATAGGGGACGGGAAATCTTCACCATCCATGGTACTGAGCATGAGTGCTCCACCGGAGAATACTTTCTTTACTACGAATGGTCCTTCATAGTTCGGAGTCCACTTGCCCCTATGATCTGTATGAGGAGGGAGGATTCTTTTCAGCACAAGATCTCCTACTTGGTACTCTCGGTGTCTAACTTTCTGATCGAAGGCTTTCTTCATTCTTTTCTGATACAGCTACCCATGACAGATTGCAGCCAATCTCTTCTCTTCGATCAAACTCAGTTGTTCGTACCGGGACCGGACCCATTCTGCTTCGTTCAACTTAACATCCATCAGTACCCGTAGGGAGGGTAATTCAACTTCAACAGGTAGGACTGCTTCCATACCATACACAAGCTGATACGGTGTTGCCCCAGTGGATGTTCTGATTGACGTACGGTACCCATGCAAGGAAAACGGTAGCATTTCGTGCCAGTCTTTGTAGGTGACTACCATCTTCTGCACAATCTTCTTGATATTCTTATTAGCTGCCTCAACAGCGCCGTTCATCTTTGGCCTGTAAGGAGAAGAATTATGGTGTTGGATCTTGAAGTCCCGGCATAGCTCTGCCATCATTTTGTTGTTCAAATTGGAACCATTGTCAGTAATGATTCGTTCGGGAACTCCGTATCGACAGATGACATCTCTCTTCAGGAATCGGGCTACCACTTGCCTGGTAACATTTGCATAGGAAGCTGCTTCGACCCACTTGGTGAAATAGTCAATGGCAACCAGGATAAATCTGTGGCCATTTGAAGCAGTCAGTTCAATCTTGCCAATCATATCAATGCCCCACATGGAAAAGGGCCAGGGTGAAGACATCACATTCAAAGGATTGGGAGGTACATGCACTTTATCCGCATAAATCTGGCATTTATGACATTTTATGGCATAAGCACAACAGTTTGCATCCATTGTGATCCAGTAATAGCCTGATCTTAGCAACTTCTTAGCCATGGCATGCCCTCCTGCATGGGTACCAAAGGATCATTCATGCACCTCGTGCATCAACAAGTCTGCTTCTGTTCTATCAACGCATCTAAGGAGTACCATATCAAAGTTTCTTTTGTACAGGGAACCATCAGTGTTCAAGAAGAAACTACCAGCAAGCCTTCTTAATGTCTTCTTATCATTGGAATATGCCCCAGGCGGGTATGTTTGATCCCCCAAGAAGCACTTAATGTCGTGGAACCAAGGCTTATCATCTTTAACAATATCTGCTGCGAACACATATGCTGGTCTGTCAAGTCTGGACACTGAAATTTGGGGTACAAAGTTGGCAACTTGAACTTTGATCATGGATGAAATGGTAGCCAGAGCATCTGCAAACTGATTCTCATCCCGAGGGATATACTCAAGCTTGACTGTTGTAAAGAAAGTCAATAACCTCCTTGTATAATCCCTGTAAGGTATCAGATGATCCTGGTGTGTGTACCATTTGCCGTTGGTCTGATTAACTACCAGAGCTGAATCTCCGAATACAGTCAATGTCTTGATCCTGAGGTCAATGGCTTCCTCAAGACCCATAATGCAAGCTTCGTATTCAGCTTCGTTGTTAGTGCAGTTGAAAGTGAGTTTTGCCGAGAAAGGCATATGAACTCCTTTAGGTGTAATGAGTACTGCACCAACACCACGACCATTCATATTAACAGCCCCATCAAACATCATAGTCCATTCTTCTTCTGGGTCAGGCCCTTCGGTGTGAACAGGCTCTTCATGGTCTTTTGCTTTTATGAACATGATGTCTTCATCAGGGAAGTCAAATCTCATAGGCTGGTAATCATCAATAGGTTGCTCAGCAAGATATTCCGACAATACACTTCCCTTGATGGCTTTCTGAGATGTGTACTGGATGTCATATTCTGTGAGGATCATTTGCCATCTTGCAACCCGTCCGGTGAGTGCTGGCTTCTCAAATATGTACTTGACTGGATCCATCTTTGAGATCAACAAGGTAGTGTGGGTCAACATATACTGTCTCAGTCGGCGAGTAGCCCACGCTAAAGCACAGCAAGTTTTCTCGAGCAGTGAATAACGCTGTTCACAGTCGGTAAACTTTTTGCTTAGGTAGTATATTGCATACTCTTTTCGACCAGACTCGTCATGCTGGCCCAACACACACCCCATTGACTCTTCTAATACTGTCAAGTACATGATTAGAGGTCTTCCTTCAACTGGAGGCATAAGGATTGGAGGTTCTTGCAAGTACTCCTTGATCTTGTCAAAAGCCTTCTGGAAGTCTTCATTCCACCTGACCGTCTGTTCTTTTCTTAGCAGTTTGAACAAGGGTTCACAGGTTGCTGTAAGGTGAGATATGAATCGTGAAATGTAGTTCAATCGATCTAAGAAACCTCAAACTTCTTTTTCTGTCTTCGGTGCAGGCATCTCTTGAATAGCTTTGACTTTATCAGGGTCAACTTCAATCCCTTTCTCGCTTACAATAAATCCCAGCAGCTTACCAGATCGCACCCCGAATGTGCATTTGTTGGGGTTTAACTTCAATTGGTACTTCCTCAGCCGCTTGAAAAGCTTTAGCAGATTCACCAGGTGGTCTTCTTCAGTGAGGGACTTGGCAATCATGTCATCCACATAACATTCGATTTCTTTATGGATCATATCGTGGAATAATGTCACCATAGCGCGTTGATACGTTGCACCAGCATTCTTCAGTCCGAATGGCATCACCTTGTAACAGAACGTGCCTCAGGGTGTGATGAAGGTTGTCTTCTCCATGTCTTCAGGTGACATTTTGATCTGATTGTATCCTGAAAATCCGTCCATGAAGGAGAATACCGAGAACTGAGCTGTGTTATCCACCAATACATCAATGTGAGGTAATGGGAAGTCATCCTTTGGGGTAGCTCTGTTCAGATCCCGGTAGTCAACACACATTCTCACTTTGCCGTCTTTCTTAGGCACGGGTACTATGTTAGCCACCCACGGCGGATAGCTAGTTACAGCAAGTAACCCGGCGTCCCATTGCTTTTGCACCTCTTCTTTGATCTTCATTGCCATATCTGGACGAGTACGGCGCAGCTTCTGTTTAACTGGCGGGCAATCTTCTCTTAAAGGCAGCCTGTGCATAACAATGTCGGTGTCCAACCCTGGCATATCTTGATAAGACCAAGCAAACACATCCACATATTCCTGAAGCAGGTCAATCAGTTGTTCTTTCACTGAGTCTTGTAAACAGGCCCCGATTTTAACCTCTTTCACGTCTTCATCTGTACCAAGATTAACCGTTTCGACCTCCTCCTGATGAGGAGTGATAACCTTCTCCTCTTGCCTTAACAACCTGGATAGCTCTTCAGGAAGCTCATAATCTTCTTCAACCCCTTCATCAGCTTGATTGATTGGATTGTCAAAGTCATACGAAGTCATAGCTGTGTTGTTGTCGGTGCGGTCTGGGAGGCACTCTCTGCAAGGGTTCAGTTTGTTCATTTTAGTGATTTGATTTTAATCTTGTTTAAAAAGAGTGAAATG
This sequence comes from Lathyrus aphaca, assembly GCA_963966055.1. NCBI lineage: Eukaryota > Viridiplantae > Streptophyta > Magnoliopsida > Fabales > Fabaceae > Lathyrus > Lathyrus aphaca. Next base: position 391,828,586 of record OZ014519.1, on the reverse strand, counting down.
AAGTTATCATTTTGAAAACATTTCCATTTATTTTTGTACAAAAAGAAAAATGGAAAAATAGTGAGCGGAAAAGAAAAGAGACTCATTTGCAAAAGATGTCTGATATTTCATTGATTAATCTTGTTGCACAAAATTACAGATGGCCCGATTACAAAATGAGTCTTGTCATCTTGGGCAAGATGCAAGACTTGATGCATGCTTAAAAATACAGGAAATAATAATTACTCTGCAGGAGTAACTCTTATAATTTCCTGGGATGACCAGTTTGAGATACTGCTCCCCGGGATCTTTGGACGTATCCAACTTTCCAGGTTGCGGTCGCTTTCATCCTCGTCTTCCAAGTTGTTCACGGCATCGGGGGTGAGCATCCCCCCACTGATGAAATTGGGCTTCTTAGCAGCCTCTGCTTGATCTTGTTGAGTTGGTTTGTAACCCAACCCAAATCTATCTTCCTTCTTCTCTACGGGCAGCAACTTGCCCCAGCCTTGGGCAGTCCCTTCTTCAACAACCTTCCGGGCTTATTGATAAGATGTCATTGAGGTTCCAGGTACAGCGGATGCTTCATTTATGTTCAAGGCCTCAAACCCTTGACTCATAGTTTCGTGGATCTCCCCATCCATCTCAATGTATTTGTATGTAGCCAGATGGCTAACAAAGATATCTTCTTCTCCACAAATAGTAACGACTTGGCCCTCCCACTCGAATTTTAACTTCTGGTGAAGGGTAGATGTAACTGCGCCAGCGGCATATAATCCAAGGTCTACCCAACAAACAGCTGTAGGCCGGCTGAATGTCCATCACGTAGAAGGTCGTTTTGAAAGTCTGTGGGCCAATCGTTATATGCAACTCAATTTCTCCCAGAACTGATCTCTTAGAGCCGTCAAAGGCTCTCACTACCAAGTTGCTGGGACGTAATTCCAATCCTTCATACTCCAGCTTCACAAGGGCTTTTTTAGGTAAGACATTGAGGGATGACCCTGTGTCTACCAGTACATGGGAAAGAACTGCACCCTTACACTCCATGGTAATGTGCAAAGCCTTGTTGTGATTGCGGCCCTCCGTAGTCAAATCAGTGTTGGTAAATCCTAGTCCATGACTAGCGTTGACGTTTCCCACCACAGCCTCTAACTGATTGACGGTAATCTCCTCTGGCACATAAGCTGCGTGCAAGACTTTTAGTAGTGCGTTCCGATGAGCCTCGGAGCACATTAACAATGATAAAATGGAGATCTTGGAAGGCGTCTGGTGAAGCTGGTCCATTATTTTGTAATCACTTTTCTTGATGATTCTCATGAATTCATCAACCTCTTGATCAAAAGGTGTTTTCAAAGCTTCTTTAACAATTTGTTCTTCTTGCACCATGCTCTTCCCTTTTTCCTTGGCAGCAGCTTCTGCTTCGGCACTGGGTCTTGGAATTTGCGGGGCAAAGAGACGTCCGCTTCGAGTGAAGCCTCCGCCTCCCCCCACATTGTCTATTTGTGGTGAAGAAGTTGATGATTCCAAAGTGATTTTCTGTCCTTCGCAGTATAGATCTGAGCCGTAATGCCAGGGGATGGCATTACTGCTTTCATAAGGTACTGGCCCAGGCACTGTGATAGTGACTGGACTGATAGCAACTGCAGAAGGGACCATGATAGTATGTGGATCATAGTATATTGTGACTGGTGCTCTGATAGGAGTGGCACTTTGTGAGTTGTAGGCAGAATCATTTGCGGGATCATAATAAATGGTAACTGTTGAAACACTTTCATTGTTTACTGTTGATGTTGTAGGAGACATTGTTGACTGGATGGGTGTTGCTGTTGTAGGAGATTCTGAATGAAGGGGTGCTGAAGTTGTAGAAGGGATGTTTGCTGATATTTGGTCTGTTGAAGTGACAGATGAAGCATTTGTTGATGAGATTGAAGAGTTGCTCGGAACAATTGTTGTTGCAGTTGTAGAAGACTCGGGAGTTGTTGCTAAGGAGATTGCTGGATTGGTAGGTATTGATGTTGTGATTTGAAGCAGGCCACTCTGGATGAGACCATCTATGCCATCTCTCAAGTTATCACACCCATTCACTGAAATGTTGCAATAAGCACATCCTAGCTCACATCCCGGGAATATTTGACATTCAAGGAGTTGAGCTTTAATCTCTACCAAGGGCGTCCGAATCTGACCCACACTGGTTATCAAGTAAGACGGCTTATCTTCTTCAATAGCATTGATTCTCGGTCCACCGTGGTTTGGCATAGGATTTTTGTTAACATTTGGTGGTGGTGCAAAGTTTAGAGCTTTGGAATCCACTAGATCCTGTACTTTCATGTGCAAAGCTCTGCACTTCTCCGTACTGTGGCCAGGTGCATTTGAGTGAAAAGCACATCTGGCGCTGGCGTCGTAATTTCTGGGTAGACTGGTAGGATCTGGTGGTGCCAATGTCCTTAGCTCAACCAGGTTGAGTTTCAGGAGTTGTGGCAATAATGTTGCATAAGGCATAGGGATCGGATCAATCACCCTATTGGCCTGAGATGGTCTCTGTTGATACGGTCTTTGCTGATTGTTGTTGTTGGTGTTGTTGTTGTTATAATTTCTCTGAGGTGGATATTGAGCTTGTTGCTGGTAGTGGGGTTGTTGCTGTGGTTGGTACGCTGGTTGTGGATGAATCGGAGCGGGAATGGTGACTGCTGCCACAGACCTATGAACATACTGGGGTATGCCCCTGTTGGTATGGATAGCATTAGTCTCACCAGTTCTTCTTGGGCCCACAAAAGGCTTTCTTGGGTTGCTGGACGAGCTAGCACCGTTGTCAGAAATTTTGCCCATCTTTAACAGACTCTCAATTCTCTCTCCGGCTATAACCACATCAGCGAAGCTGGTAGAAGAAAAGGCAGCTAGCCTGTCAATGTATGTTCCTTGGAGGGTGTTCATAAACATGTCGGCCATCTCCCTCTCCGACATGGGTGGCTGGACAGCAGCAGCCAGCTGTCTCCACCTTTGGGCGTACTCCCGGAAGCTTTCTTTGGATGATTGTGACATTCCCATCAGGAGGGTCCTGTTGGGAGCCATATCCAAGTTGTACTGGTATTGTCTAATGAAGGCCTCAGCTAGGTCCTTCCAGCACCTGATGGTTGCTCTAGTCAGATGAGAGTACCACTCCCTTGAAGCTCTGGTTAAGCTATCCTCGAAATAAAACATCCATAGCTTTTCATCCATGGTATATGCCTTCAGCCTCCCCAGAAAGGATTGCAAATGGGTTCGGGGACGAGAAGTTCCGTTGTACTTTTCAAAGCACGGAGGTTTGAACTTGTGGGGGATCCTGACCCCGTCCACTAAGCCCATGTCCATAACATCAAAACCCAAGGAGTTTTGAGACTCCAAGGACCTTAATTTTTCAGCAATTTCATCTAGCCTTCTGTCATAGGCTTCATCCCCAGCTCCCATCACTGTGAATTGATCTTCTTGGGCGTCTTCTTGGAGTACTCTTCCTGTAGTAGCATTCCCTTGTACATTAGCAGGGATGTTGATCTCTGGATGAAGGTGAGGGCCAAACACAGGTGGGTTGACATGAGGCTGAACCCTCTCATTGTTGCTTGTTCCACCAGTCCCTAGATGGGGGTCTTCCTGAGTCTGCCTCTCTACCAAGGCTCTTAATCTCTCTTGGCTCTGTGCCAATCCATTCATCACCTCCATAAATTGTGTCATCTGATTCCTCATCTCCAGTCTCTCATTGGCCATTTGGTTCCTGACCTCTGTAAGATCCTGTTGCACCTGGTCCATCTGTATACCCGGAAGGTTGTTGCGGGTAGGATATCTGTGTGGACGATTGAGTGGGAACACCCGTCGGCGAGCAATAGTTCCTGAACCACAACAGAGTTAGTAACAAACAAAACAAAAACCTACAAAACAAAACAAAAGGTTAGTATGCAATGCAATATTCTTATTTGTTTCCAAGGTATCCGGCTTGGCACTTGGTTTTGACCTTTCCAGACCCCTGAGGAAGATGCTTTTGATGTTGCTTGAAGAACTCAGATAAAACAAACCAACACATATATTACAAAAAGTAAATGATACATAGTTTGTTTTTTGCAATACATGCCCTCTGAAGGGTCAAACTACAACATAAGAAAAGAAAAGTACAATGAAATGAAAGCAGCAACAAGCAAAAGTCAAACACCAAGACCAAACTCATCCTCCTGAACTTCCTTCAGAAGTGCTTCGGTCACAGGATCAGCTGGACGCTCTGTGAGGTTCCTGATAAGAAGATTCCTGGTAGCAATAGCTGCAGTTAGCTTCTTGTGTCGACTCTGGTCTTTTGACCTCTTCACACCAGCTCTAATCTTCATCTCTGAGATCTCTCTCTGGGTTGCTAGCAAGGCTTCCTGTTGCTCTTTTGCACTAGCTTCCAATTGCTCAATCTTGTCCTGAGTCCTTTTATCTTCCTGAGTACGAGCTTCGGTGATCCTGACCCACCTAGCTTGACTCTCCTTCAGATACAAATCAGTCCTGGCCTTTTGGAACTGAGCCTCCTTGCAGGCATTCTTCAAGATCTGCTCTCCGGCCCTTGACTTCTTGATGTAATCCTCTGACTTCTCAATCCTGACTAAATGCTCCACTTTAAGCTTTTCTAACCTCTCGATGTCTAGACGACCATCACTTCTCTCCCAGAGGGTCTTCTGCAGAGCTTGAGACAGGTTCTCATTACTCTCTTTTAGTTTCTCAAACTCCTCTAAGCTGACAGTGGCAGGAGGTGGGGTTGTGGATGGCCCAGGTGCATCCTCAATGGTAAAGGGCATCCCAGAAATTTGAGCCCTGACGTGAGACCACTCATAGTACTGAGCTGAGGCCACATTGTTGCACCTCCCTAGAATAGCCATCCCTTTTGTCTGGACATTGTCCCAAGCCCAGGATGCTTGCCTGACAATAGTTAGATTAGGCTTAATCTCACAATAAAGGGTTTCAGCCAAGTCTTGTGCTCTAGGAGGATGGACCAATGCATAGCCCAATTGCCTTTTGAATAGCAGAGGGTTGTAGTTGATGCAACCTTTCACTCCTATCAGGGGTACATTGGGGAACTGTCCACAACTAGTAATGATGTCCCTGCCCTTAGTGCTCTGAGTGCACCACCTGATATCAGCTGAGGTCAAAGCAGTGAGTCTTCTAGCCCAATTCTTTTGCTGATGAGGATTCAGAAATGCATCAGTCTTAGGCAAATGTCTGAGCAGCCAAGTATGGAACAGGGGAGCACATCATCTTACCAATCTTCCTCTTTGCTTTTCATTCCTTTGGTGAACAGAGTAGTAGAAATCTCCCAGTAAGGTGGGTACTGGGTTCCTCAGAATGAAAAGGTGAATGGCACTCTTGCTAACAAACCTAGGCTCATCTGCAAAATGTATAACCCCATATATGCTAAGGGCTAACAAGGAACAGACTGCCTTCCATTCTCCTGAGGAGGCCTTCAGGATGGCCTGAGAAGTCAAGAAATCCAAGTGTAGACCAGAGATTCCAGCCTTGGTAGTCATATTCTGTCCAATCAGACAAGGTTCCAGATATAGTGCCTTTGCCACTTCTTCATTACTCGGAAAAGCCATCTCAGGGTTGAAGGGGACTCCACCCCTGATAGGTACACCAACCAATGATGAATACTCTTCTAACAAAGGCCCCAACTGAAAATCCTGAAAGGTGAAGCACCTCAGAGGGGGATCATAGAACTGCAGGCAAGTATGAATCAGGATCCTCTGAGAAGGGTCCAAATCCATAACCACATCAAGTATGCCTCCATAATGTTCTATGAATAGTGGTATATGGTCTGGAGTAATCAAGGCCTGGATCTTCCTGATGTTAGCCAACTCAGGCTCAAAGAAATGGTAGGAGATGTTGCTCTTTTTGGGTGCCATGTTGCTGAAGAAGAGCTGAGACAGATGCTGAGAAAAATACTGAAGATGGGCCACTGACAGGCTGAGACCGGTGGTGCGGGTGACTGAAGCAGGTAGCTGATGGGGATAGCTGAAGCAGATACTGATGGAGATAGGTCTATGCAGATGAAGGGGTCAAAACCAAGCCAAAAATATAGTATGGATACCCTGAAAAACAAATAAGCAAATGTTAAAATGATGCAATGATGAGGGATGCAAATGGTATGCAAGGGTTTGTGATCAAGATGGATCTGATTGCTGCTTTGATATAAGTCCATGTATGTTCAAGAAATCCAGACGGAGGTTCATAAGTCCAGTAACCAAGGTGGGGGACTCAAATAAAGAGTCACGTGTCCAGGGTTAAATCACAAGAACTTTCCCAAAATGGAGTATTCTTAATCAAAACAAAGTAACAGGGTATGCTGAGGTCAAGGGGTACCTGCAAACCTGTAAACAGCCCAACCCCCTCACAGGTGGTGTTCTAAAACAAGGATCCTCAGACTTAGTTCAGTTATGAGAAGTGTAAACACTTCTAACCCGGAGGTACAGTGTTTACAATAACCATAAAAGATCCTCCTCTAATTCACCTCAGTTTCTGAAGGTCAATAACTAAAGGTCATCCAGACTTAGCAAGCTTCCCAGATAGCCCTAGCACTACAGGAAATCTGTAGCACAGAGTTCTCAAGAAGAAACCCATATCTGAACCGTGTTTCATATTCCCGCACCAGACCGAAATGGAATGGGAAAGAACATGAACCACTCTAGCCTAGGTGTCGCTCAGGTCCCAGGTATAGGACCTTAACTCTCAATAGAACACCCACCCACCAAAGCAACAAAACAGATCCAGCCAGCACAGTATGACAGTATGATGTATATAAAGCTATAAAGAAAGCAATAAAACAACTGTACATAAAGCAATAAACAAAATAAATATACAAACACACATAGCACATAACACCCCAGTAAACAAAAATCAATCAAGCGCTAGGAGGAACCCACAAAAAGAACCAGAAGCCCTGGTTACAGTATAAGGATCCCCAGCAGAGTCGCCGAGCTGTCGCTCCCAAAAGATGAGACTGGGCTCAAATAAGGTACAGACGCGAACGGTCGGCGAAAGGAGGATGTGAGAACACACAGGAGTGAACTCACAGGAAAAGAAAAGAGTCGCCAGCTAGGCATTTTTATCCCGGAGGAAAGGCAATGATGCATAGACCTAGAAAGACATGGATAAGACGGTTGCGAACCAGAGAGACTGAGAAAGGGGGTTGGTTACAACCTTGGAAGGTATTAGCACCCAGATTGTTCGCCGTACTCGACGGGATCCACGCTTAAAAGATTTGTGCTTTAAAGGGGTAGTGTCAGTGCAATCTGTATATAAAGGAGCTGGAAAAGGATGTACAGGTGTCAGTGTAAGAGAAGTGAAGTGTGTAAATGATGTGTCAGTGTAAGAACAAAAATGAAATGCTCAAGAATATGAGGCTAAAAGAATAAAGCTGGAAAGAGGGGGAATATACAGAGACTTTTGTTCGATAACTGTTAAGTTATGCCTACGTATCCTCTCGTGCAATGAGGAAGTCAGAACACCGTAGTTCGACCCAAAGAGACTGAAAGATGGATTGACTGATGAACTGCTTACTTGTCCATGCTCAAGTGTATGACCTGTCTGGATCAGGTGCAAATTGTCTTGCATTAGACGGAAGAAGCAAGTTCTCGTTTGTGAGTGAATGGGATGAGAAAAGAATCCCGAAGGAGACGATTATTGTTTGTTTTTGAGTTTTCAGTCTTTTATTGCTTTTTGAAGTTTGTCATAAGATAATGAGCTTAAGCCTAAACCAATGGATTTAGTAAACTCATCACATCTTCCCTCTGATTAGGGGTAATGAGAATACCTTAAGTGTGAAGTCAGCATCTCACACTTAATTACCATGATGTAGGATTAAGATCATTAACCTACTTGTGATTATTTAGATGTTTTTGTTGTTTTTGTTTAGTGTTAAGTAATGAGGTTAAGCCATAATCAGGGATTAAACAGACTCATTACACCATCCTAATAGAAGGATAATAGATGAGAATGTTTAAGCTGAGGAAAACTCCTCAACTTAATCCATGATTAGGGATTAACCTCATGACAAAACAAAGCCTTTGTTAAGTGGATTTTATTTACTGATATGATGAAGAAGTGAGTTTTATGGTTTGTAAGACAACCTGAGGGGGACTTGTCCATTAACACTAGGGTTAGTCCTTCTTAACCAATTAAGGAAGAATTAGAACCCTAATGCAAGGCCCAAGTTACAAGCTTGATGTCTTGATGATTATTAAGTGGATTGATTAAAGGAGTTAAACACATTAAGGGTTTAACACTTAGGATTAAAGTTATACACTCCATCCTAATAGAAGGATGCAGGCATAAGTTTAATCACACAGCCTTAAAGCCTTTAGGGTTTAGTCCCGGATTATGAGGTGAGATGGGAAGACCCAAAGATGACACAAAGGTGAAAGCTAAGTGGGGGGACTAATCAACCCTAATTGTTATCATGCTTGGAAGCCCTAGAGTTTGTGAGGCTCAAGAGAACAATCTTCAAAGGACCATCAAGGAGAGAAGCAGATGAAAAGATCAAGAAGCAAAGAGAAGCAAAACAACTTGCTTCACTTAAGAAGTCAAGTTGCTTGAAGAAAGAAGGTATAATAAACAGGGAGGAGCAAGCTCACTCCAATACACATACAAAAAATGCAACAATAATGCACAAAGGAAATGAAAAGGAAATGCGAGAAGTGAAGGCAAATTCACTTCTCGGAGTACTTACCACCTGAAAAGTTAGCACGAAAGAAAGAAATAAAGTGAAAGTGAAATTAATACTAGGATGCAAGCTGAAAACAGAAACATGTTCATGATACAAGGAGAGTTACAAGATGATATGAATGATCGTACACGTGAAAATGAACGGAAGATAACTAACTAAATTGAAATGGGACTAACTAATGGAAAGGATTAACAAATTAACTAAAATAACTTCACCTTATATAACTACCTAATAAAAATGCTTTCTTTTTTTTTTTATATTTTTGTATATAATTATTGACCTAATTTAATTAACAAAACAACTAAAATAAATTAATTACTATGAATGTTTTTTAGAATATTATTATTATTTTTTTTTAAAAAAAGGAAGCAAGTAAGAAATATTAAAGAAATTAAAGTATGTATTATTAAAAAATAAAGGGGCTGTGTAAAACTTAATAAGCACAACACAAAAAACAACAAAACGCAAGCTGAGAATACACAACAGATGAGGCCCAAAAGGGCGCTGGGTCTGGGTGAACGCCGATCGGGTCAAGCTGACCCGAACCCGGCCCGGTTTCCCTCTAAAAAGGGAAAACAATTAGGGTTTTTGACACAGCCCCCTTTCTCTCTCCTTCTACTTTCGGCATTCAAACGCAGAGAAAAAAAACCATGGTGACTGGCCGTTCACCTCTCCGTATCGCCCTAACCCCCTCAGTTCAAATCAGTTCACATCAACGAAATATAGTTCAACCAGAAGCGACGAAATGAGGACAAGACGGAGTTACCTCAAAACCCTATATTCAAAAACCTAAACCCCTCGGTTAAAATCAATTCACAACAACGGTATATAGTTCAATCAGAGGCAATGAAATGAGAATAAGATGGTGCTACCTCAACGTGGTTCGACTCTGTTTCAAGGTGGAGTTTTTTCCTTTCTCTCAACTATGATCTTCTTCTTCCTCTGTTTCTGGATCTTTTGATTTTCTTCTGATAAAAACAATCTAGGGTTTTCTCTGTGTGAAATTTGTATTATGCAGTAGGGTTTTCTTCTTGTGTGTGTTTTTTGATGCCGCCCCCTTTTCATTAATTCATCCTGTTTTTATAATGAAAATTAGGGTTTCAAAACTTTAGGTTTTTCTGAAGAAATTTTTCATTCTGGCTATGTTTGCTTCTCCTTTTTCGTAACAGAACTTGTTCTTTCCTATTTTGTGAAACTTTGACCCTGCAATCCTGCTGATGCTTCTGCTCTGGTTTTTGTCTGCTTATGCCCTGGCACTGCACTCTTGTTGAACTAGTTTTAATTGACTTTGAAATGAACTGGAATAGTTGGCTTTGAACTGAATTGAATTTTTTTGTTCCACACGGAATTACGGTTGTCCCAAACTCAAAGTTTTCTAACTAATAAATCATGTGGTGCAGGGGTTATGGGAGATGGACTTGGAGTTTTGGCTTGATCTTCCATCAGCTATGGTTGTACCAAATGCAGTAGCATCTGGCTTCGCATCTGTTGTGCTTAGTGTTTTCTTTCGCCTGCAGGTCTCGGCATCCTCGGAAATTGTTTGTTAATGAACAGATGCTTGTAGTTGAGATTGTTGTCGTTGAAGCCGAGGCTAGCTCACGGACTTCTGTTGCATCAAATGGGACAATTTATGTTGACTTAGGTTCATAGAGCTTTACTGCAGTTGAGCAGATGAAGCCGGTTGTTGCTGCCTCTGTTGTTGAAGACGCAATGGGAAGACAGGGTGATATTGTTGGCATTTGCCTCAACCATTGGTTATGTGTTAAAAAGTTGTGCATCACGGAAAGCCGTCCATCCAGCAGCAATTTGGACAACCGATTTGGCCGCGACTTTGACGCATTGTATTGCAATTGTTGCTGTATTGGAAACTGTGGTTGTTGCAGCAGATGTGCAGAATGATGGCCTGTTTGGATTCCTAGCTCGTAATACCGCTTGATAACAAAGACCTAAAGCTAGATCTCTTGTTCAGGAAAGATGTGAATGATGGGCCAACTGCACTTGATGGTCTTCTAGTCTTCCTTCATTTCAGAATAAAGGAAAATGCTCCAACCAAAAAAAAAAGAAAGTCTGCAAGAGAACAAATGAAGACAAAGCAAAGATAATTATAGTCCCATGACTTGTTTTTTTCCTGATTCTTGCTGGCTTTGAGTTATTTGTAAAACAACGAATGTTCTTTTTTTTCGACTGAAACCAATATGCTTTCATTCTTCCATGCAAGTCAAGTACTGAAGATGAGGAGGTCAAAGTGCTTAAGAAAGACTAGCGGCGGTTCCATTGATGACAAAGGCTATCCGTGCACTCGTTTTTTTTTAAAAACTCAGTGGGAACCAAAGTTATAGACACACAATAACAGGTATTTGATTTGTTTTTTTGTGAAGAATTTGGAACATCCGTACACCCTGGATAATGAGCACTTCTGATTTTCTGAGCAATCCCACTGTTTCCTTTCTACTCAAATTCATTGGCAGCGACTTGTTTGCAACTAAATTCAAACATTGCTTTGACATTCTTGCAATTTTGGCCTTGTGATCTTTTCTCTTTCAGGTGACGGTGATACTATTTTCACGAATTCAGCACAGGACTTGCGGTGGTGACATAGTTTTTTCTTCTTTGAGTTAAATCACTTAGTTGTAGTGATAATAAGGCTGTAGTTTAACTTCCATTTCTAAGTTTTGCTTGAGTTTAGGCAATGCTTATTATGTCATGATTTTTCGTTGCTAAGTAAATTTCATATTTTCACTGCAGCAACCAAAATGCCTGTGCTGAATTCGGATTTCAACTGGTGTCTTGTACAGGTCATCAAGAATGAAGACCTTGAAAAATTATCTGAGCAAGAGAACTTGATTGCGGAGCTACGGGAGGTGCTGGCATTTGTTGAGTGTTATTGTCGGCATCAGTCCCAGACTGTTATTGCTGCAGCCTTGGTACATCATCATCATCGCCTGATTCAACATTCCAGGAACTTTCCCATCCTCAATGTCAAAAATCATCACTGCTCTTCGTAGGATTTGACTTGGAATTACCTTTTAATTTGCACTGCCATGAGTTTGTAACAAATAGAATTAGAATTTGTAACATAATTTGGGATAGCAATAGATGTTTGAAGTGTAGTTAGGACTTTTTGGAGTATGGCCTTGAGCTTTCAACAATCAACACAAAATGTTATGCATTTAAATTCTTCAGCCTTGTTGTCTTTGGTTTTCATTTCCATTTATTTTGATAATGCACCAATCAGGATCTTAATATCTTGCAAAACTTGGAAAATATCAACATTAACATGCTTGAGAACAATGCACCTTGACTAACACATAGCAACATAAAATGAATCATGACTCCAAACATATGTGCATCCAAATCCAACTTAATCCAAATCCAACATACTCCCAGTCACACATAACACCACGAAAGGCCCATGAAATGCCGTTTGAATCCGAGTCCAATACGATACCATGAAATTCCTTTCCTCCTTTCCCTTTTTGAAATCAAAGAATCAATTCCAACAAGCCATCCTCCTTAGGTTTGAAATCAATGAATCAAAGAAACCATACTTGTCATTTTTCTTAACAACAAAATGCAATAAGTTAACCCACGGCCTATCAAATTAAATATTCAAAATAACTCAAAACCACTTTGAAATTTTAGTGACGCTTAAACATCAATGAGACTCCAATTGATTGGAATGTTTCGCGGGAAACGTATTTGTAAGGTCTTTGACGAGTAAGAATAACTGGTGTGGCCCAGGCCTATGGATCAGATCTTGGGGAATTGCAACAAGTAGAGGCATAGCCACATGGGCTTTTGCAAATTGGTACAAGCCTGGCCCCGTTGTGGCCTCTCGAAGCATAAGTCGTGAAACTTGGAGATTCTTTATGGCATTCAGGATTTAAGGCCATGGTCCATGCTTGCGTGATGATTGGAAGTTGCATTGAAGTCACATAAAGGCTTGCCATGAGAATTTGCAAGTTCTCCAATTCAAGGCAATTTTGCAAAGTGGCTCGAAATTCTTCAGTCTTGTGAACTTCTGGCATCCTCTATGATCAAATAAAGATCATACGCAATCAAAATGACGAAGAACACCCCTTGGTCGGGTCATTGGGGGCCTCAGATGCCCTGATTTTGCACTGACTTTCTCAAGAAGTCATCTCTTGATTAGATGCCTTCCCCATGGAATTTCTTCATGAAACTTGATATGCATGATCCTCATAACATGGCTCTGTTTCCATGCCATTTTCAGTTCTTGTGATTCTTTGACATTTTTTTACTTTGAGGGGATATAATATGATGCTTGAACATACATGGACCCCTTTGAAGTGATTGATGACCTTTGGAGTAGCTCAAGAAGCTATTGGATCGCCCAGATCACAAACCCTAGATGCAGATGACTTTGAATCTATGCAATAAATCAAAAATGTAATATGAGATGGTATGATTAAGTTTATGCATATGAGGAGATCACAAGCCATGGTGTGAATGAGTGAGGGCAAATTTGGGGTGTTTACAACGAGCACAAAACGGATACCCAACACAGATGAGTGCCAAGAGATACAGACGAGCACCCTTCGAAATGCCCTGATTGGCAACGAAAATCCCGACTCTGTAGAGGAATCTGGTCAAAGGCTTTGACGATGCCTAACTCTGACTGGGGAGATGAATGACGGTTTGTATCATCAAATGACCAAAATAGATTGGCAACTTCTTTGGAGAATACTCCAATGATGGGAGTGGATCTCGATCATGAACTCTGCGGGGAAATGACGACCTTTAGACTCGGCTGGGGATGATACTTGGTCATACCCTAACTGGGGAGAGAATTCTGAAGATTTCAACTTCTTGGGTAAGCAGGCATCAGTTGCTTGCTGGGGATAGCCCATAAACACTCCGATTAGAGACGAACCTCTTCGGTTAGGTTTGAAACTCTGCTGAGGATCCCACTTTCTCTAGCTCAATTGGGAACGGTTCCATCTGAACTCTACTGGGGATGACTATGTCTTTCTCGTGAAGAACAACCACCACTTGGGGGTGACACCATCTTTGATTAGATTTGAACTTCTGCTAGGGATCTCACTGCTATAGCTCAGCTAGGGAGCATTCTCTGCTTGGGGAAGTGCAACATCGCCCTGCAAAACCTGCAACAACAGTATACACACAAGTGCCCCGGGGATTTGCATGGTATGATCTGTTCATCCATTGTCACCCTACACTCAAAGATTTTTAATTGTTTCCCGACAATGTCAATTTTCTTTAGAAAAATCAACATGTTTCATATGCAATGTTCTCTTTGCCAAAAATTCAGGACATTTTTGCAAACAAAGAAAACACAACGCAACACGGATTTTGACTGAATATTCATTTATTGAGTGGCCTCTGAATAGGCAAAATTTTACATCAGGAAGCAACTACCTGGAAAGAGGTAGCTACTGTAAAATTGAGAAAGGAAACTATCCTAATGGCAATGTACACGACATTCCAATGAGTTTCCTTCTTGCTATGACCAACATGTCTTCAAGACTTTATGTTCTTGCCTTTGCTTTCTGAAGAAGATGAGGGGACTGATTCCTATCCTTCTGATATTACCAGACTGCGCAAAACGGTGATTTGGTTCAGATTACCCGGATCACAATTGTTCGCTTATTCCCTTGTTTTGCGTGGATCTCCCTTTCGGGTTTTCAATCCACCGGGATACCCTTTTTTGCCTGAGCTGTTCGATGTGGCTTTTCAACTTAGCGGGTGTACATCTTTTCATTTATTTTCCCTAATTTTTGCCCGAGCTTTTTATTGTGTTTTTAGCTCGCCGGGATGCCCTTTTCCTTCCTGGACTTTAATTCTATTTTTGTGTCCAACGGGTCTTTTTATGCGAAGTATTTTTTAACTGAGTCCGAGTTAACAGGAGACTGGAATTCGTCTCCATCCATAGTAGTGAGCATCAGCGCCCCACCTGAGAAAACTTTCTTTACTATGAATGGGCCTTCGTAGTTTGGGGTTCACTTGCCCCTGTGATCTGAACCTGGAGGAATGATCCTCTTGAGCACAAGCTTGCCTACTTGATACACCCGCGTACGTACTCGTTGGTCGAATGCTCGCTTCATTCTCCTTTGATAAAGCTGACCATGACAGATAGCCGCTAATCTCTTTTCCTCAATTAGGCACAACTGATTATATCGGGCACGTACCCACTTAGCCTCATCAAGCTTCACGTCCATCATCACACGCAATGTAGGAATTTCTACCTCCACAGGCAAGACTGCCTCCATGCCATACACCAATGAGAAAGGAGTTGCCCCGGTTGACGTCCTGACTGACGTTCGGTACACATGCAGCGCAAATGGTAACATCTCATTGTAACACGGTGGGAGAACTGACTTTAGTTATGTTGCGGATAGCAAGAGTCGCCACCGACTTTTATTTTATCCAAAGGAAAGGCATAAAAGAACAGGAAAGACCTTTTTAAAAGATTTTTGGGTCCGGGGGGTAGGTTATACAAAGGGAAGGTGTTAGCACCCTTTATATCCATGGTTATCCATGGGATCTTAGTTGCTTAGCTCACTTTAAATTGTTTTTGAAAAGGTGAAGAGTGTGAATAGGAATTTTCATAAGAGTTAATAATGATCCATGTACGGATGCGTAAAAACTGGTGTTTGAAAATTGTTTGAAAATTTGTGAAGTATTTGAAAAGTTTTTGAATGAAGTGAGCAAGCAACTATGAGGAACCTACCCTAAAGTTTTAAGTCTTCCTGTTCTTTATCCTTTAAATGGTAAGACTATCCCTATTATTAAGGAATAGGTAGTCATTACCTTGGATGTGAGGGATATATGAGGGACATCTGTTTTATGAAGGCAACTGTGGGGTGTATTAAGCATTTAGGAGGGACTGTCATCATTATTCGAAAGGGACTTGATCTTTATGAAAGGCAACCATTAGGGACTTGATGACTTTTCTTTTAAAGGGACTTTGCTTTATACACCCCACTTGACCTTATGATTAGGCAACAATGAGAAGTAACCCTAGAAAGTGAGATGGCGATTAAAAATCGACTTACGTGTGTGAGTGTTTAATTTAATTTATCTTTTAATTAAAATGATCTAAATTTAATTTTAAATATAATACATGTTTACACTCCCTATTTTACTAACCATGGCATAAAAATTAAATAATTTACATATTTACAAAAATTTACACCAAGGAGCAATTACAATAATAATTAATAAGCAATTAAAAATAAATAGCAAAAAATAAATATATAAGCAAAATATAAATAAATAGGCAATAATAAATAAATAAGCAACAAATAAATATAATAGGGGTTAGTAATAATAATAATAAAAAAAATTAAATAAGGTTAGTGAAATAATAATAATAAGCATAATAATAAAATAAATGGATTAGTAATAATATGATTAATAATAATAACAATAATTAAAATAAATGGAATTAGCAAAATATTATAAGAACATAATAATAAACAAAAGTTAGATTTTAAATATAGACAATTATTTAAAAAAAACAAGAGGAAATATGAACAATTAAATAATTATTATAATATTTTAATTTATGTACAAATTATTAAATTATTTTTAATCATATTATAATTACAAAATAAAATTATCATAGGTTTAATTATTTTTATGCACATATTTAAAAATTATTTATATATATAATTTAGATTATAAACAAATTATAAAAATATTTACATATTATATGAAGAAAATAAGTTATAATTATATTTAAAGATTATATTTACAAAAAAAATTAATTGTATATGTGCATAATAATTATATTTATAAAATATTATATTTACAAAAATTATAAATTTAAATCATAAGATAAAATTAGTTTTTTTATTATTATTTTGAAAATAAATTAGGTTTTTCAAAATTAGGGTTTTGTTAGAAAAATATTTAAGAGTTTATAATATACAAATCAATTAATTAAATAGTACATATATGCATTTTATAAATATATAATAATAAAAATTAATTTTTTAGAATTTAGAAAACATATATACTTTATAATTTAGAAAATATAATATTTGCATTTTATAATTTAGAAACATATTTTAATATAATATAGAAAATAGGAAATATAAAAGAAAATAAGAAAAATCAAAAAAACTGGACCTGGGATTTGAACCCAGGTCCCTAACATGAATATTGGAGATGCTTGCCAACTGGGCTGCGTGCTGCTGCTGCAAGAAAGAGGAACTCCCAATTGTTTTATTCTTTAACTTTGAAAAATCAGAAAAATAGTGAACAAGCAAAAAGGCCTGGGGGAGGATTGAACCCAGGACCTCTCAAACACACAAACGCACGCATGACCATCCGGCTGGGTGAGCCAATCTGTTAACATATCAACTACAATGCATAATATATGATACCTAGTAAATAAACTAACAAATAAACAAAAGTTGGAGAACCAGGACTCGAACCCAGGTTCATGAACAACATGCATGCGCGTCTTACCACCAGGACAAGCGTGTGCTTGTGATAACAAACCAGCAACAAAACATAAAATATTTAAAATACAATTTGAATTTCTGAAACGCGCGCCAACAGCCTTCTTCTTCTCCAAATTTCCTGCGAATCTTCATGCCCTTTTTCCTGCGAATCTTGCTGCGTGTTCTTCAATGTTTCAAACCTGCGAAAATGAAACTCCAACAAAACAGTACCAATTCATGAAATTAATTAGTGTTTTATGATCCTTATGGTTCACACAACATCCCTATGTTCTTCAAATCCATTTATATTTAATAATTCGAAGAACCCTAAATTCAAAGGTGAAACCCTAACAATGGCCGATTCTGATTCAAGCCATGAAACTTTGGTTTATTTGTCCAGAAACGATCTACACAACATCACAAACAAGATTATGCAAACAAAATTCATGGAAAAGCAACAAATTAATGAAATCGAAAAAATTATTTTCAAGAACAAGGTGGATTCGGTTTGATCAATATGGCATGGTTTTGATGCATATGAGTGATGATTCATGATCAGGGAAGTCCAAGGAGTCTCTCTATGTTCTTGTTTTACCTTCAAATGTCCTGAATCACAGAATCCGAATGTGAGTTTTGTGAAGGTTTTTGAACAAAGTGCACTTACTCTTAGGGCAGTGGAATCCGTGTCTTTGTGATGGCAATGAGTTTAGTACTTATAGGTGATTGATTTTAGGTCAAAAAATTGATTGGTTATGTGAAGAATTTGATATGAAAAGATCCACAATGATCATGCCTTAAAAATCAAATATTCATGTGTGAATGCTTGCTATTTTTGGCCAAATCTCATGATTTCTTTCCTCTTCAATTCAAATCAATATTTAAGACTTTCTAGAAGCTTAATCCCAATCAAATCTTACATTTTCATATTTTATTTTTATTTAAAATGATTTTTAATGAATTAAATCAAAATAAATAAAAATAAAATAATAAAAAATCTTATTTTTAATGGTTTGGGTCGTGCATGAAGTTGTTGTATGGGTTGGGTCATTATTTGGCAAGCCCATTTGGAAGAAATTGGTTTTAGACCTCCTTTTTCATCATAAACCAACTCAAAATTTCCCAACTTTGCAAGGGCACACATCCTTCAATTTTAATGCTATGAGGGTGTTCTTGGACATTTTGGAAAGCTTGAATAGTCCTCTAACCAACCCCACTGGTTTCATGTCCATATCATTTACCAATCTCAAGTTATGTCCTTTTGAAGTTGTTGACTTTTTGTTGACTTTCAAAAGGACCTATAATGTCTTAGCTCATACCTTCCAAATGAAGCATTTTTGGGCTTGGCTTGTGATACACAAAGTTGTAGAGAATTCAATTTCCTTCAAAATGAGCTTTGAGTGGAGACTTGTTGATGAATTATGTGAAAGTTATGGCTGGTCAAAGTTCAGTTGACTTTTACTAAGGAAACCCTAATTTAGAAACTCCTGATTCTTGATGATCTGGAATCTCCTTGATGAATCATGATCAACCCTTGATCAAATGATGAATTTTACTTCATATAATTGATGTTGGCAAAAAATCATGAAGTTTGACTTTGGTTTGACCACAGTTGACCTCAGTTTGACTTTTTAACTACTTTGACTGATTTTGACTTATCTGACCATCTGACTGAGCAAACTTTTGAGAAAAGTCTTGAAACTTGACATGGGGGTTCTTACACACATATAATATGTTATGAAGCTCACTTGAAGTCTTGGAAGTCCATTTAGCCTGATTAAAGTCAAAACCCTAGTTTTGGATGCACTGTTTAGGAGGTGCATTGTCTGAGGGAATTGTCAACTCTTCTGACTAATTGTGAACTTTGTGAACCTTGTGAACCTCATAAAGTGACTTGTAGACCTCATGGGAGGTATTGTGAGACTCGTGAACCTTGTGAACCTTCATGAAGTGACTTGTAGACCTCATGAACCTCAGGAAGATTTTGTAAGCATTGTGAAACTTATGAACCTTGTGAACCTTCATAAAGTGACTTGTTGACTTCATGAATCTCATGAAAGGTATTGAGAGCATTAGGAAGATTGTGAACCTTGTGAACCTTCATGAAGTGACTTGTAGACTTCATGAACCTCATGAAAGGTCTTGTAAGTGTTGGGAAGCTTGTGAACCTTGTGAACCTTCTTAGAACACAAAGTCTTGTATTGTGAGGGCAAATTTTGGGGTGCAACACTCATGCCAATCTTTGTAAGTGACAACCATCTTCTGCACAATCTTCTTAATATTCTTATTCGCCGCCTCTACTACGCCATTCATCTTTGGCCGGTAAGGAGAAGAATTGTGATGTTGAATCTTAAAGTCCCGGCACAGCTCTGCCATCATCTTGTTGTTTATGTTGGAATCATTATCAGTGATGATTCGCTCGGGCACTCCGTATCTACAAATGATGTCTCTTTTTAGAAATCTGGCTACCACTTGACGAGTGACATTGGCATATGATGCGACTTCGACCCACTTGGTGAAGTAATCAATCGCAACCAGGATGAAACGATGACCGTTCGAAGCAGTAGGCTCTATCTTCCTGATCATGTCAATGCCCCACATAGAAAAGGGCCAAGGAGATGACATAATGTTGATCGGGCTCAGAGGAACATGCACTTTGTCTGCATAAGTCTGGAACTTGTGGCACTTACAAGCGTACGAACAACAGTTTGCATCCATTGTTAGCCAATAATACCCTGATCTCAACAACTTCTTAGCCATTGCATGCCCTCCTGCATGAGTACCGAAAGATCCCTCGTGGACTTCTTGCATTAATAGGCCTGCTTCGTGTCTATCCACGCATATGAGCAGAACCATGTCAAAGTTCCTCTTATACAAAACCCCATTTGTATTCAAGAAGAAGCTAGCAGCAAGTCTTCTCAAGGTCTTCTTGTCATTGGATGATGCCCCGGCTGGGTATTCTTGTTTTTCTAGGAAAAGCTTGATATCAAAATACCAAGGTTTCTCATCAGACATTGCGTCTACAAAGAAAACATAAGCTGGTGTGTCAAGCCTGGAAATGTCAATCCTGGGCACATAGTTCCAACACAAGACTTTGATGGGCAAAGAAAGAGTAGCCAATACATCGGCAAATTGATTCTCATCTCGTGGTATATACTACAGCTTAACTGTTGTGAAGAACGTCAACAGTCTTCTGGCGTAATCACTATAAGGAATTAAGTGTTCTTGATGTGTATACCACTTATCGGTAATTTGGTTGATAACGAGGGTTAAATCCCCAAATATATCGAGGGTCTTAATCCGGAGATTAATGGCCTCCTCTATTCCTATTATGCACGCCTCGTATTCCGCTTCATTGTTGGTGTAGACGAAAGTTATTTTGGCAGCGAAGGGAAAATGAACACCTTTGGGGGTGATAAGAACAACACCAACTCCACGTCCATTGATATTTATTGCCCCATCAAACATCAACTTCCATTTGGATTCAGGGTCAGGCCCCTCCTCCGGAAGTGGTTCCTTGCAATCTCTTTCCTGGAGGTACACGATGTCCTCATCAGGGAAATCAAACTTCATCGACTGATAATTGTCTTCAATTGGTTGTTGTACTAGATAATCTGACAATACACTTCCTTTGATGGCTTTCTGGGAAGTATATTGTATGTCATACTCTATTAAGATCATTTGACACCTCGCAACCCTTCCGGTTAATGTTGGTTTCTCAAAAATGTACTTGACGGGGTCCGTTTTAGAGATTAGCAGTGTGGTATGGGTCAGCATGTAGTGCCTCAGTCGGCGAGCAGCCCATACCAAAGCGCAACAAGTTTTCTCGAGCAGTGAGTAACGGGATTCACAGTCGATAAACTTTTTGCTAAGGTAGTAAATAGCATGCTCTTTTCGACCAGACTCGTCTATTGGCCTAGAACACACCCCATCGACCCTTCTAACACAGTCAAGTACATAATGAGTGGCCGTCCTGGAACTGGAGGCATTAGAATCAGAGGCTCCTGCAGATATTCTTTTATCTTTTCAAAGGCTCTTTGACAGTCCTCTTTCCACCTGACCGTTTGCTCTTTTCTTAACAATT
Organism: Lathyrus aphaca; assembly: GCA_963966055.1. Taxonomy (NCBI): domain Eukaryota; kingdom Viridiplantae; phylum Streptophyta; class Magnoliopsida; order Fabales; family Fabaceae; genus Lathyrus; species Lathyrus aphaca. The sequence continues at coordinate 391,807,381 of OZ014519.1, read as the reverse complement.
TGAAAATTGGCTCGCATGTGGCAGTTAGATGAGATATAAACCGCGAAATGTAGTTCAATCTCCCTAAAAACCCACTCACTTCTTTTTCTGTTTTCGGTGCAGGCATATCTTGTATTGCTTTTACTTTTGCAGGATCTACCTCGATTCCTCTTTGGCTAACAATGAAACCCATCAATTTACTAGAACGCACTCCGAACGTGCACTTGATTGGATTCAACCTCAGTCTGTACTTTATCAATCTATCAAACAACTTTTTGAGATTGACCAGATGCCTTTCTTCATCCTGGGACTTGGCAATCATGTCATCCACATAGAATTCAATTTCTTTATGTATCATATCGTGGAACAATGTTACCATAGCCTGTTAATATGTTGCCCCGACATTCTTCAATCCAAAGGGCATAACCTTATAACAGAATGTCCCCCATGGGGTAATGAACGTCGTTTTCTCCATGTCTCCCGGTGCCATCTTGATCTGATTATACCCGGAGAAACCATCCATGAAAGAAAATACCGAGAACTGAGCAGTTTTATCTACCAGCACATCAATGTGAGGTAATGGAAAGTCATCCTTTGGACTTACTCTCTTTAGATCCCGATAATCGACGCACATCCGGACCTTGCCATCTTTCTTCGGTACAGGCACAATGTTACCTACCCAAGGTGGGTAACTGGTCACCGCAAGGAACCCGGCATCCCACTGCTTCTGAACTTCCTCCTTGATCTTCATAGCCATATCAGGGCTGGTTCTTCTCAGCTTTTGTTTCACGGGAGGACAATCTTCCCTTGGTGGCAGCTTATGCATAACGATGTCAGTATCCAACCCTAGCATATCCTGATACGACCAGACGAAGATATCCACATATTCACGTAGCATACCAATCAACTCCTTCTTTACCTCGTCCTGCAGACTGGACCCAATCTTTATATCTCTCCTTACATCTTCAGTCTCGATGTTGATGATCTCTATTTCTTCCTGATGAGGCTGAATGACCCTTTCCTCTTGTTTCAACAACCTGACCAATTCTTCCGGGAGTTCACAATCTTCCTCAACCCCTTCATCAGCTTGGTAGATAGGATTGTCAAAGTCATGCATAAACAAGATATGCTTGTTTCAGAATCCATTTGTTCAAAGAAGACGCAAATACACAAAAACACTGGAAAGAAAAACATTGCCATTTTATTTGTTTTTGTGAAAAATCTTAAAACGAAAGAAAGAGAACACAATTTGCTTGAAAAAATGTCCTTTATTTCATGGAAAAAGTGAATGCATTAAAACATGGTGGCCCTACAAATGGATCCATGCACCTTGGGCAGAGTGCAGGATTTGACATGCAGTATGATAAAAATGGAAACAAAGAAAATTACTTTGACTGCCAAGTAACTTGAACAAAATCTTTAGCAGACCAGTTCCGGAGCTCCTCCCCAGGTACGCATGGGTGAATCCAGATATCCAAGTCACAGTCACTATCCCTATCGGCATCTGTTGCACAAACATTGTTGTAGTCGAGCATTCAAGCGCTAGTGAACGCTATGGGCTTGCCGCCATGAGACCAACTGGATTGACCAGGTTGATATCCGAGACCAAACTTTTCGTCTTTCTTTTCCACTTCTAACAGCTTGCCCCTGCCCTGGGCCTTTCCGGATTGAACTACCTCCCTAGCTTGCTTATAGGAGTAGATAGGAGTCTCTTCCTTCTCATTGCTTTGAACTGCTAGAGACAACATACTGACATTGATTGTCTCAAAATCTTGACAAAGCGTCTCATGCATTTCCCCATCCATTTCTACATATTTGAAGGTCGACAGATGGCTCACGAAAATATCTTCTTCTCCGCACACAGTAACAACCTGGCCGTCTACCACATACTTCAACTTCTGATGCAACGTGGATGTTACTGCGCTAGCAACATGAATCCAAGGACGTCCCAACAAACAACTATAAGCGAGTTGAATATCCATAACATAGAAAGTACTCTTGAATATCTGAGACCCAATCTTCACCGGTAGCTCTACTTCACCAAACACAGATCTTCGGGACCCGTCGAAGGCTTTCACAATAAAATCGCTGGGTTGCAAGACGATGCCATCAATGTTCAGCTTCATTAAGGCCTTCTTAGGGAGCACATTGAGAGAGGAGCATGTATCTACCAGGACGTGTGATAGAACAACACCATTACACTCCATGGTGATATGTAAGGCTTTGTTGTGATTGCGTCCCTCAAAAGTGAGATCTCTATCTGTGAATCCCAACCCATGGTTGGCGTTTACGCTGCCTACCACAGCCTCTATCTGGTTGACAGTTATCTCTTGTGGTACATATGCCATTTGTAAAACTTTCAGCAAAGCCTCTCGATGAGCTTGGGAACACATCAGCAATGACAGAATAGATATCTTGGACGGGGTCTGATTCAGCTGTTCAACCACCTTATAGTCGCTTTTCTTAATTATTCTCATGAATTCCTCGACTTCCTTTTCAAAAGTGCCCTGACCGGCAGCAGGAGTTGTCACCTCTTCAGTCGCTATTTGCTTATCCTTGACCTTTGCAGCAACTTCAGCTTCAGGATCACCTCTAAGAGCTTGAGGAGCAAAGAGACGCCCACACCTTGTAAATCCACCAACTCCTTCGACATTCAGAACAGTCGGGTCAATTATCACCGCTTGACTTTCCACCTTCTGGCCTTCTACGTACACGTTCGAGCCATAGTGCCAAAGGGATGGCTTTGTCATCAGCATAAGGGACTGGTCCCAGAACAATAATGGTCACCAGACTCACTTCGGGAATATAGATAGTCACAGGCTCTCTCCGGACAGGAACTTCGGCAGGATCAAAATAAATCGTCACTGTAGACATGCAACCACTTTTATCATCCACTCTGTCAAACTATAGAGACCCCTCGTCGATCAAACACTGCAGCCCTGCTTTCAAATCCCCACAACCATTAACCTAATTCAAACAACCCTCACAGTCAAAATCACAACCTGGAAAAACCTTCCCTTTTAACAATCTGTCCTTCACGACTAACAAAGAAGTCTTCACTTCATCCACGTTCAAGATCAGGTTCAACCTTTCGCCACCGTCAATAGCGTTTATCCTGGCCCACCATGATTTGGAATGGGGTTTGATGTAACATTTGGAGGCGGTGCGAAATTAATTGCCTTTGAATCAATCAAGTCTTGGACCTTATGCTGCAATGCCCTGCACTTCTCCGTTGAGTGCCCGGGAGCTCCTGAATGAAATACGCATCTTGCATTAGCATCATACCCCACTGGAAGCTCTCCAGGTGGAGGTGGTGCTAATGTCCTCAACTGCACCAAGTTCAATTCTAACAATCTCTATAGCAGTGCCGTGTACGTCATTGGGATGGCTTCAAGCACCCTATTAGCTGGATGAGCTTGCCTCTGTTGATATGGTCTTTGCTGATAGTTATTGTGTTGCGGTTGTTGTTGTTGCTGCTGTTACACAGGACCTGTGGGGATGGTGACAGCTGCCACCTGCTCATAGGATCCTGTGTATCCGCAGCCTCGACCGTACACAGCATTAGCCTCTCCCTCCCTTCTTCTTGGAGGTCCACTGAAAGACTTTCTCGCACCACTTGAGCTACTTGCACTAGTGTCTTGAATCTTTCCCATTTTCAGAAGAGTTTTACCTCTCTCTCCTGCTATCACAATGTCGTTGAACTTCGTTACTAAACAAGACGCCAGTCTCTCAATAAACACCCCTTGTAGCGTTCCCATAAAAATATTTGCCATTTCATTCTCCAACAAGGGAGGTTGCACTCGTGCAGCAAGCTGACACCATCTCTAGGTGTACTCTTTGAACCCTTCTTTAGAACTTTGAGACATTGTCTGCAACTGGGTACGATTTGGAGCCATATCCAAATTATACTGATACTGTTTCATAAATGCCTCAGCCAAATCCTTCCACTTTCGGATATTGACCCTGCTCAACTTCATGTACCATTCCAAGGAAGCCCCTACAAGACTATCCAGGAAGTAATATATCCACAACTTCTCATCATCTGTATGTGCAGCAATCCTTCCCACAAATGACTGAAGGTGGGTTTTCGGGCACGCCGTGCTGTTGTACTTATCAAAAGTGGGAACCTTGAACTTGTAGGGAATTCTCACCCCTGGAACCATGCCCAAATCAGTGATGTCAAACCCTAGAAAACTCTGAGACTGAATGGCACGAATCTACTCAGCTATTTCTTTGAACCTTCTATTCATGTCAACCCCTTGGCCTTCTGCCTCATCCCAAAAGGTGAACTACTCGTCCTGCCCATCCATCTGCAGGTTATTTACTCCATCATTAAAAAAGTGACCCCTGGTTGCACCACAAGAATTTCAACATGACGAGCTCCAACCCCATTGTAATTTCCTCCATCTACGGTCCCATTGTTCCTGGCTTGATTGTTCTCCAACATTTCGTGCAGACGCTCCTGAGTTTGACCCATCCCAGCCATGAGAGTCATGAAGTTGTCCATTCTCTCCCTCAAGTCAGCCATATCTGCTTGCATCTGATCCATTTCTCTCTCTCTCTCTCTCTGTTCACCTTTGTAGGGTATCTGTGCACCGTTGACTGTCTCTGAACCTTCTTGGGAGCTATAGTGCCTGAAAGTGACTTGAATGTTAGAACACTGGAGACATACCTGCAAAACAACAAACACGTTATATGCATGCAATGTAACTATTCACGTTTCCACGTCCAGGCATTAACATGCCCCAGTTCTGGTATTTTGACGAAAAACACTCCAGATGACCTTTTGGAAACTGACTTTTTCAAACTCTTTTGAGGAGTATTCAGACCCTGATGGCTTAGGACAACCAACTTTTCTCATTCAGAAACGGTAATTGGAAAGTAACATTGCATAACATGAACAAATCAACAATCAGAGTTATAGACAAAAACAACATTCCCCATAGGGTTACAAATCAATACAAAAGACAAGAAGATAAAACAAGACTCCTACAACAAGCCTGCAGGTAGTCTGGATACAAGCAACAATAAACTAAAACCCTAAACTAAAGAAAATCCAGGCTCTTCTTCTGCAGTCTCCACCTTTGTCCGGTTCTTCTTGACGCCTGCTCTCAGCTTGAGATCTGCAATCTCCTTTATTGCTTCCTCCAAGGCTAGCTGGCTTTGTACCAATTGTTGAGTCTTTTCCCTTCGAACTTGTTTGACCTCTTCTTTCTTGAATGCCATCTGCGCCTCAAAGAAATCTTACTTTTCTTTGTACTTATTCTGCTCTTGTTCTCTTTGGCCCTGTAACCAAGCAACGGATTGACGAGCTTCTCTAAGAGTCTTCACAATCTTCTTGTGCTCCGCTTCTCTCTTTGACTCTGTTAAACCCAATCTTTGAAAATGAGCTTCTCTCCCAGCAAACTCCTTTTCTTTAGCTTCTAAGGTATCCTGCATCTTCTGTAGCTTTTCTTCTGCTTCTTGCTTAGCATGATTGGCACGGTGATACAAACTAGCCATTTCACAATTCTCTACCCGAACCTCGTGCAACTGAACTTCTAACTTCTTGTAATCTTCCATAGAGACAGTGGTTTGCATCGGTACCTCCTTTGGATACAGTGGAGCCTCAACCGAAAATGGAAGGAAGAAATTATCAACCCTTCCTTGTATCCAAGCAGCAAAAGAGGGATAAGTTTTAGCGTCCACTTTTCCAAACTCTTTCTTTCCCTTACTCAACCTCACCTCCCAAGCCTGAAACGCCTGAGTGACTAGCTTCTCATTTCCTTCCAATGGTGCATACAGCGATTCCAAAATTTCTTCAGCAGAGGGAGGATCTTTTAGAGAGAAACCAAATTGTTTCCAAACCAGCACGAGATTATAATTGATCATTCCTTTCCTACCCAGCAACGGTACATTGGGAAACTCTCCACAACTGATAATCATTTATCTTCCTAATAAGTCTCTATTACTTCCCCAAGCTATATTGGCTGGGGTCAAGCCCATCAATCTTTTATACCACTTCCAATCTTGCTTCAACTCTTTGAACGGTCCTGACTTTGGGAGTTGCTTAACAAACCAATCAGCGAATAAAGGTGCACAACAACTTACGAATCCCTTTCTCTTCTCATTCCTGTAATGAATATTATAGTAAAAATCTCCCAATAAAGTAGGTACTGGATTCTTCTGAACAAATATGGAAATTGCCTCTATACAATTTAACCCCTTCTCCCCTGGGAACAAACTTATCTCGTAAACCATCAAAGCTAGTAACGCATTGAAACCTTCCCACTTGTTCCTAAGGGAAAACAAGTGAGCCTTTGTCACTAGGAAATCCAAGGCAATCCCTTTCCCCTCACTAGCCTCTAAACCCATCTTGATTATGAGCACACTGAGGTGGCAAGCACTGGCTATGTCTGCATGCGAGGGAGCCTTCCCTGAAGCATAATAAGGAATACCCTTTCCGATAGAAATCTTCAAGATGCTAGCAATCTCTTCCTAGGTAGGAGCCAGGATATATTCTGGAAATACGAAGACTCGAAGTTGAGGATCACAAAACTGCAATAAAGAATGAAGACTATCCCTCTGATCAACAGTTGGCTTGCTTACATAATTAAAAACCTTCCCATATGCAATGCAGGAATATGATCAACAACTGGGACTGTCTGGATACGAAACACGGGACTCAAGTGACCAAGACCCAAGATCCTCTGAATAAAGCCTCATGAACAAGAATTCAGTCTCAAATAAGCCCAAAAATCAAAGATCCAAATCCATGTAGCCTTATCAAATCAAAGAACTGTACTGGCAATGAGGTATGATGAGGTCGAGGGTTCCTGCAAACTTGTAAACCCCTCCCAATCTCACGAGTGTGCTTCGGGTAAAACATCACGGACTCTCAAAGCCGAATAGCAATAATACGTTCACCATTTCTGAGAAATGGCTCATGACCAAATCAGGGAATCAGTTTGGCATTATGTACTACTCAGTATAATATATGATGCATGAATATATATACTGAAAGCAGTAAATAAAGCTGTAAATAAAACTATAAATAAACACAGTAAAATAAACACACAACAGCAAACAATCAACACCCAACGAAACAGAAACATGCAAGCGCTAGGATTGACTCTCAAGGGAACCAGAGATTCTGGTTAGTAATTCCCCAGCAGAGTCGCCAGCTGTCGCTCCCCGGATTTCCATCCTGGTACAAACACGAAAGTGGCGCGGAAAGAGGTAGAGTCGCCAGCCATGCATTTTTATCTCGAAGGAACGGGAATGGTAATACTGCACAAACCAGAAGAAAAGAAAAGGAAGGACACGGGTCCTGCGAACCAAAGAGACTGAGTTTGGGAGTCGGTTACGACCTGGGAGGGTATTAGCACCCCAGATCGTCCGCCGTACCCGACGGGATCCACATTTGCAAAGAAAACATTTCAAAGGGTGAGGGGATGAAAGCTGCTGCAAAACTGAAACTGAAACTAGAATGAGAAGGGGAAAAAGCAAAAGGAAATAAAGGAGAAAAATGTAGGGAAATTAAAGATTGTGCTCGAACGGGCCCTACCCCGCTGCCTATGTACCTCATTAGACATGAGGATCATAGACGCCGTAGTTCCCCTAACTAGGGGTAGAAAAGATTGCTTGTGTCTTAAGGCTTGAGCTGCCTATGTCAATGCTCAGGTGTTGCAGGCTCGGACGACGAGTGCGTTACCATCTTGCAAAATGACAAGGAGAAGCATGTTCGTAGACAGAGCGAAGGAGATGAGAAAAGAATACCCGAAGGAAAGACAATTATTGTTTGTTTGTTAGAGATTTTTATTAGTGTGGCACAAGAGAATGAACTCAAGCTCTTTTCTATGGAACGTGCACTTGCTACTACATTCCAAGATGGAATAATAGAACAAGCACACCAAGCAAGGAGAACTTATCCAAGACATGTTTCCAAAGGCAAGGGCCTAATTTCATTGACTTGTTGAATTTATTAGGTTTTTTAGTGATTAAAGATGAAGAAGTGTTTTTTTAGGATTTTTCTTGATGAAGATGACTTCATGATCCGACTTGTGCATCATGCTAGACAAATGCACTATTCCAAGATGGAATGAATACATATGCCCCATGGAATAAGGCTATTACACAAGAAGTCACTTCTTTCTTTATTAATGTTTTTTTTAGGTTTTGTTTTGAGATGAGAATAGAAAGAAACCAAAAGAGCAAAAAGATAAAAGTCAAAAAATGGGGGGAAAGACTAAACCTAATGTTTTCATGCAAAAGTGTGGTCCTAAGGTTAGTGAGGTTTCAAATATCCTAAGAGAAAAGAAGAACCAAAGAGGAGCAAGAAGAAGAGGAAGCAAGAGCTAGCAAGCAACTTACTCCTCTAAAGGAGATAAGTTTCTCCCAAAGGGGGAGGAAAAGAGTTGCAACACATGATGGCATAAGGCACATCAAAAAGCACAAAGAGAAAGCACTTAAAAAGAGAGAAGGATGAAGAATTGAAATGTGGATGAACATCCACACTTCTCTTACCATGAGCCCCTGCAAGTTAGCAAAAATCCAGCACATGTTCATCAATAAAATCATGGGATTAGCATGCTCAAAGTTCACATCAACAAAGGTCAAACAATCATGCCAAACGTAACACACACAAGCATTTACGTGTCGAGAACACGGAAGCATGCATCAACCAGCAAGAAAATCACCCCAAACAATCATGTTCAATGATCATATAATGATCCATGGCATTTAAAACAAGTAAGGGGATCAAACATGCCCAAAATAGCCCAAAATGGCCCACTGCTTCAGTGTTAACCGGTTAACCAGTCAAAACCTGCAGAAAAACAACACATAAAAAGGTGCGTTAACCGGTTAACCAATCCGTTAACCGATTAATGCAGTTAAAACAACAACAATTCTCTCAGAAAAATCAGTTCAAACCAGCTTTTCCGATTAATCCCGCACCAGACCAGCAAGCAATTGAGCGTGAAAATAGTATTTCAATTCACATTAAATGGCATCATCAAGCTCATGAACATTAATACATAGATCCAGTTACCAATCAACCAATCAATTCAAGCAACACAAGCAAATACGCAAGCACATGGCGGATCTAAAGCGCAAGCATGCAAATAAGCTAAAATAGAGCTAGATCTGAATTTAACCAACCTACAAAGCGTAGGTATGATTTAGTAATTGTTGATAGAGCTGAAAACGAAAGATCTCGCGCAAAACTTTGAAGATCCGGTGCTAAGCTTCACACTCCATGCAAAATAAATGCAAGAAAAAGGTCTTGATGTAGAATTTTGGATCCAAAAGCACTTCTAGATCCCAAACCAGATCTGAATCACCAATTAAACCAGCAAAAAGATGCAAAGAAGCTATGGATAGAGGTATAGTTCCAAGATCCACACACCTTAAGGCAAGGTTATGTGATCTTCAAATAGGAACTTTGAGTGATTTGGAAAATTGGGAGAGAAAAGTGAGAGAATTGTGAGTGAGAAGACTGAAAATTCAGAATGAGAATGAAAAATGAGAGAGGTTTTTTCTTGGTTTGGAGAGAAATGGATTAAATATGGTTTAGGTTTGGGGCCCAAAAATTAGGCTTGGGATCCAAAAAAATGGTTTGGGAAAGAGATTAGGATTTAGCAATGGAATTAGGCTTGGATAAGTGCTCTAGATCCTTCTTTTTAATTCAAATTAATAAAAATCAGAAAATAAAAATTGGAACCACGTCACACATGCTGAATTTGCTGCTAGAAAATCAAAATTCGCAGTCGTTAACTGGTTAACCAATTCGTTAACCGGTTAACGCCAGTGAATTTTGAATTTTCCCTCCTTTTGGTGGGAAACCTCAGGAATTACCCGGTGCCAACCGTTTTGATCTGATTTTGATCCTCAATCCCTTCTTTAGGCTTTGACCCTAATGTCAACCTTGTAACCTACCTTGTGAGCTTTGAATTTCCCTGATAATTGATCATATGCCTTATGCTGGAACATGCAAGGGCCATGCCTCATTTTTCTAGGCAATATGCTAAGGATATCAATCCTGTTTTCATTTCTTCACACTCAGTCTGCACTAAAAGAAAAAGAGAAAGAAACCCGGATCTTCATCTATCTCACCCTTCATTTCATTCTTCCAAACCACAACCCAATATTCCCAACGACATAAATCAAATCCACCCATAATATTTGTGTATTATAATTTTATCAATTAAGCCATCTTAATTAATAATTTATGCAATTTTCATTAGCGTCTTTCCTATTTTAGCTTATCACTAAAATAACAATTTACTCTTGGATATACACTTTAAAAAAGTCAGAGCAAAACTTGTGCATAATAACAGTAAAAAATTAAAATTTTTCAAAAAAAACAACTAACAAACCGTCGTTCATTTGTATCTTCTACAACATATTTATAATTATCTAGGTCAAATACTTTATAAATCCAAATCCTTTGGTAATCTCATTATATTTCTTCATTTTATTTAAATGGATTGTCAAAGGGTTTGGATTTATGAAATATGATAACATATATATATATATATATATATATATATATATATATATATATATATATATATATATATATATATAGAGAGAGAGAGAGAGAGAGAGAGAGAGAGAGAGAGAATTTAATAGGAGTGAGCCCAACAACTGTATTTATATAAGGAAGTAAAGTTTGTTGTGTATTGTGAAATATTTAAGGAATTTTTGTAAGGTATTTTCAAAAATTCAAGGAATAAGTTTTGTGTCGATTAAAAAATTGAAGGAGTTTTTGTATTTGACTTATCTCATATATAGTGTGTTGTTATAACTTTTCGAGTTAAATGTAAATATATTAAAAAAATATCTACTTAAAATAAATTTAAAATTATCATAATGACAATCTTAGATAAAATCCTAATATTTTGATGATGTGTGTCATCCTCACAAATTTTTTCCAATTAAATAAATTATTAAATCTCCCAATTAAAAAAAATCTTTATCAACATAATATTAATTATTAAAAAATATCTCATGGTAGAGACTCACCGACTTAAAAAAATTTAGTCGCCATCATATTTTTAAGGAAAATAAAAGATAAACCAAAAACCCTAGTTAGAGACACAAGGTAAGGAGTCGGTTAAGCACGAGGAAGGTGTTAGGCATCCCTCACTTCTATTATACCTAATAAGGTCCTCTTAGGCTTTTTAGGATAGGTTGTTTGTATTAATCTAATGTTTATAAATTCCAAGAAAATTCCAAATAAATAAATCAAAAAACTCTAATTTTTATCCCTTATTGTACTCGCTAGGGTTTTAGAACCCTATTCATATGTACCCTCAATTTGAAGGATCGTAGTGATCGTAGTTCCATTCCCCTATCCCCTAATTTTAATCCTTTATTTATGCCCTCAGAATTTTGAGCTCTATCCCGTTATTCCCTAATTCATCCCTTAAATACCCCTTATGTCATGAAAATTTTCCTTTAAATACCTTATAATATAAGATAAACATTAAGCCCAATAAATAAATTATTTAATTTATTTTTCATAATAGTGATAGTTTCCCTTAATAAATAAACCATTAATTGAAAAACTCAAAATTTAAATATAAACCCATGTTTAAAAAATATTATTAATCCCTTTTTAAATTGAAAAAAAAATGTAACCAAAATAAAAATAATAATATAACCCATGTTTTAAGTCCCCAAATATATTATCTAAAATTTATATCCCAAAAAATAAGTTGTGACATAAACCCTATTATTTTAAATGTTAGAATGAAATACAAGAAATTTATCTCCATTTATTTTTTGAAATTATTAATACCTTACATTCCTATTATTCTACCTATTAATTTAATTTAATCAAAACCTAATCTTAAATCCCTAAATATTAAATAGAATCAAATTTTAATTAATTTATTTATCCTTAACCCTAAGTAAATTAATTGTAATTACATAGAATTATCCCAATGACAAATTAATGATAAAATCGTAAAAAATAATTTAGAAAACCTAACAGCGAGAGACAAAGAAAACCGCCCTCCCCCTTTTATCGATACAAGAATTTTACCTTTTTTAATTAATAAAATAAAATAAATAAATATCATTTGATATAAGTGGAAGTGAATCAATCTTGTTTTCATTTCTTCACACTCAGTCTGCACTAAAAGAAAAAGAGAAAGAAACCCGGATCTTCATCTATCTCACCCTTCATTTCATACTTCCAAACAACAACCCAATATTCCCAACGACATAAATCAAATCCACCCATAATATTTGTGTATTATAATTTTATCAATTAAGCCATCTTAATTAATAATTTATGCAATTTTCATTAGCGTCTTTCCTATTTTAGCTTATCACTAAAATAATAATTTACTCTTGGATATACACTTTAAACAAGTCAGAGCAAAACTTGTGCATAATAAACAGTAAAAAAATAAATTATTTTTAAATTAAAAACCTAACAAACCGTCGTTCATTTGTATCTTCTACAACATATTTATAATTATCTAGGTCAAATACTTTATAAATCCAATCCTTTGGTAATCTCATTATATTTCTTCATTTTTATAAATGAATTGCCAAAGGGTTTGGATTTATGAAATATGATAACATAGAGAGAGAGAGAGAGAGAGAGAGAGAGAGAGAGGGAGAGAGATAATTTAATAGGAGTGAGCCCAACAACTATATTTATATAAGGAAGTAAAGTTTGTTGTGTATTGTGAAATATTTAAGGAATTTTTGTAAGGTATTTTCAAAAATTCAAGGAATAAGTTTTGTGTCGTTTAAAAAATTGAAGGAGTTTTTGTATTTGACTTATCTCATATATAGTGTGTTGTTATAACTTTTCGAGTTAAATGTAAATAAATTAAAAAAATATCTACTTAATATAAATTTAAAATTATCATAATGACAATCTTAGATAAAATCCTAATATTTTGATGATGTGTGTCATCCTCAAAAAAATTTTCCAAATAAATAAATTATTAAATCTCCCAATTAAAAAAAATCTTTATCAACATAATATTAATTATTAAAAAATATCTCATGGTAGAGACTCACCGACTAAAAAAAATTTAGTTGCCATCATATTTTTAAAGAAAATAAAAGATAAACCAAAAACCCTAGTTAGAGACACTGGGTAAGGAGTCGGTTAAGCGCGAGGAAGGTGTTAGGCACCCCTCACTTCTATTATACCTAATAAGGTCCTCTTAGGCTTTTTAGGATAGGTTGTTTGTATTAATCTAATGTTTATAAATTCCATGAAAATTCCAAATAAATAAATCAAAAAACTGTAATTTTTATCCCTTATTGTACTCGCTAGGGTTTTAGAACCCTATTCATATGTACCCTCAATTTGAAGGATCGTAGTGATCGTAGTTCCATTCCCCTATCCCCTAATTTTAATCCTTTATTTATGCCCTCAGAATTTTGAGCTCTATCCTATTATATCCCTAATTCATCCCTTAAATACCCCTTATGTCATGAAAATTTTCCTTTAAATACCTTATAATATAAGATAAACATTAAACCCAATAAATAAATTATTTAATTTATTTTTCATAATAGTGATAGTTTCCTTAATAAATATACCATTAATTGAAAAACTCAAAATTTAAATATAAACCCATGTTTAAAAAATATTATTAATCCCTTTTTAAATTGAAAAAAAAATGTAACCAAAATAAAAATAATAATATAACCCATGTTTTAAGTCCCCAAATATATAATCTAAAATATATATCCCAAAAAATAAGTAGTGAAATGAACCCTATTATTTTAAATGTTAGAATGAAATACAAGAAATTTATCTCCATTTATTTTTTGAAATTATTAATACCTTACATTCCTATTATTATACCTATTAATTTAATTTAATCAAAACCTAATCTTAAATCCCTAAATATTAAATAGAATCAAATTTTAATTTATTTATTTATCCTTAACCCTAAGTAAATTAATTGTAATTACATAGAATTATCCCAATGACAAATTAATGATAAAATCGTAAAAATAATTTAGAAAACCTAACAGCGTGAGACAAAGAAAACCGCCCTCCCCCTTTTATCGATACAAGAATTTTCCCTTTTTTAATTAATAAAATAAAATAAATAAATATCATTTGATATAAGTGGAAGTGAATCAATCTTGTTTTCATTTCTTCACACTCAGTCTGCACTAAAAGAAAAAGAGAAAGAAACCCGGATCTTCATCTATCTCACCCTTCATTTCATACTTCCAAACAAACAACCCAATATTCCCAACGACATAAATCAAATCCACCCATAATATTTGTGTATTATAATTTTATCAATTAAGCCATCTTAATTAATAATTTATGCAATTTTCATTAGCGTCTTTCCTATTTTAGCTTATCACTAAAATAATAATTTACTCTTGGATATACACTTTAAACAAGTCAGAGCAAAACTTGTGCATAATAAACAGTAAAAAATTAAAATTTTTGAAAAAAAAACAACTAACAAACCGTCGTTCATTTGTATCTTCTACAACATATTTATAATTATCTAGGTCAAATACTTTATAAATCCAAATCCTTTGGTAATCTCATTATATTTCTTCATTTTTTTAAATGGATTGCAAAAGGGTTTGGATTTATGAAATATGATAACATAGAGAGAGAGAGAGAGAAAGAGCGAGAGGGAGAGAGAGATAATTTAATAGGAGTGAGCCCAACAACTATATTTATATAAGGAAGTAAAGTTTGTTGTGTATGGTGAAATATTTAAGGAATTTTTGTAAGGTATTTTCAAAAATTCAAGGAATAAGTTTTGTGTCGATTAAAAAATTGAAGGAGTTTTTGTATTTGACTTATCTCATATATAGTGTGTTGTTATAACTTTTCGAGTTAAATGTAAATATATTAAAAAAATATCTACTTAATATAAATTTAAAATTATCATAATGACAATCTTAGATAAAATCCTAATATTTTGATGATGTGTGTCATCCTCACAAATTTTTTCCAATTAAATAAATTATTAAATTCCCAATTAAAAAAAATCTTTATCAACATAATATTAATTATTAAAAAATATCTCATGGTAGAGACTCACCGACTTAAAAAAAATTAGTCGCCATCATATTTTTAAGGAAAATAAAAGATAAACCAAAAACCCTAGTTAGAGACACTAGGTAAGGAGTCGGTTAAGCGCGAGGAAGGTGTTAGGCACCCCTCACTTCTATTATACCTAATAAGGTCCTCTTAGGCTTTTTACGATAGGTTGTTTGTATTAATCTAATGTTTATAAATTCCATGAAAATTCCAAATAAATAAATAAATAAACTCTAATTTTTATCCCTTATTGTACTCGCTAGGGTTTTAGAACCCTATTCATATGTACCCTCAATTTGAACGATCGTAGTGATCGTAGTTCCATTCCCTTATCCCCTAATTTTAATCCTTTATTTATGCCCTCAGAATTTTGAGCTCTATCCCATTATATCCCTAATTCATCCCTTAAATACCCCTTATGTCATGAAAATTTTCCTTTAAATACCCTATAATATAAGATAAACATTAAACCCAATAAATAAATTATTTAATTTATTTTTCATAATAGTGATAGTTTCCTTAATAAATAAACCATTAATTGAAAAACTCAAAATTTAAATATAAACCCATGTTTAAAAAATATTATTAATCCCTTTTTAAATTGAAAAAAAAAATGTAACCAAAATAAAAATAATAATATAACCCATGTTTTAAGTCCCCAAATATATAATCTAAAATATATATC
The DNA here is from genome assembly GCA_963966055.1 of Lathyrus aphaca. Lineage (NCBI taxonomy): Eukaryota > Viridiplantae > Streptophyta > Magnoliopsida > Fabales > Fabaceae > Lathyrus > Lathyrus aphaca. The sequence goes on along the minus strand of OZ014519.1, from coordinate 391,791,677 downwards.
CCAAAAAATAAGTAGTGAAATGAACCCTATTATTTTAAATGTTAGAATGAAATACAAGAAATTTATCTCCATTTATTTTTTGAAATTATTAATACCTTACATTCCTATTATTATACCTATTAATTTAATTTAATCAAAACCTAATCTTAAATCCCGAAATATTAAATAGAATCAAATTTTAATTAATTTATTTATCCTTAACCCTAAGTAAATTAATTGTAATTACATAGAATTATCCCAATGACAAATTAATGATAAAATCGTAAAAATAATTTAGAAAACCTAACAACGTGAGACAAAGAAAACCGCCCTCCCCCTTTTATCGATACAAGAATTTTCCCTTTTTTAATTAATAAAATAAAATAATTAAATATCATTTGATATAAGTGGAAGTGAATCAATCCTGTTTTCATTTCTTCACACTCAGTCTGCACTAAAAGAAAAAGAGAAAGAAACCCGGATTTTCATCTATCTCACCCTTTATTTCATACTTCCAAACAACAACCCAATATTCCCATCGACATAAATCAAATCCACCCATAATATTTGTGTATTATAATTTTATCAATTAAGCCATCTTAATTAATAATTTATGCAATTTTCATTAGCGTCTTTCCTATTTTAGCTTATCACTAAAACAATAATTTACTCTTGGATATACACTTTAAACAAGTCAGAGCAAAACTTGTGCATAATAAACAGTAAAAAATTAAAATTTTTGAAAAAAAACAACTAACAAACCGTCGTTCATTTGTATCTTCTACAACATATTTATAATTATCTAGGTCTGTCGTACCCCGAAAAATACGACCTTACGCAATCCGAAAGGACGGAGCCGCGCGCCGGAAGGACTGAAGAGTCGCCACCTAATTCTATTTATTCCCGAAGAGGGAAAGGGGAGATATAGATACAACCCGGGAGGAAAAGGATGAGGATAAAGGTCGTCGGAACCATTGCCTGGGTTCAGGAGTCGGTTATGCAGGGGGAAGGTATTAGCACCCCCTACATCCATCGTACTCGATGGGAACCATCTAAGTTAACGCGCGAGAAAGGATGTCTATGCTTAAACGAATTGCTTGCTAGAGGGAAATGAGTTGAATTATAAGTTAGATTGAACCTAGGTTCTCGGCAAGGATTGAGATCCTCGTGCCTACGTACTCCCACGTGCAATGGGAAAGTCAGAGCCTCGTAGTTCGGCCTACTAAGGGTAATGGTTGTTGATTTTATTACCTTTCGTCGATGAAAGGGTTTAGGAGTCGAATGTACTAAAGACTATGGATAGTTTATCTCGCCCAACAGGACGAGCGTCCTGCGTCGAAATAATCGGAGCGAGTAACGAGAGCTCGTTATCCTCCTTTCTACCGCTTAAGGCTCGTGGCGTACAGATCTTCTCGTATTATTAGAATGTGTTTTTATTTCCTAAAGCCGCTTGACGTTGGATCAAGGGTTTGGATCTAATCGAAACGTTTTGGTTTTTTGAGGTTAAAAGGGTAATTGCAAGTGGAGGTTATTTTTGTGGTTTTATTAGCGAGGCACGAAGCGCTCGGCTCGCAAGGTAAGGTGGATCCTAATAAACGAAATAATAACTGGAAAATAAAGTGTAAGTGTGCAAGTGCAATCGCTTGGCGTTGGACCAAGGATTCAGAATTAAATAAAATACGGAAAATAAAATACGTACAAATTAATGGGAGAGGGATACAAAATAAATACAGGGGATTGCAAGAAATAAAGGGGTCTCGTTGTAGTTAGCCCAAGAGAAAGCGTGTGTGCAGTGTGTTTGAACTATTCGAAGGCGTTCGGCCTATTTGGATTGGGACACAACTATTTGAAGGCGTTGGACCTTTTAATCGAGCGCAACTATTCGAAGGCGTTGGACCTTTTTCGGACGCGACGAAATTTTGTTCGTGAACTACCTTAGAATTGATCCAAAATCCGAATCATTCTATAAGGAGTCGAAACGTAATTTTTATGCGATAATAAATAAATTGAATAAATTGAATTGCAAAAAAAATAAATGGAATAATGAATATGAATAAATAAATAAGTTAAATAATATTGAAGATAATGAATAAAATAAATTAAATTACAATTTTTGTTCAAAAAATAAAATAATGAGATAAAATAGAAACAGGAGGGCCTCATATTGACCGCACATCACCGATTAAATGTAATCGGGCGAAAAACGGCCTTTTACTATATCATTGGCCCAAAAACATAAAAGATTTATATAAACGAAACATAATGAAAATCTAAATAAAATTAATAAAATTTCTAAATGGAGCCTAAGCAAGGTATTAAAAAAAAAACAAGTAGAAATAAAAATAAAAAGAACGGAAATATGAGTGTTCGGTATAGGTTTAAGGGTGTATAACAAAAACATTATGGGTTTGATATCAACGGTATAGCGACCTAACAGTTCTCTTTGATAAAATAAAATAAAATTAAAAAATAAAAAAACCTATTGGAAATGGACAAACAACTTTAAAATAATTAAGATGCATATAAAGGAAATGTTGTTGGGAGGATTGAATCGGTTTCTTCCTAACCCACAACAACAATTATAAAACCTGATAAAAATAATTAAATAAACAAATAATAATAAAAAATAAATAATAATAAAAAAAACAATTAAAAGAAAAGTTGCATATGGTACCATATAAAGAACTCAAAATCTGCTTTTCAGACAAAGCCAACATGTATCACCTTCATCAAGAACGAAGGCGGCGGCGGAGGCTTCTTCCACGGCGGGCCAGCTCCTCTCACTCACGGAAAGGGAAAAAACAATCGCCGCTCAGCTCTCGGTTTCGTCTCCCTCGGATCTCAAAGATTTGTGCCTCGCGGTTTAAAACAAGGACCCACCGCCGACGTTGCTTCACAGTCTCTCTCGGCTACGGTTTGATTCAGTCTCCCTCAGTGATTCTGTTCGTATTCACGGCTTCAAACGGCTCTCACGACTTCTGGTCCGGTGGCTTTCGGCGGGGGTAGATGGTTTGGTTGGTGTTGTTGACGGTTTGGAGGCACACAGTTTGGCGGTGGTTCACAGGTGTCGGCGCGATTGGTTCTGAGCTTGCGTTTTTTTTTGTGTTGTTCAGTTTTTCTGGGTTTACGGTGTCTCGCGGTTCTGTTTGTGAAGATTATGTTCACAGGTGGTTGAAGGGTGGGTTTTTCTGGTTTGATTTTTTTCCGCAGAAACAGTGAAGGGGTTCCGACGCGGTGGGGTTATGATACAGTTTGATTGTGAGGTGAGTGTTGAGGTTTAACGTAAAGGGGGTGGCTGCGTGGCTGGTTCTGTGGATTTTGGTAAGTTGTTTTATGATGAAGTGGTAACATGGTCCTATAGAAATTGTAATGCCCCTCTTTCTTTAAGGAATTCGTTAAACCAAAAAAAAGAATTATTACAGGTTGAAAGTTATAACAATAATAATAATAAAGACAACCAAAATGAAAATAAAAAATAAAATACAATAAAATAAGGTAAACAATAGAAAATAGTTTAGTACTAATAAGAAAATAAGGAATAAAATAATGTGTAAGAGAAATAGCAATAATAAGAGTGGTTCTAATAATAATGATAGATTTTAATAATAAAAGAGGGAATGAAACATACTAATAATATAAACCATAATAATAGAAATAATAAACAAAAATAGATGAAAATAATAATAAATAATAATAGGACTAATAACAATAATAGTAATAAAAAAAATAATAATAATAAAAGTAAGAGATAGTTTTTTTTTGTAATTTTTGAATAATGACTAAATAATAAAAATACATAAAATGCTTATAATAAAAATAAAGAAGATATGATTTTTGTAATTTTAAAGAGGAATGAATGTATTTTTTTTACCTTTTTTTTTCCGAATATTAAACCGAAAAATAAAATGACACATCTTTTTTTGAACTTTTAAATAATGACTAGACAGTAAAAATGGAAGTACATATTTTTTATTTTTTTTAATATGCAGTTAAACAGTAAAATAAAATAGCGCGGATAGGACAAATTTGGGGTATGACAAGGTCAAATACTTTAAAAATCCAAATCCTTTGGTAATCTCATTATATTTCTTCATTTTTTTAAATAGATTGTCAAAGGGTTTGGATTTATGAAATATGATAACAGAGAGAGAGAGAGAGAGAGAGAGAGAGAGAGAGAGAGAGAGAGAGAGAGAGAGAGAGAGAGCGAGAGGGAGAGAGAGATAATTTAATAGGAGTGAGCCCAACAACTATATTTATATAAGGAAGTAAAGTTTGTTGTGTATTGTGAAATATTTTAGGAATTTTTGTAAGGTATTTTCAAAAATTCAAGGAATAAGTTTTGTGTCGATTAAAAAATTGAAGGAGTTTTTGTATTTGACTTATCTCATAAATAGTGTGTTGTTATAACTTTTCGAGTTAAATGTAAATATATTAAAAAAATATCTACTTAATATAAATTTAAAATTATCATAATGACAATCTTAGATAAAATCCTAATATTTTGATGATGTGTGTCATCCTCACTAATTTTTTCCAATTAAATAAATTATTAAATCTCCCAATTAAAAAAAATCTTTATCAACATAATATTATTTATTAAAAAATATCTCATGGTAGTGACTCACCGACTTAAAAAAATTTAGTCGCCATCATATTTTTAAGGAAAATAAAACATAAACCAAAAACCCTAGTTAGAGACTCTAGGTAAGGAGTCGGTTAAGCGCGAGGAAGGTGTTAGGCACCCCTCACTTCTATTATACCTAATAAGGTCCTCTTAGGCTTTTTACGATAGGTTGTTTGTATTAATCTAATGTTTATAAATTCCATGAAAATTCCAAATAAATAAATTAAAAAACTCTAATTTTTATCCCTTATTGTACTCGCTAGGGTTTTAGAACCCTATTCATATGTACCCTCAATTTGAACGATCGTAGTGATCGTAGTGTCATTCCCTTATCCCCTAATTTTAATCCTTTATTTATGCCCTCAGAATTTTGAGCTCTATCCCATTATATCCCTAATTCATCCCTTAAATACCCCTTATGTCATGAAAATTTTCCTTTAAATACCTTATAATATAAGATAAACATTAAACCCAATAAATAAATTATTTAATTTATTTTTCATAATAGTGATAGTTTCCTTAATAAATAAACCATTAATTGAAAAACTCAAAATTTAAATATAAACCCATGTTTAAAAAATATTATTAATCCCTTTTTAAATTGAAAAAAAAATGTAACCAAAATAAAAATAATAATATAACCCATGTTTTAAGTCCCCAAATATATAATCTAAAATATATATCCCAAAAAATAAGTAGTGAAATGAACCCTATTATTTTAAATGTTAGAATGAAATACAAGAAATTTATCTCCATTTATTTTTTGAAATTATTAATACCTTACATTCCTATTATTATACCTATTAATTTAATTTAATCAAAACCTAATCTTAAATCCCTAAATATTAAATAGAATCAAATTTTAATTAATTTATTTATCCTTAACCCTAAGTAAATTAATTGTAATTACATAGAATTATCCCAATGACAAATTAATGATAAAATCGTAAAAATAATTTAGAAAACCTAACAACGTGAGACAAAGAAAACCGCCCTCCCCCTTTTATCGATACAAGAATTTTCCCTTTTTTAATTAATAAAATAAAATAAATAAATATCATTTGATATAAGTGGAAGTGAATCAATCCTATTTTCATTTCTTCACACTCAGTCTGCACTAAAAGAAAAAGAGAAAGAAACCCGGATCTTCATCTATCTCACCCTTTATTTCATACTTCCAAACAACAACCCAATTTTCCCATCGACATAAATCAAATCCACCCATAATATTTGTGTATTATAATTTTATCAATTAAGCCATCTTAATTAATAATTTATGCAATTTTCATTAGCGTCTTTCCTATTTTAGCTTATCACTAAAATAATAATTTACTCTTGGATATACACTTTAAACAAGTCAGAGCAAAACTTGTGCATAATAAACAGTAAAAAATTAAAATTTTTGAAAAAAAACAACTAACAAACCGTCGTTCATTTGTATCTTCTACAACATATTTATAATTATCTAGGTCAAATACTTTATAAATCCAAATCCTTTGGTAATCTCATTATATTTCATCATTTTTTTAAATGGATTGCAAAAGGGTTTGGATTTATGAAATATGATAACATAGAGAGAGAGAGAAAGAGCGAGAGGGAGAGAGAGATAATTTAATAGGAGTGAGCCCAACAACTATATTTATATAAGGAAGTAAAGTTTGTTGTGTATTGTGAAATATTTAAGGAATTTTTGTAAGGTATTTTCAAATATTCAAGGAATAAGTTTTGTTTCGATTAAAAAATTTAAGGAGTTTTTGTATTTGACTTATCTCATATATAGTTTATTGTTATAACATTTCGAGTTAAATGTAAATATATAAAAAAAATATCTACTTAATATAAATTTAAATTTATCATAATGACAATCTTAGATAAAATCCTAATATTTTGATGATGTGTGTCATCCTCACAAATTTTTTCCAATTAAATAAATTATTAAATCTCCCAATTAAAAAAAATCTTTATCAACATAATATTAATTATTAAAAAATATCTCATGGAAGAGACTCACCAACTTAAAAAAATTTAGTCGCCATCATATGTTTAAGGAAAATAAAAGATAAACCAAAAACTCTAGGTAGAGACTATAGGTAAGGAGTCGGTTAAGCGGGAGGAAGGTGTTAGGCACCCCCTCACTTCTATTATACCTAATAGGGTCCTCTTAGACTTATTGGGATAGGTTGTTTGTATTAATCCCATGTTTATAAATTCCAAGAAAATTCCAAATAAATAAATCAAAAAACTCTAATTTTTATCCCTTATTGTACTTGCAAGGGTTTTATAACCTTATTCATATGTACCCTCAATTTGAGGATCATAGTGATCGTAGTTCCATTCCCATATCCCCTAATTTTAATCCTTTATTTATGCCCTCAGAATTTTGAGCACTATCCCATTATATCCCTAATTCATCCCTTAAATACCCCTTATGTCATGAAAATTTTCCTCTAAATACCTTATAATATAAGATAAACATTAACCCCAATAAATAAATAAATTTAATTTATTTTCCATAATAGTGATAGTTTCCCTTAATAAATAAACCATTAATTGAAAAACTCAAAATTTAAATAAAAAACAATGTTTAAAAATTATTATTAATCCCTTTTTAAATTGAAAAAAAAAATGTAACCAAAATAAAAATAATAATATAACCAATGTTTTAAGTCCCCAAATATATAATCTAAAATATATATCCCAAAAAATAAGTAGTGAAATAAACCCTATTTTTTTAAAATGTTAGAATGAAATATAAGAAATTTATCTCCATTTATTTTTTGAAATTATTATTACCTTACATTCATATTATTATCGCTATTAATTTAATTTAATCAAAACCTAATCTTAAATCCCTAAATATTAAATAAAATCAAATTTTAATTAATTTATTTATCCTTAACCCTAAGTAAATTAATTGTAATTACCTAGAATTATCCCAATGACAAATTAATGATAAAATTGTAAAAATAATTTAAAAAACCTAACAACGAGAGGCAAAGAAAACCACCCTCCCCCCTTTTAACTATACAAGAATTTTCTCTTTTTTAATTAATAAAAATAAAATAAATAAATATCATTTGATATAAGTGGAAGTGAATCAATCTTGTTTTCATTTCTTCTCTTTCAGTCTGCACTAAAAGAAAAAGAGAAAGAAACCCGGATCTTCATCTATCTCACCCTTCATTTCATACTTCCAAACAACAACCCAATATTCCCAACTACATAAATCAAATCCACCCATAATATTTGTGTATTGTAATTATATCAATTAAGCCATCTTAATTAATAATTTATGCAATTTTCATTAGCATCTTTCGTATTTTAGCTTATCACTAAAATAATAATTTACTCTTGGATATACACTTTAAAAAAGTCAGGACAAAACTTGTGCATAATAAACAGTAAAAAAATAAAAAATTTTGAAAAAAAACAACTAACAAACCTTCGTTCATTTGTATCTTCTACAACATATTTATAATTATCTAGGTTAAATACTTTATAAATCCAAATCCTTTGGTAATCTCATTATATTTCTTCATTTTTTTAAATGGATTGCCAAAGGGTTTGGAATAATGAAATATGATAACATAGAGAGAGAGAGAGAGAGAGAGAGAGAGAGAGAGAGATAGAATTTAATAGGAGTGAGCCCAACAACTATATTTATATAAGGAAGTAAAGTTTGTTGTGTATTGTGAAATATTTAAGGAATTTTTGTAAGGTATTTTAAAATATTCAAGGAATAAGTTTTGTTTCGATTAAAAAATTTAAGGAGTTTTTGTATTTGACTTATCTCATATATAGTTTATTGTTATAACATTTCGAGTTAAATGTAAATATATAAAAAAAATATCTACTTAATATAAAATTAAATTTATCATAATGACAATCTTAGATAAAATCCTAATATTTTGATGATGTGTGTCATCCTCACAAATTTTTTCCAATTAAATAAATTATTAAATCTCCCAATTAAAAAAAATCTTTATCAACATAATATTAATTATTAAAAAATATCTCATGGAAGAGACTCACCGACTTAAAAAAATTTAGTCGCCATCATATGTTTAAGGAAAATAAAAGATAAACCAAAAACTCTAGGTAGAGACTATAGGTAAGGAGTCGGTTAAGCGGGAGGAAGGTGTTAGGCACCCCCTCACTTCTATTATACCTAATAGGGTCGTCTTAGACTTATTGGGATAGGTTGTTTGTAGTAATCCCATGTTAATAAATTCCAAGAAAATTCCAAATAAATAAATAAAAAAACTCTAATTTTTATCCCTTATTGTACTTGCAAGGGTTTTATAACCTTATTCATATGTACCCTCAATTTGAGGATCATAGTGATCGTAGTTCCATTCCCATATCCCCTAATTTTAATCCTTTATTTATGCCCTCAGAATTTTTAGCACTATCCCATTATATCCCTAATTCATCCCTTAAATACCCCTTATGTCATGAAAATTTTCCTCTAAATACCTTATAATATAAGATAAACATTAACCCCAATAAATAAATAAATTTAATTTATTTTCCATAATAGTGATAGTTTCCCTTAATAAATAAACCATTAATTGAAAAACTCAAAATTTAAATAAAAAACAATGTTTAAAAATTATTATTAATCCCTTTTTAAATTGAAAAAAAAAATGTAACCAAAATAAAAATAATAATATAACCAATGTTTTAAGTCCCCAAATATATAATCTAAAATATATATCCCAAAAAATAAGTAGTGAAATAAACCCTATTTTTTTAAAATGTTAGAATGAAATATAAGAAATTTATCTCCATTTATTTTTTGAAATTATTATTACCTTACATTCATATTATTATCGCTATTAATTTAATTTAATCAAAACCTAATCTTAAATCCCTAAATATTAAATAAAATCAAATTTTAATTAATTTATTTATCCTTAACCCTAAGTAAATTAATTGTAATTACCTAGAATTATCCCAATGACAAATTAATGACAAATCAATCTTGTTTTCATTTCTTCACTTTCAGTCTGCACTAAAAGAAAAAGAGAAAGAAACCCGGATCTTCATCTATCTCACCCTTCATTTCATACTTCCGAACAACAACCCAATATTCCTAAATACATAAATCAAATCCACCCATAATATTTGTGTATTATAATTTTATCAATTAAGCCATCTTAATTAATAATTTATGCAATTTTCATTAGCGTCTTTCGTATTTTAGCTTATCACTAAAATAATAATTTACTCTTGGATATACACTTTAAAAAGGTCAGAGCAAAACTTGTGCATAATAAACAGTAAAAATTTAAAATTTTTGAAAAAAAACAACTAACAAACCTTCGTTCATTTGTATCTTCTACAACATATTTGTAGATGTTTAGAATTGGCAGAATTTTTGACCAACAAGAAGTGTTGAACTTAGTTTAGGATGTCACATCAGATGTTGTGATATTATCAAACAGAGTATAAGTAAATGAACTTAATTCAGGATGTCACACCAGATGTTGTGACATTGTATCAATTAATGAAGTAAGTTCAGTTTTCAGGATGTCACACCAGATGTTGTGACATCTCAAACCTGCTATCAAAATTAATTAATGCTTAACAGAACTGAGTAAATTCAGGGAATTTATCTAGAATTAATTATGAATGGATAAAACAGAAGAAGGCGCATCTGTAGGGAGATTGGTTATATGATTTCAGTATAAACAGAAGAACTGAATCACCTAGCATCAAGGAAGTAACAAACCCTAATTCAAGGTGATGGCAGCATGCGTATCAGGATTGGATAACCTACAGAAAGCCCAAAAATCCAAGCATCTATTTAAGCAACAGAAACTCTCAGAATAGAGTACGAAATTAAGAAGTCTAAATAGGGTGTTTGTGTTTTAATAGCAGGTTGTATATGTGTATCACTTTATGAGCTTTTAAGCAAAAGTGTATTGTGTCTTGATTGAAACTGTGAAGTAAGATCAAGCTGTTTTGTTTGAAGTATGACTTCAATTTTATTAAACTTGTAAACATATCACTGTGTGATTGAGGGGGAGTGAGTTGGTATTCATATCTAAGTTGTGTCTTAGGTAGAAATTGCCTTGGGTAGATATTAAGTGAAAGATTAAACTGAGTGGTTTAAGTCTAGAATTAATATTACTTATATTGGATTTCCTTCCTGGCTTGGTAGCCCCCAGATGTAAGTGTGGTTATACACTGAACTGGGTTAACAATTTCCTGTGTTGTTTAATTTTCCTGCACTTTAAGTTTTGTTCAAGTCTTCAAGTGTTTAAACACCTCATTCGACATCACGTACCTGATCCCAGAATTTCAATTGGCATCAGAGCAGACACCCTGCCTGTTTAACTGGGTGAGATCTAGGGACTGCAAATTCTGGAAACATGGACAGAGATGTAGGATCTGTAAATAGACCACCTATATTGGATGGATCCAATTATGACTACTGGAAGCCAAGAATGGTAGAATTCTTAAGATCACTTGACAATAGGGCCTGGAAAGCAGTCAACAAAGGATGGGAGCACCCTGTCCAAGACAACAAGGATGAAGCAAAAGTGTTGAAACCTGAAGAAGAATGGAGCAAGGAGGAAGAAGATTCAGCACTTGGAAATTCCAAGGCCTTAAATGCTTTATTCAATGGCATTGATAGGAACATATTCAGACTTGTGCATCACTGTGAGCTGGCCAAAGATGTTTGGGACACTCTCAAAACAACTCATGAAGGAACATCAAAGGTGAAGATGTCAAGACTTCAACTTCTCACCACCAAGTTTGAAAACTTGAGAATGAAGGAAGATGAGATAATTCATGAGTTCTACATGAACATCTTGGAAATAGCTAATACTTCTGGTGCTTTGGGAGAAAAGATGACTGATGAAAAGCTGGTAAGAAAGATTCTCAGATCTTTACCAAAAAGATTTGACATGAAGGTCACAGCAATAGAAGAAGCTCAAGACATATGCACAATGAAGGTTGAAGAGCTCATTGGTTCCCTTCAAACATTTGAGATGGGAATGAATGACACAATTGTAAAGAAGAACAAAAGCATAGCCTTGGTGTCAAATACTGATAAAGAAGAAGAAAATAATGAAGCGGACCCTGAAGAAAATTTATCAGAAATCATTGCTATGCTTGGAAGACAATTCAACAAGATTCTCAGAAAGATGGATGGCAAGTCCAGACCTAGTGGAAGATACTCAAACTCTTCTGAGAATAAAAGACCTTATGATGCTAATAGAAGGTCAAAGTATGATGAAAAGACCAATCAAGAAAAAGGGATTAAATGTCATGGTTGTGAAGGATATGGACACATCAGAAATGAATGCCCTACCTATCTAAAGTAGCAGAAGAAAGGTCTCTCTATGTCCTGGTCTGATGAAGACTCGGGATGTGATTCAGAAGAAGAATCAGCAAAGCACATGACTGCTCTAGCTGGAGTATGTGAATCTGAAAGTGGATCCAGTGATGAAGAGCTGACTTTTGAAGAGCTAGAAGAATCATACAAAGAGCTGTGTAAAAGGAGCACTGAAGTATGCATGGAGATTATAAAGCAGAAGAAGCAGATTGAGGCATTAAAGATTGAAAAGACAAGTAATCTAGAAACCATTGACACTTTGAAAAGTGAAGTAAGTCTTCTCAACTCCAAGTTGGAACATATGTCAAAATCTGTCAGAATGCTGAACAGTAGTTCAAACACACTGGATGTTATTCTCAACAACAATAAGCATTCAGGGGATAGAACTGGACTGGGATTTAACAAAGCTCAAAAGGTTGAGGCTAGCACCAGCAAAACTACTTCAAATCCCATAAAGTCAAACAAGATGTCCCAACAGATGTCCCAACATCATGAAAAGAACATGATGAAAAAGAAGTATCAAAGATGGAGATGTCATCATTGTGGAAGGTTTGGTCACATCAAACCTCATTGCTACAAGTTGCATGGATATCCAAATCAGATGCATCAGCTGTTGATGTAAGCCCTAGAGGCCAATACTTTTTGGTACTTGTATCGGATTATTCGTTTAATAATAAAAGGCATTTCTTTATTATGTTTGTCTTTCAGAATAATAAAGTCCCTAGAATAGTTAGTCTGTTTAATGAAATGTTAAGTGTGACTTAATCATGAGATCCCATTAAACATAAAGACATTATTCTTAAAATATCCGTAGTCAAGATTTATTGCAAAGTGGGATAACATTAAAGCATTGAGACTATTATGAAGATAGACTGATGATCACATCTCATGGATCATGGATAAAGGGTTATCAAGTCTTGACATAGGTATAAATATTAGGAGTAATATTTATACCGGATTGACCCGCTATGAGAATACTACATAGTATGTTATGCAAAGTGTCATAAGTTATTCTCATGGTGATAATGGTGTATTACCACCCTTCGACCTGAAACCACTATGGACCCTAGATGTAGAGTCGGGTGCTTTATTGCTGATCAAACATTATCCGTAACTGGATGATCATAAAGACAGTTGATGGGCACTCCACGAAGCATGCTGAGGGACATGAGTGTCCTAGATGGAATTTGCCAATCCTGCATAACAGGAGAAATGTCTAAGGGCCCAATATTGAACTGGACAAGGATGACACAGTGTATGCCTTGTGTTCAATATAGACATAGGGGCAAAAGGGTAATTGTACAAACATATATTATCACGAAAAAGGTTTTGTCAGATCACATGACATTTTCGTGACTTGGGTAGCAGTGATGTGTTGCTAGATACCGCTCACTGTTTATTATGTTAAATATATAATTTAATATAATTACCAACGTTACGAAATCCTACAGGGTCACACACATAAGGACAGTTTGATGAGAGATAGAGAAATAAAAGGAACACCGTAAGGTACGGTGCACTTAAGTGAAAAATAGAAATTCGGATAATATAATAATAATTATTGTTATTTTATAATGGTTATAAAATAATAATAAAATAAATATATTTATTATAATAATAGTTATTATAATAATATATAATATTATTATGGATCATGTGAATTGGGCTTTTAGCCCGCAACCCACAAGAGAGTCTATAAAAGGAACCCTTGTGATGAAGCTTTCACTTGATGCAATTTCGTTTTTGATTCTCACTCAAATAATTCCGTTCGTAAGCAGCTAGCACTGTGACCGGAAGCTGTTCGTGTGGACTGAGTAGAGGCGTTGCACTTCATCAACGCTTGTGATCGCTGCATCAAAGATCTGAATCGCCACAAAGAGGTAACGATTCTATCACTGACCATGCTCATTCGTAAGGATCACTAAAGGAAAATTTTTGTTTTCCGCTGCGTTTAGATCGCAATTTTCCTTCAGTGGTATCAGAGCCACTTACGAAACCATGGATCTGATAGCTGTTAAATTTCCGTTTTTTTTCTGTATTTGATTCGATTAAAACACAGAACGAATTTAACAATAAACGATTAATTAAATTTGGCATCTGTTGTGTACGATTTGGATGATTGATGTTGATTATGCTTCAGAAACCGACATTAGTATGGTGAAGTTGTGCGATACATTGATCATCCATAGGTTACACAATTAGATCGATCACTTTTATATAAGATATAAGAAATTCTGATGCAAAGATGGTATATGGGATATACTGTTTTGATTTCAACCATTCAATCACATAAGGATTGTAATTCTTTGAAAGATCATCATTTTCATTCGCTTCGGAATCCGACGTTAGTATGGTGAAGCAATGACATGTTGATCTATCATATTGAGTTATCAATCGAGTTGTGTTTGACGGCATGAAATTGTTGCATTAGGATTAATGGCAGTACAAGTGTTGTATTGCCGCAGACTTTTCCGGTTGGGGTTGTAAATGCACAAAAGTTGTGCAGGAAACGACGTGAAATACAAAGTGTGATCAATCAGCCGAAATTTAATTTAGTTTATTTAATTATCGGAATTTTAAACTAATAATAAAAGTGTGTTTATTATTATTTATTTGTGGTGATCAGTTATGGCCTTAGTTTATCCTTTATTATTGTTTTGGGATTTTTAAATACGGCCTGCGAGTCGTGCCTCTCTCTCAATCTCTTTATGTAACTTCTTTTCTCATCTCACTCCCTCGTATGTAAAACGAGTTTTCTTATATGTAATGTAATATTATGTTATGAAGAAAAAGGAAGTATTCAATATTAAAGGAGGATAACATTGGAGATCATGCTTGGAGAAGCTTAGATCGTTATTAGGTTAGCTTAGGTTCTCTCATTGGCTTGAGAGAACAATTGCGTTAGGGGCCATAATTGTATCTTTTTATATGTATGTTGATGCATGTAATTGTATGTTGATGCATGTGAGAGACGTTTTGCATGTTAAGCCGGTGAGATCAAACTAATAACAAATTCCCTCAAAATTAAATATTAAGTTTATGCTTTCCAAATTTTAGCACTCATCAAGACTAGTATCGAGCATTGTAGGTTTCGCCTACGCGAGGTGCATGTTCTATATTAGTAAGGTGTGATGGGATAATTGTAATATCCAATTGCTAAAACAATGGGTCAAACTTAACTAAACAAATTATAATAAGATTATACATGTTTAGAAGCAAGAATTGGGAATGATTCATGTGATGGATCAGAATAAGGAGTTATTCACCCAATTGAAAATATTCGAGAGTTGTATGAGATACAATTGGAAGGAGTTCCTACCTAAATAACTTAGTTTTGTGTAATCAGCCTAACGCTGACTTAAAACAAAGTGAAACATGGATCTCGACCCACTAGAAAGTCTTCCAACGGGATTTTCCGAATCAAATGATGAGGGTCATTTGTTTTGAATAAAATAGTGGGAGCATATTTGATTAAAGGCCTAATTAAATATGTTGTTTTAATGATACTTATATTTTCATATTTCTCTTGTAGATTACCATGACAACAAACACATCGAACAATATTTTGCGATCCATCCTAGATAAGGAAAAATTGTCTGGGACAAATTTCCTGGATTGGCACCGTAATCTGAGGATTGTCCTCAAGCACGATAAGAAGTTGTATGTCTTGGAGACACCAGTTCCTGAGGAGGAACCTCCTAGTTCTGCATCAAAGGCAGAAAGAGATGCTTATAAGAAGCATTTCGATGATGCCAATGAAACCGCTTGCCTCATGCTTGCTACCATGAACTCTGAGTTGCAAAAGCAACACGAGAACATGTCTGCGTTCGATATGATCGGACATCTGAAAATGCTTTATCAAGAGCAAGCAAGAAATGAGAGGTTTCAGGTTTCAAAGTCCCTTTTTAACAGCAAGTTAGCTGAGGGAGCCCCTGTAAGTCCCCATGTACTCAAGATGATTGGGTATGTGGAGAACCTTGACAGATTAGGGTTTCCCCTTGGAAAAGAACTTGCGATTGATCTGATCTTGCAATCGTTGCCAGAGAGCTTCAGTCAGTTTGTCCTGAATTTCAATATGAATGACTTGGACAAAAGTCTTCCAGAACTGCTAGGCATGTTGAGAACTGCTGAGCAGAATATGAAGACAAAAGGGAAATCTATTCTGATGGTCAGTAATGGAAAGAAACAGAACAAGAGGCCCATCAAACAGGGTGGTAGAGGGAAAGGCAAGGAAGTTGCCAAACCCAAACCCACTCCTCCTGTTTTGAAGCCTAGTGGAGGAATAGCAAAGGAGGGCACTTGCTTCCATTGCGGTAAGACCGGACATTGGAAGAGAAATTGCCCAAAGTACCTGGAAGATAAGAAAAATGGAGTAGAGACTTCAAATTCAGGTATTTTTGTTATTGAAATTAATTTATCTACTTCTGCATCATGGGTATTAGATACTGGATGCGGTTCTCACATTTGTACTAATGTGCAGGGGCTAAAAAGGAGTAGAGATTTGGCAAAAGGTGAAGTTGACCTACGAGTTGGCAATGGAGCAAAGGTTGCTGCTTTAGCTGTAGGAACTTATGTTTTAACTTTACCTAGTGGTTTAATAATTCAGTTAGAGAACTGTTATTATGTACCTGCAATTAGCAGGAATATTATTTCCGTTTCTTGTTTGGACAAGTTTGGTTTTTCATTCATAATAAAGAACAATTGTTGCTCCATTTATTTGAATGATATATTCTATGCTACTGCAAAAATGAATAATGGACTATATGTCCTTGATCTTGAAATGCCAATTTATAACATTAATACTAAAAGGTTGAAACCTAATGAGTTGAATCCAACTTACCTTTGGCACTGTCGATTAGGCCACATAAATGAGAAACGCATTTCCAAACTCCATAAAGATGGACTCTTGGACTCTTTTGATTATGAATCATATGAGACATGCAGATCTTGTTTAATTGGAAAGATGACAAAGTCCCCATTCACAGGAAAAGGTGAAAGGGCTAATGATCTTTTGGCACTCATACATACTGATGTATGTGGACCACTGAACATACCAGCCAGAGGAGGTTTTCAGTACTTCATCACTTTCACTGATGACTTCAGTAGATACGGATATGTGTATTTAATGAAACACAAATCTGAGTCCTTTGAAAAGTTCAAGGAATTCAAGAATGAAGTACAAAACCAACTAGGGAAGAATATTAAAGTTCTTCGATCAGATCGAGGCGGTGAATATTTAAGCCTAGAATTTGATGACCATCTAAAAGAGTATGGGATTCTATCCCAACTTACTCCTCCTGGAACACCACAATGGAATGGTGTATCTGAGAGAAGAAATCGAACCTTGTTAGACATGGTCCGATCCATGATGAGTCACGCCGATCTTCCAAACTCCTTTTGGGGACATGCATTATTAACAGCAGCTTACACACTTAACCGTGTTCCATCCAAAAAGGTTGATAAGACACCATATGAGATATGGAGTGGTAAGAAACCACATATGTCTTACATGAAGATTTGGGGTTGCGAAGTTTACGTCAAACGACAAATTTCAACCAAGCTTGAGCCCAAATCTGACAAATGCTTATTTGTGGGGTATCCTAAAGAAACAAGAGGATATTACTTCTACAATCCTTCTGAGGGCAAAGTGTTTGTCGCTCGAACTGGAGTCTTTCTGGAAAGGGATTTTATTTCCAAAGGAAACAGTGGGAGGAAAATAGAGCTTGAAGAAATTCAAGAATCACAAAACATTGAAACACCTATGGAGGAACTAGAGCAGGAAACACAAGTAGTTGTGGAAGAGCAACCTGCTCAAGTAGAACAAGACCAGCGTAGGTCAAGCAGGACACGTCACCAACCTGAGAGATATGGATATCTCATAAGTGATCAGGGTGATGTATTACTCATGGATCAAGATGAGCCTGTGACCTACAAAGAGGCCATAACTGGTCCTGAGTCTGAGAAGTGGCTAGAAGCCATGAAATCTGAAATGGATTCCATGTACACAAACCAGGTTTGGACCTTGGTAGAACCTCCTATAGGAGTTAACCCTATAGGATGCAAGTGGGTCTTCAAGAAGAAGACTGACATGGATGGTAAGGTACATACCTATAAAGCAAGACTGGTTGCAAAAGGCTATAAACAAATTCATGGGGTTGACTATGATGAAACCTTTTCACCAGTTGCAATGCTTAAATCTGTTCGGATTTTACTTGCCATCGCTGCATATCATGATTATGAAATATGGCAGATGGATGTCAAAACTGCTTTCCTTAATGGGAATCTTCTTGAGGATGTGTACATGACACAACCTGAAGGATTTGACATACCACAAGATGCCCAAAAGATATGCAAGTTACAGCGATCAATCTATGGATTGAAGCAAGCTTCCAGAAGCTGGAATCTTCGTTTTGATGAAACCGTAAAACAATATGGATTCATCAAAAATGAAGATGAACCTTGTGTCTACAAGAAGGTTAGTGGGAGCATGATCGTGTTTCTGGTATTATATGTAGATGACATATTACTCATTGGAAACGATGTCCCTACCTTGCAACAAGTGAAGACTTGGTTAGGGAATTGTTTTTCTATGAAAGACCTAGGTGAAGCAGCCTATATATTAGGAATTAGGATCTATAGAGATAGATCACAAAAACTGCTTGGCCTAAGTCAGAGTACATACATAGATAAAGTGTTGAGACGCTTTAATATGCATGATTCCAAGAAAGGATTCATACCTATGCAACATGGTCTGTGTTTATCAAAAACACAATCCCCTTCAACTAAGGAAGAAAGGGATCGCATGAATAAGATTCCATATGCATCTGCAATAGGATCTATCATGTATGCCATGTTATGTACTCGACCAGATGTCTCGTATGCATTAAGTGCAACGAGTAGGTACCAATCTGATCCCGGTGATGCTCACTGGGTAGCTGTCAAGAATATCCTTAAGTACTTGAGAAGGACTAAGGATTCATTCTTGATATATGGAGGTCAGGAAGAGCTTGATGTAATTGGTTACACTGATGCTAGCTTCCAGACAGATAAGGATGATTTTAGATCACAATCTGGTTATGTGTTCTGTCTCAATGGTGGCGCTGTGAGCTGGAAAAGTTCAAAGCAGGAAACAGTTGCTGATTCTACAACTGAGGCCGAGTATATTGCTGCCTCAAATGCAGCAAAGGAAGCTGTTTGGATCAAGAAGTTCATTAGTGAACTTGGCATAGTCCCTAGCATTGTGGATCCCATTGGTTTATATTGTGATAACAATGGTGCTATCGCACAAGCTAAGGAGCCTAGATCTCACCAACGATCCAAACACATACTTAGGCGTTATCACCTCATTCGAGAGATAATTGATCGTGGAGATGTGAAGATATGCAGAGTACCTACACTTGACAATATCGCTGACCCATTAACAAAGCCTCTTGCGCAACAGAAGCATGATGGTCATACTAGATCTATGGGTATTAAGGGTATGCCTAATTGGCTCTAGTGCTAGTGGGAGATTGTTGATGTAAGCCCTAGAGGCCAATACTTTTTGGTACTTGTATCGGATTATTCGTTTAATAATAAAAGGCATTTCTTTATTATGTTTGTCTTTCAGAATAATAAAGTCCCTAGAATAGTTAGTCTGTTTAATGAAATGTTAAGTGTGACTTAATCATGAGATCCCATTAAACATAAAGACATTATTCTTAAAATATCCGTAGTCAAGCTTTATTGCAAAGTGGGATAACATTAAAGCATTGAGACTATTATGAAGATAGACTGATGATCACATCTCATGGATCATGGATAAAGGGTTATCAAGTCTTGACATAGGTATAAATATTAGGAGTAATATTTATACCGGATTGACCCGCTATGAGAATACTACATAGTATGTTATGCAAAGTGTCATAAGTTATTCTCATGGTGATAATGGTGTATTACCACCCTTCGACCTGAAACCACTATGGACCCTAGATGTAGAGTCGGGTGCTTTATTGCTGATCAAACATTATCCGTAACTGGATGATCATAAAGACAGTTGATGGGCACTCCACGAAGCATGCTGAGGGACATGAGTGTCCTAGATGGAATTTGCCAATCCTGCATAACAGGAGAAATGTCTAAGGGCCCAATATTGAACTGGACAAGGATGACACAGTGTATGCCTTGTGTTCAATATAGACATAGGGGCAAAAGGGTAATTGTACAAACATATATTATCACGAAAAAGGTTTTGTCAGATCACATGACATTTTCGTGACTTGGGTAGCAGTGATGTGTTGCTAGATACCGCTCACTGTTTATTATGTTAAATATATAATTTAATATAATTACCAACGTTACGAAATCCTACAGGGTCACACACATAAGGACAGTTTGATGAGAGATAGAGAAATAAAAGGAACACCGTAAGGTACGGTGCACTTAAGTGAAAAATAGAAATTCGGATAATATAATAATAATTATTGTTATTTTATAATGGTTATAAAATAATAATAAAATAAATATATTTATTATAATAATAGTTATTATAATAATATATAATATTATTATGGATCATGTGAATTGGGCTTTTAGCCCGCAACCCACAAGAGAGTCTATAAAAGGAACCCTTGTGATGAAGCTTTCACTTGATGCAATTTCGTTTTTGATTCTCACTCAAATAATTCCGTTCGTAAGCAGCTAGCACTGTGACCGGAAGCTGTTCGTGTGGACTGAGTAGAGGCGTTGCACTTCATCAACGCTTGTGATCGCTGCATCAAAGATCTGAATCGCCACAAAGAGGTAACGATTCTATCACTGACCATGCTCATTCGTAAGGATCACTAAAGGAAAATTTTTGTTTTCCGCTGCGTTTAGATCGCAATTTTCCTTCATCAGCAACCCCCTAAGCAGAAGATAGAGGTTACCAAGAAAGTGCTGCATAGACATCAAAATCAAAGATATCAGCAACCCCCTAAGCAGAAGACAGAGAACAACGAGAGACAAAGAAAACCGCCCTCCCCCCTTTTATCGATACATGAATTTTCCCTTTTTTAATTAATAAAATAAAATAAATAAATATAATTTGATATAAATGGAAGTGAATCAATCCTGTTTTCATTTCTTCACACTCATTCTGCACAAAAAGAATAAGAGAAAGAAACCCGGATCTTCATCTATCTCACCTTTCATTTCATACTTCCAAACAACAACCCAATATTCCCAACGACATAAATCAAATCCACCCATAATATTTGTGTATTATAATTTTATCAATTAAGCCATCTTAATTAATAATTTATGCAATTTTCATTAGCGTCTTTCCTATTTTAGCTTATCACTAAAATAATAATTTACTCTTGGATATACACTTTAAAAAAGTCAGAGCAAAACTTGTGCATAATAAACAGTAAAAACTTAAAATTTTTGAAAAAAAACAACTAACAAACCGTCGTTCATTTGTATCTTCTACAACATATTTATAATTATCTAGGTCAAATACTTTATAATTCCAAATCCTTTGGTAATCTCATTATATTTCATCATTTTTTTAAATGGATTGCCAAAGGGTTTGGATTTATGAAATATGATAACAGAGAGAGAGAGAGAGAGAGAGAGAGAGAGAGAGAGAGAGAGAGAGAGTGTTTGAGAGAGAGAGAGAGAGAGAATTTATTAGGAGTGAGCCCAACAACTATATTTATATAAGGAAGTAAAGTTTGTTGTGTATTGTGAAATATTTAAGGAATTTTTGTAAGGTGTTTTCAAAAATTTAAGGAATAAGTTTTGTGTCGATTAAAAAATTTAAGGAGTTTTTGTATTTGACTTACCTCATATATAGTTTATTGTTATAACTTTTCGAGTTAAATGTAAATATATTAAAAAAATATCTACTTAATATAAATTTAAAATTATCATAATGACAATCTTAGATAAAATCCTAATATTTTGATGATGTGTGTCATCCTCACAAATTTTTTCCAATTAAATAAATTATTAAATCTCCCAATTAAAAAAAAACTCTTTATCAATATAATATTAATTATTAAAAAATATCTCATGGTAGAGACTCACCGACTTAAAAAAATTTATTCGCCATCATATTTTTAAGAAAAATAAAAGATAAACAAAAAACCCTAGGTAGAGACACTAGGTAAGGAGTCGGTTAAGCGGGAGGAAGGTGTTAGGCACCCCTCACTTCTATTTTACCTAATAGGGTCCTCTTAGACTTTTTGGGATAGGTTGTTTTGTATTAATCTCATGTTTATAAATTCCAAATAAAAAAATCAAAAAACTCTAACTTTTATCCATTATTGTACTCGCTAGGGTTTTATAACCCTATTCATATGTACCCTCAATTTGAAGGATCATAGTGATCGTAGTTCTATTCCCCTATCCCCTAATTTTAATCCTTTATTTATGCCCTCATAATTTTGAGCTCTATCCCATTATATCCCTAATTCATCCCTTAAATACCCCTTATGTCATTAAAATTTTCCTTTAAATACCTTATAATATAAGATAAACATTAACCCCAATAATTAAATAAATTTAATTTATTTTTCATAATAGTGATAGTTTCCCTTAATAAATAAACCTTTAATTGAAAAACTCAAAATTTATATATAAACCCATGTTTAAAAAATATTATTAATCCCTTTTTAAATATAAAAAAAATGTAACCAAAATTAAAATAATAATATAACCCATGTTTTAAGTCCCCAAATATATAATCTAAAATATATATCCCAAAAAATAAGTAGTGAAATAAACCCTATTTTTTTTTTTAAATGTTAGAATGAAATACAAGAAATTTATCTCCATTTATTTTTTGAAATTATTAATACCTTACATTCATATTATTATCCCTATTAATTTAATTTAATCAAAACCTAATCTTAAATCCCTAAATATTAAATAAAATCAAATTTTAATTTATGTATTTATCCTTAACCCTAAGTAAATTAATTGTAATTACCTAGAATTATTCCAATGACAAATTAATGATAAAATCGTAAAAATAATTTAAGAAACCTAACAACGAGAGACAAAGAAAACCGCCCTCCCCCCTTTTATCGATACATGAATTTTCCCTTTTTTAATTAATAAAATAAAATAAATAAATATAATTTGATATAAGTGGAAGTGAATCAATCCTGTTTTCATTTCTTCACACTCATTCTGCACAAAAAGAATAAGAGAAAGAAACCCGGATCTTCATCTATCTCACCTTTCATTTCATACTTCCAAACAACAACCCAATATTCCCAACGACATAAATCAAATCCACCCATAATATTTGTGTATTATAATTTTATCAATTAAGCCATCTTAATTAATAATTTATGCAATTTTCATTAGCGTCTTTCCTATTTTAGCTTATCACTAAAATAATAATTTACTCTTGGATATACACTTTAAAAAAGTCAGAGCAAAACTTGTGCATAATAAACAGTAAAAACTTAAAATTTTTGAAAAAAAACAACTAACAAACCGTCGTTCATTTGTATCTTCTACAACATATTTATAATTATCTAGGTCAAATACTTTATAATTCCAAATCCTTTGGTAATCTCATTATATTTCATCATTTTTTTAAATGGATTGCCAAAGGGTTTGGATTTATGAAATATGATAACAGAGAGAGAGAGAGAGAGAGACAGAGAGAGAGAGAGAGAGTGTTTGAGAGAGAGAGAGAGAGAGAATTTATTAGGAGTGAGCCCAACAACTATATTTATATAAGGAAGTAAAGTTTGTTGTGTATTGTGAAATATTTAAGGAATTTTTGTAAGGTGTTTTCAAAAATTTAAGGAATAAGTTTTGTGTCGATTAAAAAATTTAAGGAGTTTTTGTATTTGACTTACCTCATATATAGTTTATTGTTATAACTTTTCGAGTTAAATGTAAATATATTAAAAAAATATCTACTTAATATAAATTTAAAATTATCATAATGACAATCTTAGATAAAATCCTAATATTTTGATGATGTGTGTCATCCTCACAAATTTTTTCCAATTAAATAAATTATTAAATCTCCCAATTAAAAAAAAACTCTTTATCAATATAATATTAATTATTAAAAAATATCTCATGGTAGAGACTCACCGACTTAAAAAAATTTATTCGCCATCATATTTTTAAGAAAAATAAAAGATAAACAAAAAACCCTAGGTAGAGACACTAGGTAAGGAGTCGGTTAAGCGGGAGGAAGGTGTTAGGCACCCCTCACTTCTATTTTACCTAATAGGGTCCTCTTAGACTTTTTGGGATAGGTTGTTTTGTATTAATCTCATGTTTATAAATTCCAAATAAAAAAATCAAAAAACTCTAACTTTTATCCATTATTGTACTCGCTAGGGTTTTATAACCCTATTCATATGTACCCTCAATTTGAAGGATCATAGTGATCGTAGTTCTATTCCCCTATCCCCTAATTTTAATCCTTTATTTATGCCCTCATAATTTTGAGCTCTATCCCATTATATCCCTAATTCATCCCTTAAATACCCCTTATGTCATTAAAATTTTCCTTTAAATACCTTATAATATAAGATAAACATTAACCCCAATAATTAAATAAATTTAATTTATTTTTCATAATAGTGATAGTTTCCCTTAATAAATAAACCTTTAATTGAAAAACTCAAAATTTATATATAAACCCATGTTTAAAAAATATTATTAATCCCTTTTTAAATATAAAAAAAATGTAACCAAAATTAAAATAATAATATAACCCATGTTTTAAGTCCCCAAATATATAATCTAAAATATATATCCCAAAAAATAAGTAGTGAAATAAACCCTATTTTTTTTTTTAAATGTTAGAATGAAATACAAGAAATTTATCTCCATTTATTTTTTGAAATTATTAATACCTTACATTCATATTATTATCCCTATTAATTTAATTTAATCAAAACCTAATCTTAAATCCCTAAATATTAAATAAAATCAAATTTTAATTTATGTATTTATCCTTAACCCTAAGTAAATTAATTGTAATTACCTAGAATTATTCCAATGACAAATTAATGATAAAATCGTAAAAATAATTTAAGAAACCTAACAACGAGAGACAAAGAAAACCGCCCTCCCCCCTTTTATCGATACATGAATTTTCCCTTTTTTAATTAATAAAATAAAATAAATAAATATAATTTGATATAAGTGGAAGTGAATCAATCCTGTTTTCATTTCTTCACACTCATTCTGCACAAAAAGAATAAGAGAAAGAAACCCGGATCTTCATCTATCTCACCTTTCATTTCATACTTCCAAACAACAACCCAATATTCCCAACGACATAAATCAAATCCACCCATAATATTTGTGTATTATAATTTTATCAATTAAGCCATCTTAATTAATAATTTATGCAATTTTCATTAGCGTCTTTCCTATTTTAGCTTATCACTAAAATAATAATTTACTCTTGGATATACACTTTAAAAAAGTCAGAGCAAAACTTGTGCATAATAAACAGTAAAAACTTAAAATTTTTGAAAAAAAACAACTAACAAACCGTCGTTCATTTGTATCTTCTACAACATATTTATAATTATCTAGGTCAAATACTTTATAATTCCAAATCCTTTGGTAATCTCATTATATTTCATCATTTTTTTAAATGGATTGCCAAAGGGTTTGGATTTATGAAATATGATAACAGAGAGAGAGAGAGAGAGACAGAGAGAGAGAGAGAGAGTGTTTGAGAGAGAGAGAGAGAGAGAATTTATTAGGAGTGAGCCCAACAACTATATTTATATAAGGAAGTAAAGTTTGTTGTGTATTGTGAAATATTTAAGGAATTTTTGTAAGGTGTTTTCAAAAATTTAAGGAATAAGTTTTGTGTCGATTAAAAAATTTAAGGAGTTTTTGTATTTGACTTACCTCATATATAGTTTATTGTTATAACTTTTCGAGTTAAATGTAAATATATTAAAAAAATATCTACTTAATATAAATTTAAAATTATCATAATGACAATCTTAGATAAAATCCTAATATTTTGATGATGTGTGTCATCCTCACAAATTTTTTCCAATTAAATAAATTATTAAATCTCCCAATTAAAAAAAAACTCTTTATCAATATAATATTAATTATTAAAAAATATCTCATGGTAGAGACTCACCGACTTAAAAAAATTTATTCGCCATCATATTTTTAAGAAAAATAAAAGATAAACAAAAAACCCTAGGTAGAGACACTAGGTAAGGAGTCGGTTAAGCGGGAGGAAGGTGTTAGGCACCCCTCACTTCTATTTTACCTAATAGGGTCCTCTTAGACTTTTTGGGATAGGTTGTTTTGTATTAATCTCATGTTTATAAATTCCAAATAAAAAAATCAAAAAACTCTAACTTTTATCCATTATTGTACTCGCTAGGGTTTTATAACCCTATTCATATGTACCCTCAATTTGAAGGATCATAGTGATCGTAGTTCTATTCCCCTATCCCCTAATTTTAATCCTTTATTTATGCCCTCATAATTTTGAGCTCTATCCCATTATATCCCTAATTCATCCCTTAAATACCCCTTATGTCATTAAAATTTTCCTTTAAATACCTTATAATATAAGATAAACATTAACCCCAATAATTAAATAAATTTAATTTATTTTTCATAATAGTGATAGTTTCCCTTAATAAATAAACCTTTAATTGAAAAACTCAAAATTTATATATAAACCCATGTTTAAAAAATATTATTAATCCCTTTTTAAATATAAAAAAAATGTAACCAAAATTAAAATAATAATATAACCCATGTTTTAAGTCCCCAAATATATAATCTAAAATATATATCCCAAAAAATAAGTAGTGAAATAAACCCTATTTTTTTTTTTTAAATGTTAGAATGAAATACAAGAAATTTATCTCCATTTATTTTTTGAAATTATTAATACCTTACATTCATATTATTATCCCTATTAATTTAATTTAATCAAAACCTAATCTTAAATCCCTAAATATTAAATAAAATCAAATTTTAATTTATGTATTTATCCTTAACCCTAAGTAAATTAATTGTAATTACCTAGAATTATTCCAATGACAAATTAATGATAAAATCGTAAAAATAATTTAAGAAACCTAACAACGAGAGACAAAGAAAACCGCCCTCCCCCCTTTTATCGATACATGAATTTTCCCTTTTTTAATTAATAAAATAAAATAAATAAATATAATTTGATATAAGTGGAAGTGAATCAATCCTGTTTTCATTTCTTCACACTCATTCTGCACAAAAAGAATAAGAGAAAGAAACCCGGATCTTCATCTATCTCACCTTTCATTTCATACTTCCAAACAACAACCCAATATTCCCAACGACATAAATCAAATCCACCCATAATATTTGTGTATTATAATTTTATCAATTAAGCCATCTTAATTAATAATTTATGCAATTTTCATTAGCGTCTTTCCTATTTTAGCTTATCACTAAAATAATAATTTACTCTTGGATATACACTTTAAAAAAGTCAGAGCAAAACTTGTGCATAATAAACAGTAAAAACTTAAAATTTTTGAAAAAAAACAACTAACAAACCGTCGTTCATTTGTATCTTCTACAACATATTTATAATTATCTAGGTCAAATACTTTATAATTCCAAATCCTTTGGTAATCTCATTATATTTCATCATTTTTTTAAATGGATTGCCAAAGGGTTTGGATTTATGAAATATGATAACAGAGAGAGAGAGAGAGAGACAGAGAGAGAGAGAGAGTGTTTGAGAGAGAGAGAGAGAGAGAATTTATTAGGAGTGAGCCCAACAACTATATTTATATAAGGAAGTAAAGTTTGTTGTGTATTGTGAAATATTTAAGGAATTTTTGTAAGGTGTTTTCAAAAATTTAAGGAATAAGTTTTGTGTCGATTAAAAAATTTAAGGAGTTTTTGTATTTGACTTACCTCATATATAGTTTATTGTTATAACTTTTCGAGTTAAATGTAAATATATTAAAAAAATATCTACTTAATATAAATTTAAAATTATCATAATGACAATCTTAGATAAAATCCTAATATTTTGATGATGTGTGTCATCCTCACAAATTTTTTCCAATTAAATAAATTATTAAATCTCCCAATTAAAAAAAAACTCTTTATCAATATAATATTAATTATTAAAAAATATCTCATGGTAGAGACTCACCGACTTAAAAAAATTTATTCGCCATCATATTTTTAAGAAAAATAAAAGATAAACAAAAAACCCTAGGTAGAGACACTAGGTAAGGAGTCGGTTAAGCGGGAGGAAGGTGTTAGGCACCCCTCACTTCTATTTTACCTAATAGGGTCCTCTTAGACTTTTTGGGATAGGTTGTTTTGTATTAATCTCATGTTTATAAATTCCAAATAAAAAAATCAAAAAACTCTAACTTTTATCCATTATTGTACTCGCTAGGGTTTTATAACCCTATTCATATGTACCCTCAATTTGAAGGATCATAGTGATCGTAGTTCTATTCCCCTATCCCCTAATTTTAATCCTTTATTTATGCCCTCATAATTTTGAGCTCTATCCCATTATATCCCTAATTCATCCCTTAAATACCCCTTATGTCATTAAAATTTTCCTTTAAATACCTTATAATATAAGATAAACATTAACCCCAATAATTAAATAAATTTAATTTATTTTTCATAATAGTGATAGTTTCCCTTAATAAATAAACCTTTAATTGAAAAACTCAAAATTTATATATAAACCCATGTTTAAAAAATATTATTAATCCCTTTTTAAATATAAAAAAAATGTAACCAAAATTAAAATAATAATATAACCCATGTTTTAAGTCCCCAAATATATAATCTAAAATATATATCCCAAAAAATAAGTAGTGAAATAAACCCTATTTTTTTTTTTAAATGTTAGAATGAAATACAAGAAATTTATCTCCATTTATTTTTTGAAATTATTAATACCTTACATTCATATTATTATCCCTATTAATTTAATTTAATCAAAACCTAATCTTAAATCCCTAAATATTAAATAAAATCAAATTTTAATTTATGTATTTATCCTTAA
The DNA here is from genome assembly GCA_963966055.1 of Lathyrus aphaca. Taxonomy (NCBI): domain Eukaryota; kingdom Viridiplantae; phylum Streptophyta; class Magnoliopsida; order Fabales; family Fabaceae; genus Lathyrus; species Lathyrus aphaca. The sequence goes on along the minus strand of OZ014519.1, from coordinate 391,762,700 downwards.
CCCTAAGTAAATTAATTGTAATTACCTAGAATTATTCCAATGACAAATTAATGATAAAATCGTAAAAATAATTTAAGAAACCTAACAACGAGAGACAAAGAAAACCGCCCTCCCCCCTTTTATCGATACATGAATTTTCCCTTTTTTAATTAATAAAATAAAATAAATAAATATAATTTGATATAAGTGGAAGTGAATCAATCCTGTTTTCATTTCTTCACACTCATTCTGCACAAAAAGAATAAGAGAAAGAAACCCGGATCTTCATCTATCTCACCTTTCATTTCATACTTCCAAACAACAACCCAATATTCCCAACGACATAAATCAAATCCACCCATAATATTTGTGTATTATAATTTTATCAATTAAGCCATCTTAATTAATAATTTATGCAATTTTCATTAGCGTCTTTCCTATTTTAGCTTATCACTAAAATAATAATTTACTCTTGGATATACACTTTAAAAAAGTCAGAGCAAAACTTGTGCATAATAAACAGTAAAAACTTAAAATTTTTGAAAAAAAACAACTAACAAACCGTCGTTCATTTGTATCTTCTACAACATATTTATAATTATCTAGGTCAAATACTTTATAATTCCAAATCCTTTGGTAATCTCATTATATTTCATCATTTTTTTAAATGGATTGCCAAAGGGTTTGGATTTATGAAATATGATAACATAGAGAGAGAGAGAGAGAGAGAGAGAGAGAGTGTTTGAGAGAGAGAGAGAGAGAGAGAGAGAATTTATTAGGAGTGAGCCCAACAACTATATTTATATAAGGAAGTAAAGTTTGTTGTGTATTGTGAAATATTTAAGGAATTTTTGTAAGGTGTTTTCAAAAATTCAAGGAATAAGTTTTGTGTCGATTAAAAAATTTAAGGAGTTTTTGTATTTGACTTACCTCATATATAGTTTATTGTTATAACTTTTCGAGTTAAATGTAAATATATTAAAAAAATATCTACTTAATATAAATTTAAAATTATCATAATGAAAATCTTAGATAAAATCCTAATATTTTGATGATGTGTGTCATCCTCACAAATTTTTTCCAATTAAATAAATTATTAAATCGCCCAATTAAAAAAAAAACTCTTTATCAATATAATATTAATTATTAAAAAATATCTCATGGTAGAGACTCACCGACTTAAAAAAATTTATTCGCCATCATATTTTTAAGAAAAATAAAAGATAAACAAAAAACCCTAGGTAGAGACACTAGGTAAGGAGTCGGTTAAGCGGGAGGAAGGTGTTAGGCACCCCTCACTTCTATTTTACCTAATAGGGTCCTCTTAGACTTTTTGGGATAGGTTGTTTTGTATTAATCTCATGTTTATAAATTCCAAATAAAAAAATCAAAAAACTCTAACTTTTATCCCTTATTGTACTCGCTAGGGTTTTATAACCCTATTCATATGTACCCTCAATTTGAAGGATCATAGTGATCGTAGTTCTATTCCCCTATCCCCTAATTTTAATCCTTTATTTATGCCCTCATAATTTTGAGCTCTATCCCATTATATCCCTAATTCATCCCTTAAATACCCCTTATGTCATTAAAATTTTCCTTTAAATACCTTATAATATAAGATAAACATTAACCCCAATAATTAAATAAATTTAATTTATTTTTCATAATAGTGATAGTTTCCCTTAATAAATAAACCTTTAATTGAAAAACTCAAAATTTATATATAAACCCATGTTTAAAAAATATTATTAATCCCTTTTTAAATATAAAAAAAATGTAACCAAAATTAAAATAATAATATAACCCATGTTTTAAGTCCCCAAATATATAATCTAAAATATATATCCCAAAAAATAAGTAGTGAAATAAACCCTATTTTTTTTTTAAATGTTAGAATGAAATACAAGAAATTTATCTCCATTTATTTTTTGAAATTATTAATACCTTACATTCATATTATTATCCCTATTAATTTAATTTAATCAAAACCTAATCTTAAATCCCTAAATATTAAATAAAATCAAATTTTAATTTATGTATTTATCCTTAACCCTAAGTAAATTAATTGTAATTACCTAGAATTATTCCAATGACAAATTAATGATAAAATCGTAAAAATAATTTAAGAAACCTAACAACGAGAGACAAAGAAAACCGCCCTCCCCCCTTTTATCGATACATGAATTTTCCCTTTTTTAATTAATAAAATAAAATAAATAAATATAATTTGATATAAGTGGAAGTGAATCAATCCTGTTTTCATTTCTTCACACTCATTCTGCACAAAAAGAATAAGAGAAAGAAACCCGGATCTTCATCTATCTCACCTTTCATTTCATACTTCCAAACAACAACCCAATATTCCCAACGACATAAATCAAATCCACCCATAATATTTGTGTATTATAATTTTATCAATTAAGCCATCTTAATTAATAATTTATGCAATTTTCATTAGCGTCTTTCCTATTTTAGCTTATCACTAAAATAATAATTTACTCTTGGATATACACTTTAAAAAAGTCAGAGCAAAACTTGTGCATAATAAACAGTAAAAACTTAAAATTTTTGAAAAAAAACAACTAACAAACCGTCGTTCATTTGTATCTTCTACAACATATTTATAATTATCTAGGTCAAATACTTTATAATTCCAAATCCTTTGGTAATCTCATTATATTTCATCATTTTTTTAAATGGATTGCCAAAGGGTTTGGATTTATGAAATATGATAACATAGAGAGAGAGAGAGAGAGAGAGAGAGAGAGAGTGTTTGAGAGAGAGAGAGAGAGAGAGAATTTATTAGGAGTGAGCCCAACAACTATATTTATACAAGGAAGTAAAGTTTGTTGTGTATTGTGAAATATTTAAGGAATTTTTGTAAGGTGTTTTCAAAAATTCAAGGAATAAGTTTTGTGTCGATTAAAAAATTTAAGGAGTTTTTGTATTTGACTTACCTCATATATAGTTTATTGTTATAACTTTTCGAGTTAAATGTAAATATATTAAAAAAATATCTACTTAATATAAATTTAAAATTATCATAATGACAATCTTAGATAAAATCCTAATATTTTGATGATGTGTGTCATCCTCACAAATTTTTTCCAATTAAATAAATTATTAAATCTCCCAATTAAAAAAAAAACTCTTTATCAATATAATATTAATTATTAAAAAATATCTCATGGTAGAGACTCACCGACTTAAAAAAATTTATTCGCCATCATATTTTTAAGAAAAATAAAAGATAAACAAAAAACCCTAGGTAGAGACACTAGGTAAGGAGTCGGTTAAGCGGGAGGAAGGTGTTAGGCACCCCTCACTTCTATTTTACCTAATAGGGTCCTCTTAGACTTTTTGGGATAGGTTGTTTTGTATTAATCTCATGTTTATAAATTCCAAATAAAAAAATCAAAAAACTCTAACTTTTATCCCTTATTGTACTCGCTAGGGTTTTATAACCCTATTCATATGTACCCTCAATTTGAAGGATCATAGTGATCGTAGTTCTATTCCCCTATCCCCTAATTTTAATCCTTTATTTATGCCCTCATAATTTTGAGCTCTATCCCATTATATCCCTAATTCATCCCTTAAATACCCCTTATGTCATTAAAATTTTCCTTTAAATACCTTATAATATAAGATAAACATTAACCCCAATAATTAAATAAATTTAATTTATTTTTCATAATAGTGATAGTTTCCCTTAATAAATAAACCATTAATTGAAAAACTCAAAATTTATATATAAACCCATGTTTAAAAAATATTATTAATCCCTTTTTAAATATAAAAAAAATGTAACCAAAATTAAAATAATAATATAACCCATGTTTTAAGTCCCCAAATATATAATCTAAAATATATATCCCAAAAAATAAGTAGTGAAATAAACCCTTTTTTTTTTTAAATGTTAGAATGAAATACAAGAAATTTATCTCCATTTATTTTTTGAAATTATTAATACCTTACATTCATATTATTATCCCTATTAATTTAATTTAATCAAAACCTAATCTTAAATCCCTAAATATTAAATAAAATCAAATTTTAATTTATGTATTTATCCTTAACCCTAAGTAAATTAATTGTAATTACCTAGAATTATTCCAATGACAAATTAATGATAAAATCGTAAAAATAATTTAAGAAACCTAACAACGAGAGACAAAGAAAACCGCCCTCCCCCCTTTTATCGATACATGAATTTTCCCTTTTTTAATTAATAAAATAAAATAAATAAATATAATTTGATATAAGTGGAAGTGAATCAATCCTGTTTTCATTTCTTCACACTCATTCTGCACAAAAAGAAAAAGAGAAAGAAACTCGGATCTTCATCTATCTCACCCTTCATTTCATACTTCCAAACAACAACCCAATATTCCCAAGGACATAAATCAAATCCACCCATAATATTTGTGTATTATAATTTTATCAATTAAGCCATCTTAATTAATAATTTATGCAATTTTCATTAGCGTCTTTCCTATTTTAGCTTATCACTAAAATAATAATTTACTCTTGGATATACACTTTAAAAAAATCAGAGCAAAACTTGTGCATAATAAACAGTAAAAACTTAAATTTTTTGAAAAAAAACAACTAACAAAATCGTCGTTCATTTGTATCTTCTACAACATATTTATAATTATCTAGGTCAAATACTTTATAAATCCAAATCCTTTGGTAATCTCATTATATTTCTTCATTTTTTAAAATGGATTGCCAAAGGGTTTGGATTTATGAAATATGATAACATAGAGAGTGAGAGAGTGAGAGAGAGCGAGAATTTATTAGGAGTTAGCCATACAACTATATTTATATAAGGAAGTAAAGTTTGTTGTGTATTGTGAAATATTTAAGGAATTTTTTTAAGGTGTTTTAAAAAATTCAAGGAATAAGTTTTGTGTCGATTAAAAAATTTAAGGAGTTTTTTATTTGACTTATCTCATATATAGTTTATTGTTATAACTTTTCGACTTAAATGTAAATATATTAAAAATATATATACTTAATATAAATTTAAAATTATCATAATGACAATCTTAGATAAAATCCTAATATTTTGATGATGTGTGTCATCCTCACAATTTTTTTCCAATTAAATAAATTATTAAATTTCCCAATTAAAAAAAAACTCTTTATCAATATAATATTAATTATTAAAAAATTTCTCATGGTAGAGACTCACCGACTTAAAAAAATTTAGTCGCCATCATATTTTTAAGGAAAATAAAAGATAAACAAAATACCCTTGGTAGAGACACTAGGTAAGGAGTCGGTTAAGCGGGAGGAAGGTGTTAGGCACCCCTCACTTCTATTTTACCTAATAGGGTCCTCTTAGACTTTTTGGGATAGGTTGTTTTGTATTAATCTCATGTTTATAAATTCCAAGAAAATTCCAAATAAAAAAATCAAAAAACTCTAACTTTTATCCCTTATTGTACTCGCTAGGGTTTTATAACCCTATTCATATGTACCCTCAATTTGAAGGATCATAGTGATCGTAGTTCCATTCTCCTATCCCCTAATTTTAATCCTTTATTTATGCCCTCAGAATTTTGAGCTCTATCCCATTATATCCCTAATTCATCCCTTAAATACCCCTTATGTCATGAAAATTTTCCTTTAAATACCTTATGATATAAGATAAACATTAACCCCAATAAATAAATAAATTTAATTTATTTTTCATAATAGTGATAGTTTCCCTTAATAAATAAACCTTTAATTGAAAAACTCAAAATTTAAATATAAACCCATGTTTAAAAAATATTATTAATCCCTTTTTAAATTTAAAAAAAATGTAACCAAAATAAAAATAATAATATAACCCATGTTTTAAGTCCCCAAATATATAATCTAAAATATATATCCCAAAAAATAAGTAGTGAAATAAACCCTATTTTATTTTTAAATGTTAGAATGAAATACAAGAAATTTATCTCCATTTATTTTTTGAAATTATTAATACCTTACATTCATATTATTATCCCTATTAATTTAATTTAATCAAAACCTAATCTTAAATCCCTAAATATTAAATAAAATCAAATTTTAATTTATGTATTTATCCTTAACCCTAAGTAAATTAATTGTAATTACCTAGAATTATTCCAATGACAAATTAATGATAAAATCGTAAAAATAATTTAAGAAACCTAACAACGAGAGACAAAGAAAACCGCCCTCCCCCCTTTTATCGATACATGAATTTTCCCTTTTTTAATTAATAAAATAAAATAAATAAATATAATTTGATATAAGTGGAAGTGAATCAATCCTGTTTTCATTTCTTCACACTCATTCTGCACAAAAAGAAAAAGAGAAAGAAACTCGGATCTTCATCTATCTCACCCTTCATTTCATACTTCCAAACAACAACCCAATATTCCCAAGGACATAAATCAAATCCACCCATAATATTTGTGTATTATAATTTTATCAATTAAGCCATCTTAATTAATAATTTATGCAATTTTCATTAGCGTCTTTCCTATTTTAGCTTATCACTAAAATAATAATTTACTCTTGGATATACACTTTAAAAAAGTCAGAGCAAAACTTGTGCATAATAAACAGTAAAAACTTAAATTTTTTGAAAAAAAACAACTAACAAAACCGTCGTTCATTTGTATCTTCTACAACATATTTATAATTATCTAGGTCAAATACTTTATAAATCCAAATCCTTTGGTAATCTCATTATATTTCTTCATTTTTTAAAATGGATTGCCAAAGGGTTTGGATTTATGAAATATGATAACATAGAGAGTGAGAGAGTGAGAGAGAGCGAGAATTTATTAGGAGTGAGCCATACAACTATATTTATATAAGGAAGTAAAGTTTGTTGTGTATTGTGAAATATTTAAGAAATTTTTTTAAGGTGTTTTAAAAAATTCAAGGAATAAGTTTTGTGTCGATTAAAAAATTTAAGGAGTTTTTTATTTGACTTATCTCATATATAGTTTATTGTTATAACTTTTCGACTTAAATGTAAATATATTAAAAATATATATACTTAATATAAATTTAAAATTATCATAATGACAATCTTAGATAAAATCCTAATATTTTGATGATGTGTGTCATCCTCACAATTTTTTTCCAATTAAATAAATTATTAAATTTCCCAATTAAAAAAAAACTCTTTATCAATATAATATTAATTATTAAAAAATTTCTCATGGTAGAGACTCACCGACTTAAAAAAATTTAGTCGCCATCATATTTTTAAGGAAAATAAAAGATAAACAAAAAACCCTAGGTAGAGACACTAGGTAAGGAGTCGGTTAAGCGGGAGGAAGGTGTTAGTCACCCCTCACTTCTATTTTACCTAATAGGGTCCTCTTAGACTTTTTGGGATAGGTTGTTTTGTATTAATCTCATGTTTATAAATTCCAAATAAAAAAATCAAAAAACTCTAACTTTTATCCCTTATTGTACTCGCTAGGGTTTTATAACCCTATTCATATGTACCCTCAATTTGAAGGATCATAGTGATCGTAGTTCCATTCTCCTATCCCCTAATTTTAATCCTTTATTTATGCCCTCAGAATTTTGAGCTCTATCCCATTATATCCCTAATTCATCCCTTAAATACCCCTTATGTCATGAAAATTTTCCTTTACATACCTTATAATATAAGATAAACATTAACCCCAATAAATAAATAAATTTAATTTATTTTTCATAATAGTGATAGTTTCCCTTAATAAATAAACCTTTAATTGAAAAACTCAAAATTTAAATATAAACCCATGTTTAAAAAATATTATTAATCCCTTTTTAAATTTAAAAAAAAAATGTAACCAAAATAAAAATAATAATATAACCCATGTTTTAAGTCCCCAAATATATAATCTAAAATATATATCCCAAAAAATAAGTAGTGATATAAACCCTATCTTTTTTTAAATGTTAGAATGAAATACAAGAAATTTATCTCCATTTATTTTTTGAAATTATTAATACCTTACATTCATATTATTATCCCTATTAATTTAATTTAATCAAAACCTAATCTTAAATCCCTAAATATTAAATAAAATCAAATTTTAATTAATTTATTTATCCTTAACCCTAAGTAAATTAATTGTAATTACCTAGAATATCCCAATGACAAATTAATGATAAAATCGTAAAAATACTTTAAAAAACCTAACAGCGAGAGACAAAGAAAACCGCCCTCCCCCATTTTATCGATACAAGAATTTTCACTTTTTTAATTAATAAAATAAAATAAATAAATATAATTTGGTATAAGTGGAAGTGAATCAATCCTGTTTTCATTTCTTCACACTCAGTCTGCACAAAAAGAAAAAGAGAAAGAAACTCGGATCTTCATCTATCTCACCCTTCATTTCATACTTCCAAACAACAACCCAATATTCCCAACAACATAAATCAAATCCACCCATAATATTTGTGTATTATAATTTTATAAATTAAGCCATCTTAATTAATAATTTATGCAATTTTCATTAGCGTCTTTCCTATTTTAGCTTATCACTAAAATAATAATTTACTCTTGGATATACACTTTAAAAAAGTCAGAGCAAAACTTGTGCATAATAAAGAGTAAAAAATTAAAATTTTTTGAAAAAAAACAACTAACAAACTGTCGTTCATTTGTATCTTCTATTCTACAACATATATATAATTATCTAGGTCAAATACTTTATAATTCCAAATCCTTTGGTAATCTCATTAGATTTCTTCATTTTTTTAAATGGATTGATAAAGGGTTTGGATTTATGAAATATGATAACATAGAGAGTGAGAGAGTGTGTGTGAGAGAGAGATAGAGAGAGAATTTATTAGGAGTGAGCCCAACAACTATATTTATATAAGGAAGTAAAGTTTGTTGTGTATTGTGAAATATTTAAGGAATTTTTGTAAGGTGTTTTAAAAAATTCAAGGAATAAGTTTTGTGTCGATTAAAAAATTTAGGGAGTTTTTGTATTTGACTTATCTCATATATAGTTTATTGTTATAAATTTTCGAGTTAAATGTAAATATATTAAAAATATATATACTTAATATAAATTTAAAATTATCATAATGGCAATCTTAGATAAAATCCTAATATTTTGATGATGCGTGTCATCCTCAAAAAAATTTTCCAATTAAATAAATTATTAAATCTCCCAATTAAAAAAAAAACTCTTTATCAATATAATATTAATTATTAAAAAATATATCTTGGTAGAGACTCACCGACTTAAAAAAATTTAGTCGCCATCATATTTTAAAGGAAAATAAAAGATAAACAAAAAACCTTAGGTAGAGACACTAGGTAAGGAGTCGGTTAAGCGGGAGGAAGGTGTTAGGCACCCCTCACTTCTATTTTACCTAATAGGGTCCTCTTAGACTTTTTGGGATAGGTTGTTTTGTATTAATCTCATGTTTATAAATTCCAAGAAAATTCCAAAAAAAAAAATCAAAAAACTCTAACTTTTATCCCTTATTGTACTCGCTAGGGTTTTATAACCCTATTCATGTGTACCCTCAATTTGAAGGATCATAGTGATCGTAGTTCCATTCTCCTATCCCCTAATTTTAATCCTTTATTTATGCCCTCAGAATTTTGAGCTCTATCCCATTATATCCCTAATTCATCCCTTAAATACCCCTTATGTCATGAAAATTTTCCTTTAAATACCTTATGATATAAGATAAACATTAACCCCAATAAATAAATAAATTTAATTTATTTTTCATAATAGTGATAGTTTCCCTTAATAAATAAACATTTAATTGAAAAACTCAAAATTTAAATATAAACCCATGTTTAAAAAATATTATTAATCCCTTTTTAAATTTAAAAAAAAATGTAACCAAAATAAAAATAATAATATAACCCATGTTTTAAGTCCCCAAATATATAATCTAAAATATATATCCCAAAAAATAAGTAGTGAAATAAACGCTATTTTTTTTTTAAATGTTAGAATGAAATACAAGAAATTTATCTCCATTTATTTTTTGAAATTATTAATACCTTACATTCATATTATTATCCCTATTAATTTAATTTAATCAAAACCTAATCTTAAATCCCTAAATATTAAATAAAATCAAATTTTAATTAATTTATTTATCCTTAACCCTAAGTAAATTAATTGTAATTACCTAGAATATCCCAATGACAAATTAATGATAAAATCGTAAAAATAATTTAAAAAACCTAACAGCGAGAGACAAAGAAAACCGCCCTCCCCCATTTTATCGATACAAGAATTTTCACTTTTTTAATTAATAAAATAAAATAAATAAATATAATTTGGTATAAGTGGAAGTGAATCAATCCTGTTTTCATTTCTTCACACTCAGTCTGCACAAAAAGAAAAAGAGAAAGAAACTCGGATCTTCATCTATCTCACCCTTCATTTCATACTTCCAAACAACAACCCAATATTCCCAACAACATAAATCAAATCCACCCATAATATTTGTGTATTATAATTTTATAAATTAAGCCATCTTAATTAATAATTTATGCAATTTTCATTAGCGTCTTTCCTATTTTAGCTTATCACTAAAATAATAATTTACTCTTGGATATACACTTTAAAAAAGTCAGAGCAAAACTTGTGCATAATAAAGAGTAAAAAATTAAAATTTTTTGAAAAAAAACAACTAACAAACTGTCGTTCATTTGTATCTTCTATTCTACAACATATATATAATTATCTAGGTCAAATACTTTATAATTCCAAATCCTTTGGTAATCTCATTAGATTTCTTCATTTTTTTAAATGGATTGATAAAGGGTTTGGATTTATGAAATATGATAACATAGAGAGTGAGAGAGTGTGTGTGAGAGAGAGATAGAGAGAGAATTTATTAGGAGTGAGCCCAACAACTATATTTATATAAGGAAGTAAAGTTTGTTGTGTATTGTGAAATATTTAAGGAATTTTTGTAAGGTGTTTTAAAAAATTCAAGGAATAAGTTTTGTGTCGATTAAAAAATTTAGGGAGTTTTTGTATTTGACTTATCTCATATATAGTTTATTGTTATAAATTTTCGAGTTAAATGTAAATATATTAAAAATATATATACTTAATATAAATTTAAAATTATCATAATGGCAATCTTAGATAAAATCCTAATATTTTGATGATGCGTGTCATCCTCAAAAAAATTTTCCAATTAAATAAATTATTAAATCTCCCAATTAAAAAAAAAACTCTTTATCAATATAATATTAATTATTAAAAAATATATCTTGGTAGAGACTCACCGACTTAAAAAAATTTAGTCGCCATCATATTTTAAAGGAAAATAAAAGATAAACAAAAAACCTTAGGTAGAGACACTAGGTAAGGAGTCGGTTAAGCGGGAGGAAGGTGTTAGGCACCCCTCACTTCTATTTTACCTAATAGGGTCCTCTTAGACTTTTTGGGATAGGTTGTTTTGTATTAATCTCATGTTTATAAATTCCAAGAAAATTCCAAAAAAAAAAATCAAAAAACTCTAACTTTTATCCCTTATTGTACTCGCTAGGGTTTTATAACCCTATTCATGTGTACCCTCAATTTGAAGGATCATAGTGATCGTAGTTCCATTCTCCTATCCCCTAATTTTAATCCTTTATTTATGCCCTCAGAATTTTGAGCTCTATCCCATTATATCCCTAATTCATCCCTTAAATACCCCTTATGTCATGAAAATTTTCCTTTAAATACCTTATGATATAAGATAAACATTAACCCCAATAAATAAATAAATTTAATTTATTTTTCATAATAGTGATAGTTTCCCTTAATAAATAAACATTTAATTGAAAAACTCAAAATTTAAATATAAACCCATGTTTAAAAAATATTATTAATCCCTTTTTAAATTTAAAAAAAAATGTAACCAAAATAAAAATAATAATATAACCCATGTTTTAAGTCCCCAAATATATAATCTAAAATATATATCCCAAAAAATAAGTAGTGAAATAAACGCTATTTTTTTTTTAAATGTTAGAATGAAATACAAGAAATTTATCTCCATTTATTTTTTGAAATTATTAATACCTTACATTCATATTATTATCCCTATTAATTTAATTTAATCAAAACCTAATCTTAAATCCCTAAATATTAAATAAAATCAAATTTTAATTTATTTATTTATCCTTAACCCTAAGTAAATTAATTGTAATTACCTAGAATATCCCAATGACAAATTAATGATAAAATCGTAAAAATAATTTAAAAAACCTAACAGCGAGAGACAAAGAAAACCGCCCTCCCCCATTTTATCGATACAAGAATTTTCCCTTTTTTAATTAATAAAATAAAATAAATAAATATAATTTGGTATAAGTGGAAGTGAATCAATCCTGTTTTCATTTCTTCACACTCAGTCTGCACAAAAAGAAAAAGAGAAAGAAACTCGGATCTTCATCTATCTCACCCTTCATTTCATACTTCCAAACAACAACCCAATATTCCCAACAACATAAATCAAATCCACCCATAATATTTGTGTATTATAATTTTATCAATTAAGCCATCTTAATTAATAATTTATGCAATTTTCATTAGCGTCTTTCCTATTTTAGCTTATCACTAAAATAATAATTTACTCTTGGATATACACTTTAAAAAAGTCAGAGCAAAACTTGTGCATAATAAAGAGTAAAAAATTAAATTTTTTTGAAAAAAACAACTAACAAACTGTCGTTCATTTATATCTTCTATTCTACAACATATATATAATTATCTAGGTCAAATACTTTATAATTCCAAATCCTTTGGTAATCTCATTATATTTCTTCATTTTTTTAAATGGATTGCCAAAGGGTTTGGATTTATGAAATATGATAACATAGAGAGTGAGAGAGTGTGTGTGAGAGAGAGAGATAGAGAGAGAATTTATTAGGAGTGAGCCCAACAACTATATTTATATAAGGAAGTAAAGTTTGTTGTGTATTGTGAAATATTTAAGGAATTTTTGTAAGGTGTTTTAAAAAATTCAAGGAATAAGATTTGTGTCGATTAAAAAATTTAAGGAGTTTTTTATTTGACTTATCTCATATATAGTTTATTGTTATAACTTTTCGATTTAAATGTAAATATATTAAAAAAATATATACTTAATATAAATTTAAAATTATCATAATGACAATCTTAGATAAAATCCTAATATTTTGATGATGTGTGTCATCCTCACAATTTTTTTCCAATTAAATAAATTATTAAATTTCCCAATTAAAAAAAAAACTCTTTATCAATATAATATTAATTATTAAAAAATTTCTCATGGTAGAGACTCACCGACTTAAAAAAATTTAGTCGCCATCATATTTTTAAGGAAAATAAAAGATAAACAAAAAACCCTAGGTATAGACACTAGGTAAGGAGTCGGTTAAGCGGGAGGAAGGTGAGGCCTTTGTATTTCTCGAATTCTGGAAGTTTAATTTTAGCAGGGATCACAACATCTGGAACTAAGCACATGTCTGAGGCACTCAGAGAGGTTGAGTTGTGTCCTTCCATGATTCGGAGTTTTTCAGCTAACTCGCGACACATCTTCATAGCTTCGGATTCTTGAACAGCATGAGGATTGGTGATTGGAACGGCAGTATGCATCTCATACTTAATTTGATGATTCTCTTCAGTTTGAGGAAACTGGACTTGATTTGGAATAGGTTGAGCTTGAGGAATAGCACCAACAGTGACACCAGAAGCAGGTATTGGTTGGGAAGTGACCTCTTCAACAGCAGGAGTGAAACCTGGAGGCAAACCGAAGACCAAAGGATTTGGAACGGGAACTGAAGGCATTGCTCGTGAGGTAGATCCTTGCACTTGAGCATTGTTCATTGTGGCAGCGGCTTCGCGACGTTCTTCCGTTCTGGCCAAAGCTTGCAAAGTCTCATAAATCTGGTCAATCTTGCTCTTGACCGAGTCAATCTCTTCCCTCATAGCAGCTTGTTCCTCCTGAATCACGTCCATCAGTCTTCTAGTGTTGGCTCGAGTTAAGTATGGGCGTCTAGTACGATACGGGCGTCGGGAAACCGGCTTGATTTACTGAAGATGGAGGAACATGAAAATAAGTTCTCAAATTTGGAATGAAATGCAATATGAATAATTAATGCAAATGAGATGATATGCAATGTCAGAATCCAGGATCACAAGATCAAGGTCTCATGAGTCCAAGGTACAGATGGAAGATACTCTGATTAGGAACTCACTGGGTAGACTCTAAAGTTTTAGGGATCCCAAAGTCATCAACTCATATGGATGTTCATCACACGCGCCATAAACATGACGGTTGATTGACTCCGCCATATGAATCTATTTTGGGTGAGATCTTCGTATCGACAACCCACGAGAGAAAATTTTCTCGGGAGTCCATACTACGTGATCATCGACACAAGGTTTAAAACAAAGTCCTGGAGTTATGGAACTTTCTCAACTGTTTGATGCACGTGTCAATTTCATACATTCTTGACAGTCAATCAACTCCATTGAGTAAGTCTATTCCAAGTGAGGTTTTCATATCGAGCCACGCGAGGGCGAACCCTGGTGCCCAATACTACACAACCATCAACCGATGTTTCAACCAAAAGGTTCTAAAGGTCCTCAGAGTTAATGACCCTAATGAAAGCAACTGAGCACACACGTCAAGGACTTGACGGTTGTCAGCATTCTCATCAGAATCTACTCCAAGTGAGGTTTTCGTATCGACAACCCATGAGAGTGGTTCTCTCGGGAGCCCATACTACACAACCTCACTAACTTAAGTTTGTACTCGCAAGCCCGGGTATAGAGCCTTTCCCTCAAGTTTCTTTTACAAAGGTATCGATCCAAATCATGGTACCAAGGAGCCACAAGATATATAAGATGGAATGCGATAAAGAAAGCGATAAAAATAACAAGCAAGGCATAAAAGCAAACATCCAAACAAACACGGGAACCTAGACTAGGCTTGACTCGCATAGGGGTGAACCAGTCCCCAGTGAAGTCGCCGGCTGTCGTACCCCGAAAAATACGACCTTACGCGATCCGAAAAGGACGGAGCCGCGCGCCGGACGGACTGAAGAGTCGCCACCTAATTCTATTTATTCCCGAATAGGGAAAGGTCAACGGAACCATTGCCTGGGTTCGGGAGTCGGTTATGCAGGGGGAAGGTATTAGCACCCCCTACATCCATCGTACTCGATGGGAACCAATTAAGTTAACGCGCGAGAAAGGATGTCTATGCTTAAACGAATTGCTTGCTAGAGGGAAATGAGTTGAATTATAAGTTAGATTGAACCTAAGTGCTCGGCAAGGATTGAGATCCTCGTGCCTACGTACTCCCGTGTGCAATGGGAAAGTCAGAGCCTCGTAGTTCGGCCTACTAAGGGTAATGGTTGTTGATTTTATTACCTTTCTTCGACGAAAGGGTTTAGGAGTTGAAATGCACTAAAGACTATGGATAGTTTATCTCGCCCAACAAGACGAGCATCTTGCGTCGAAAATAATCGGAGCGAGTAACGAGAGCTCGTTATCCCCCTTTCTACCGCTTAAGGCTCGTGGCGTACAGATCTTCTCGTATTATTAGAATGTTTTATTTCCTAAGACCGCTTGACGTTGGATCAAGGGTTTGGATCTAATCGAAACATTTTGGTTTTTTGAGGTTTAGAGGTAAATGCAAGTGGATGTTATTTTTGTGGTTTTGTCAGCGAGGAACGAAGCGCTCGGCTCGCAAGGTAAGGTGGATCCTAAACGAAACGAAAATAACTGGAAAATAAAGTGTGAGTGTGCAAGTGCAATCGCTTGGCATT
Source organism: Lathyrus aphaca (assembly GCA_963966055.1). NCBI lineage: Eukaryota > Viridiplantae > Streptophyta > Magnoliopsida > Fabales > Fabaceae > Lathyrus > Lathyrus aphaca. Next base: position 391,746,940 of record OZ014519.1, on the reverse strand, counting down.
GGACCAAGGATTCAGAATTAAATAAAATACAGGAAATAAAATGCGTACAAATTAATGGGAGAGGGATACAAAATAAATACAGGGGATTGCAAGAAATAAAGAGGTCTCGTTGTAGTTAGCCCAAGAGGAAGCGTGTGTGTAGTGTTTTTGAACCGTTCGAAGGCGTTCGGCCTTTTTTTAACCGGGACACAACTATTCGAAGGCGTTGGACCTTTTAATCGAGCGCAACTATTCGAAGGCGTTGGACCTTTTTTGGGACGCGACGAAATTTGGTTCATTTACTTCCTTAGAATCGATTCAAGGTTAGAATCATTCTATGAGGAGTTGAACATTATTTGAAATATGAAAATAAATAAATGAATTGAATATTAGAATAGAAAAATAAATATGAATAATAAATGAATTAAATTACAAATTTTGTTAAAAATAATATAATTAGATAAAATTAAAAAAAGGAAAGGCCTCATATTGACCGAACATCACCGATGAAAATCGGGCGAAAAATCGGCCGTTTATTATATCATTGGCCCAATAATATGAATAAATCACAAAATCTTAACAATAGAAAAACAATTAGTATATAAATAAAAATAAACAAATAAAAATAAACATCAAGGGGAGTATGAGTCAAATACAGGGGTGAATAAGAACTATATGTGGGCTACCAAAGTCCAGCAAAACATAAAGCCATAAAAATAAACAATAAAATAATAATTTTAAAAAAAAATAAAGAACAAGGATCGGGAGTGCCAATGTTAAACATGGATGTGTAGAAAACAGATCGACCCGGGCCAAAAAACCAAACTCCCACCCAGAAAATGACATTAACAGCAAAATAAAATTAAAAAATAAACTCAGGGAATCACGTTCAATTATTTTACGGTTCAGAACAGTCCAACCTTTCAAACCGAAAACGGTGAACCTCACAACAACCCTGTGCGGCCTCTCCCTCAAGCTTCGCTCACCTCTCCGACCTCGCGGTTCAAGCTCAAAGGTTTGATTTTCGTTTTGATTTTGGTGATGGCTTTTGCGATTTGGCTCCTTTTCGCCTCACAAATCACTTCCTCTCTCTCAAATCTCACATCGACTCTCTCAAGTTCTCACTTCTCTCAATGATTTCGGTCTGCTTCGCGGTGAGATTTGTTAGGGTTTGTTTATGCTGTCTTGATTTGGTTTGGGAATAGCGTTCTGAATCAGTTTATGGAGGAAAAGTGAAAAAAAAGGAATTGAAGTTTTATGCGGTTTGAGGTGAGTGTTTGCTCCTTTGATTGCCAATGATTGAGTGGTTTTATAGTGAGAAAATGAGGGCTTGGAACGTGTGAGATTGGAGGATTTTGTGTGAGGAGATCTTGTGAGAGTGAGCTGCGGGAATCATTCCGTTGGAAAAGATTTTTGAAAGGGATTTTGTGGTCCTAGATATTGGTGAGTCATAGAACTTGTTTGTCTGTAGTGTCTCCTATATAGTGTGGTCCCTACCTGTGAATTTATTTTCGCCAAACTCATTCTTATTGCTATATACACATGAAGTTATCACTGCAAGCTAACTTTGAACTGCTTATTGCTATGTAGTATTAGCAGCTGGTAAAGGTAGCTGGGTTATGCCATAGAGCTGTGAGGGACCAAGATGCTTGAGGTATGATTTGATGCATTACCAACTTCGTATTTCACAGCTGCAATTTATAATTGTATTACTGCTTTGAGCTCTTCCTCCTACTGTCTGAAAACAACTTGGTGCGAACATCTTATCTCGCAGGCTAGGTTATGATATAATGCTCACTCGATATTTGAATTCGGAGCGGAGAATGAATAAGTCAAAATCGATACGAGTTCCCTATACGAGGTCAAAATGGCTAGCTTGATGATGACGTTCAGTGAAGCTTGAGCAGTATTTCTATCATGAAATATCTTCTTCTCTTGAGACCTCTCTTTTGAAAAATATATGGGTGTTTTGATGATGGAGTGTGTCCTCACTCTGCACATTGTACTTTTAACTTATTTGTTTTTGGAGGTTACTCCTCCCTTAATACTGTAAAGTCTCCACTGTTGTGCTTTTACTACTCTTAAACACATTATTTGAGGAGTCTCACTGGCTATAGCTCTCACTAATTTTCATTATCCGCAGGTAGAACATGGGAGTTTCCTATCTTGCTGAATTCGATGTCCCCGTGAGGACTCTTAGAAGGTCTAATGCAGGCTGAATTTTGACCTCGAAGATTGAGCATACTTGCGAGAAGGGGTAAGTGATGAAAAGATAGATAAAAAAAACCATAGTTTCTTTAGGTTATCATCTTGCTTGTGTATTCATAGAAATTTCTTTGATGTGCATCCTTTTGGCTTTGCAGACTATTGGTGATATGTTAGAATGATGAATCAATGGAACATAAGCAAGGCGTGAATCTGGAATGGATCTAATCTGTGGCACCCAAACTTGCAGGAAGGGCTCTTGTGACTGATCTCCGGCATCTTTGATGCGGTACAGGTCTTTGTGGCTTGTTCTTGCGCAAAATGCCCAAGTTAACTTTGGTTTCTTGTGCAGGTAGTAGGAAATGGATTTGAAGTTGTGGCTTTGGTTATGATTTTCGGTGCTGCTGAGTTTCTGTTTATAGCAGCGGATGAGCAGGTCCATTTCAATGTAAGTCCTGATACAAAACCAAGGTAATTGACTTGCAATGTTGTTTAGTACTTATTCTAAACGAGACTCTGTTCAATAGTAACTTGTGCACCTGATATGACAGGTTTTATGGCCTTTCTTGCTGCTGTTTTTTTTACTGCATTTTACTGCTGCCAAATTCATGAAATCACTGCTGCATAAATTCTATGTAATTGCTGAACTGTTTCTTGTCTTTTTCTTTAGAAGCATACTAAGGACTCATGTGTTTTGTGTGTGGCTCAATTATGCATTGGTTTTCAGGAATCACATAGGATCATTAAGGATTTCCCAGATGGAATGATAGATACATTGATGACAGGGTTTGATGTGAGTTCATTCTTAGAAGAATTGGAGCTTAGTAATGATACTAACGTGGTGATTTTTCTGAAAATGGAACAAATGGTTGATGAAGACTTGTATAGGGATGGTGAGAACACAATGCTTGGCCTGGACTTGGTGCAGCAGGATTTTAAAGGCTTGGGTTTGAGATGTATCATGCTGTGTGTAGGGATAAGTGTCACGGGATTCAGTGATAGCTTAAATGGCATTTGATGCAGGATTCCGTTTGTAGCAGCGGATGAGCAAGCCCGGTTCAACACAAGTTCTGATACGGAGTCAAAGTGATTGGCTTGCAATGTTGCGGTTTGACGCTAACTTGGTTGTTTTAATTAAAACTCATGGTATTTTGCTGATGTAAGTTTTCGGTGCACTCATGATATTACACTCGCATTCTTGCAGGTTATTGGTCCTGAGTTTTAATCATGAGGAATGGATGAAGGCACGAAAAGGATGAGCATGGTGGCTTAGTGATTCTTTGGTGATGCAACTTGTTGCTGAAGGATACAGTGGTGAAGGAGTGATATTTTTCTTTTGATTCAATCCCTAGCAGCTTGGCTATTCTTGAATCCATAGCCTTCATTTTGTATAAAGGGGACATATGTGAATAATTCGGAAAGCATGGGATACTCCTCCAACTGTTTTACTCAGGAGCATTTTCTTTGAATATTTTATAGCTTATATTCGCATAGCAGGCTGTAGATCCCAACCTATATCCACTTCTTACTCAAAAAAAATGTATGTAACCTTTTGAAGTAATCCATTAATGTTTTAGCCAACCCGTGTCCCACCAAATCACAAAAGAGTACGTCACCTTAATTTTTAATTGCAAACAAAATTTGGAATTCAAGAGATGTAATCTTGCCATAACAAATTGTGACTTGAACAGATTATAATTCAACTTGCTACCCACTGATTTTCACATTTGAATTTTGAACTAAATGGGATGCCAATGAAAATCAACCTTGCAACCATGCTTGAGATCAACTTGGATTTGAATATGGCTATTTTGAAACTGTTTGTTGACAACGATGTAAATACTTGCGGTTGACTCAAGATAGACCTGCTTTGAAATTAGGAGTCGAACTTTGACAACCAACAATGAATCCATATGGAATGATATTATTTTGAATTCTTGTTGTACCATAAATGAAACAAAACATATGAGCAATACTATGGATCTCATGACTTAAAACATAAATTGTATTGCGCCAACGTGCGACCAAAAGACATTCTGAACGTCAACCATTAGTGTACTCATAAACCTGACCTTATATCTTTTCCTAAACTTTGATAGACAATTTGTACGACCTGTACTTAAAATAAAGAAGAAGCAACAAGCACATATTTTTTGAATTTTCTGAAATAACGTTAGTAGACAGAAATAAATAAGAGTAAATACACAGGTACGACAAATTTGGGGTATGACAGATGCCCCTATCGAATTGGCTTAGACCAAGTAAGATGAACTGGCTCGCGTTCAGTCTTTCAAGGTATAAGATAATTAGATATTAACAGACTCCAAATTTGTCCGACAAAGAAAGACATTGTGAAAATAGCGAATGAAATAAACCGGAAATAATGAATGACACAGCATGAAACGAATTGACAAAATAAATCACTTATCACCCGAGGATGATAAGGCAAATAACTAAAAATAAAATCGTTATCACCAAAAGGATGATAAAGACATCCGGCACCAAAAGGATGACGAGTGACTGAAAATTAAATAATCGCTATCACTAAAAAGATGATAAAGCGTCCCGACACCAAAAGGATGCTGAGTAACAAGAATTAAATAATCGCTATCACCAAAAGGATGATAAGGCGACCCCGACACCAAAAGGATGCTGAGTAACAAGAATTAAATGATCGCTATCACCAAAAGGATGATAAAGCGATCCCGACACCAAGAGGATGACGAGTAACAGAAAAATAAATAATCTCTATCACCAAAAGGATGATAAAGCGACCCCGACACCAAAAGGATGCTGAGTAACTGAAAATTAAATAAAATCGCTATCACCAAAAGGATGATAAAGCGACCCCAACATCAAAAGGATGCTGAGTAACTGAAAATTAAATAAAATAGCTATCACCAAAAGGATGATAAAGCGACCCCAACATCAAAAGGATGCTGAGTAACAGAAAATTAAATAATCTGGAAGAGAAATATCCACCGGGGATGTCCACTGAATAACACCTAGGAATATCTTTGGAATCTTCGGTTGGCCCTGGATCCTGACTTCCGCTGGGGGAATGCCTGGAATCTTGAGTTGATCCTGGATCTTGAATTATGTAACTATGCTTGTTTGTTTTGAAATGGTATTCCATAGCCATGGAGATACGATGCAAATGTTTATGCATTGAGATATAAGTTAAAAATGTTGGAGAAAATGAAAGGTCTGTTTTATTTAGGTATGCATATGATGCACATGTTGCAAACGATTGATGTAAATGATGCGTATGATATTGATGATGCATAATGATGCATATGAACGGTTGGAATGAAAGGTGCCAGCTTGGTGGACTTTTGGGTTGGTAGTTGCCAATAATGATTGGACTTTGGGTGGGTAGAGGGCTTGATTCCCCGACACTCGATCTTCGACGATGTATGATCAGAAGATGGATCTGACAGCTCCAAGTTTGGTTATCTGTTGATGAGTGGAGCGACTTAATTGACATATGAAGACTGATTTGCTTTGAATGATTGCCAATGTCTGGCAAGGTCTGCCTATTCAGCTAGGGAGAAGAGATAGGAAGATTTTCTCCTTGTTTGCTTGCCCCTGCTCGTAGGGTATCAAAAATAAATCGGGTGGGGAAGCTTTGACAATGGCCATGGCATGGTCTGCCCCTGATTGAGCCTTTGAAGGTGATTTTGCCCCTGACTGGGCTGATTTTGAAATAAATTGCCCCTGATTGGGCTGTTGAAGATGGTTTGTCCCTGATTGGACTGCTGAGGTAATCTTGATTCATGTTGGCAATGAAGTTCAAATTTCTCCTTTGATTACCCTTGTTGGGATTGTACTGATGTCGAGCACTGAATCGCAATTAAATTGTTCATACACAAATGGTAGTGTTAATGTAAAGTTCATGTAAGTTTTGAAAAAGTCAATTTATTTGAATGATTGTGATAGTGTGACGAATGGACCGTTAGCCCAGACGAAGTGTTGATTTAGAAAGTGCGTGAAAAATGCAGCAAGAATGATGTGCAAACGAGATTGAAGATTAGCAAATACATGGGAGTCATATTACGCAACCTTGTTGGTAGCATGCTTTCAGAATAAATCGTGCCTCAATTAGGACTTTCTAGGGTTGTAACGTGGTCTAGTTAATGGTTTTGAGAAACAAAGGATATAAGGCTCAAATGATTTGTACCTCTCCCTTCTTCGTTATGTTCTCCAGTCCTATGTTCAGTTAACTTTGCATATGTATTTGTTTTGACTTTGCAAGAGTGAAGATGAAGCTTTAAAGTTCGCTTGAAAATGACAGTCATCTTTTTTGCTGGTGACCCTTTGATTCTTGATTTTTATGGTCACTGATATTTGTTTTGTTTTTGCTGAGGATTTGAGTTCCTCTTTTGATTTTTTCCGACTAAGTCTCCCTTTGGGTGCTCAACTCAGTGTTTTTTCTTTTTCTTTTCTTTTTGTTTGAATGTTGTGACTGCCAAGTCATTTGTTGATGGTCCTCCGACGGGATGTCTCATCTTGCGATTCGAAGGTGTAGTCAGGTTAACTGAACAACTACCCTGCCCCGGGTTAAATGTAAGGGTTGTATCCGAAAGAAAGCTCCTACTTCTAGGCTCGAATTGGTTGACTAGGTATTAACTCCTTATATCTCCAGTGTTTGGGGATTTGAAAGAATGCCTGTACATCATTGACGAGATTTTATCCGAAAGCATACCGCAACAGTTATGGGTATTTCGTTTTCATCATCCTCCCTCAAATATTTGCTAAAGTGAAGTGAGGGAATATTTTTTGTGATTTTGTGATAAATGATAAATATGAGCGAATGCGAATAAATTGATTCAAAACATGCATAAACATAACATTAACATAACCAATAACACACGATAACAATGTTCGGAGCAAGTAGTACTTAAACAAACATTACAAAATAACATGAATGCGGAAATCATAAATGGCGATGGCTTCCTTGATTTGAGGAATTGAACTTCTCTTGATTGAATGCTTCAAAGTTGGAGACTACTCAGCTTGGTCTTCAACAACCTCTTCAGATGTCTTCACTTGTTGGCACCGTGTGACGACATTGGATCGTTCTGGACATTTGGATTTCTCGGAGTGAGAGTGAGGTCCTTAGAATTGATCAGATCTTGAATATTGTGCTTGAACGATTTGCAGTTCTCGAGCGTGTGACGTGGAGCACCTTTGTGATATTCACAGCGGGCATTGGCATCATTGTCTCGGGCAGTACCAGTTTGTGGTGGCAAGTCTTTTAAAACAAGGGTTCCCTTTGCCATCATCTGATTAAAGATTTCAGAATATGTCATAGGCAAGGGATCAAAGGTTCTTTCAGGCCTTCTTTGCTGATATGGTGGACGCTGTTGAGGAGCGCGTTGTTGTTGTTGACCAGGCCGTTGTGGATAAGCCGGTGGCTGATATGGGTTGGGCGCATATTGGGCAGCTGCAACCATTGGAGGTAGACGTGGTTGATGAGCCATCTGAGGCGGCAATAGAGCTTGAAAGGCCTGATGATAAGGCATTGGAGGAGCTGCCTGATATGGCATAGGAGCATATTGTGCAGCAGCAACATAGGGATACTGATAGTAGGGAACTGGCGCAGGTGCACTCTGTTGAAAATTCCCACTTGCAGCAGAGACGACATTTGTTTCACCCTTTTTATACCCGTTGAAAGGTTTCTTGACATTATTTTGGCTGCTAGAACCTCCTTGGATCTTCCCACTTTTCAGACCCTCTTCAATTCTTTCTCCTACCATCACCATGTCTGAGAATCCAGAAGATACACTGCTGATCAGCTTTTCGTAGTATTGCCCCTGTAGGGTACCCATGAAGATATCGATCAACTCACGGTCAACCAAAGGAGGATGCACTCTGGCGGATAACTCTCTCCAGCGTTGGGCGTATTCCTTAAAGGATTCGCTTTCCTTTTGAGACATACTCTGAAGTTGAGTACGGTTAGGAGCAAGGTTAGTGTTGTACCTGTACTGCTTTTTGAATGCATCAGATAGATCAAGCCAAGTACGAACATTGTTGCGTTCGAGCTGCATGTACAATTCTAGAGACGCTCCAGACAGGCTGTCTTGGAAGCAATGGATCATGAGCTTGTCATCTTTGGCATGAGCGGCCATTTTTCTGCAGTACATCCTCAAATGAAGCTCAGGACAGCTGAGGCCTTTGTATTTCTTGAATTCTGGAAGTTTAAATTTAGCAGGGATCACAACATCTGGAACTAAGCACATGTCTGAGGCACTCAGAGAGGTTGAGTTGTGTCCTTCCATGATTCAGAGTTTTTCAGCTAACTTGCGACACATCTTCATAGCTTCAGATTCTTGAACAGCATGAGGATTGTTGATTGGAACGACAGTATGCATCTCATACTCAACTTGATGATTCTCTTAAGTTTGAGGAAACTGGACTTGATTTGGAATAGGTTGAGCTTGAGGAATAGCACCAACAGTGACACCAGAAGCAGGTATTGGTTGGGAAGTGACCTCTTCAACAGCAGGAGTGAAACCTGGAGGTAAACCGTAGACCAAAGGATTTGGAACGGGAACTGAAGGCATTGCTCGTGAGGTAGATCCTTGCACTTGAGCATTGTTCATTGTGGCAGCGGCTTCGCGACGTTCTTCCATTCTGGCCAAAGCTTGCAAAGTCTCATAAATCTGGTCAATCTTGCTCTTGACCGAGTCAATCTCTTCCCTCATAGCAGCTTGTTCCTCCTGAATCATGTCCATCAGTCTTCTAGTGTTGTCTCAAGTTAAGTATGGGCGTCTAGCACGATACGGGCGTCAGGAAACCAGCTTGATTTACTGAAGATGGAGGAACATGAAAATAAGTTCTCAAATTTGGAATGAAATGCAATATGAATAATTAATGCAAATGAGATGATATGCAATGTCAGAATATAGTATCACAAGATCAAGGTCTCATGAGTCCAAGGTACAGATGGAAGATACTCTGATTAGGAACTCACTGGGTAGACTCTAATGTTTTAGGGATCCCAAAGTCATCAACTCATATGGCTGTTCATCACACGCGCCATAAACATGACAGTTGATTGACTCCGCCATATGAATCTATTTTGGGTGAGATCTTCGTATCGACAACCCACGAGAGAAAATTTTCTTGGGAGTCCATACTACGTGATCATCGACACAAGGTTTAAAACAAAGTCCTGGAGTTATGGAAATTTCTCAACTGTTTGATGCACATGTCAATTTCATACATTCTTGACAGTCAATCAACTCCATTGAGTAAGTCTATTCCAAGTGAGGTTTTCATATCGAGCCACGCGAGGGCGAACCCTGGTGCCCAATACTACGCAACCATCAACCGATGTTTCAACCAAAAGGTTCTAAAGGTCCTCAGTGTTAATGACCCTAATGAAAGCAACTGAGCACACACGTCAAGGACTTGACGGTTGTCAGCATTCTCATCAGAATCTACTCCAAGTGAGGTTTTCGTATCGACAACCCACGAGAGTGGTTCTCTCGGGAGCCCATACTACACAACCTCGCTAACTTAAGTTTGTACTCGCAAGCCCGGGTATAGAGCCTTTCCCTCAAGTTTCTTTTACAAAGGTATCGATCCAAATCATGGTACCAAGGAGCCACAAGATATATAAGATGGAATGCGATAAAGAAAGCGATAAAAATAACAAGCAAGGCATAAAAGCAAACATCCAAACAAACACGGGAACCTAGACTAGGCTTGACTCGCATAGGGGTGAACCAGTCCCCAGTGAAGTCGCCAGCTGTCGTACCCCGAAAAATACGACCTTACGCGATCCGAAAAGGACGGAGCCGCGCGCCGGACGGACTGAAGAGTCGCCACCTAATTCTATTTATTCCCGAATAGGGAAAGGGAAGATATAGATACAACCCGGGAGGAAAAGGATGAGGACAAAGGTCAACGGAACCATTGCCTGGGTTCGGGAGTCGGTTATGAAGGGGGAAGGTATTAGCACCCCCTACATCCATCGTACTCGATGGGAACCATCTAAGTTAACGCGCGAGAAAGGATGTCTATGCTTAAACGAATTGCTTGCTAGAGGGAAATGAGTTGAATTATAAGTTAGATTGAACCTAGGTGCTCGGCAATGATTGAGATCCTCGTGCCTACGTACTCCCGTGTGCAATGGGAAAGTCAGAGCCTCGTAGTTCGGCCTACTAAGGGTAATGGTTGTTGATTTTATTACCTTTCTTCGACGAAAGGGTTTAGGAGTTGAAATGCACTAAAGACTATGGATAGTTTATCTCGCCCAACAAGACGAGCGTCTTGCGTCGAAAATAATCAGATCGAGTAACGAGAGCTCGTTATCCCCCTTTCTACCGCTTAAGGCTCGTGGCGTACAAATCTTCTCGTATTATTAGAATGTTTTATTTCCTAAGACCGCTTGACGTTGGATCAAGGGTTTGGATCTAATCGAAACATTTTGGTTTTTTGAGGTTTAGAGGTAAATGCAAGTGGATGTTATTTTTGTGGTTTTGTCAGCGAGGCACGAAGCGCTCGACTCGCAAGGTAAGGTGGATCCTAAACGAAACGAAAATAACTAGAAAATAAAGTGCGAGTGTTCAAGTGAAATCGCTTGGCGTTGGACCAAGGATTCAGAATTAAATAAAATACAGGAAATAAAATGCGTACAAATTAATGGGAGAGGGATACAAAATAAATACAGGGGATTGCGAGAAATAAAGAGGTCTCGTTGTAGTTAGCCCAAGAGGAAGCGTGTGTGCAGTGTTTTTGAACCGTTCGATGTCGTTCGGCCTTTTTTTAATCGGGACACAACTATTCGAAGGCGTTGGACCTTTTAATCGAGCGCAACTATTCGAAGGCGTTGGACCTTTTTTGGGACGCGACGAAATTTGGTTCATTTACTTCCTTAGAATCGATTCAAGGTTAGAATCATTCTATGAGGAGTTGAACATTATTTGAAATACAAAAATAAATAAATGAATTGAATATTAGAATAGAAAAATAAATATGAATAATAAATGAATTAAATTACAAATTTTGTTCAAAATAATATAATTAGATAAAATTAAAAAAAGGAAAGGCCTCATATTGACCGAACATCACCGATTAAAATCGAGCGAAAAATCGGCCGTTTATTATATCATTGGCCCAATAATATGAATAAATCACAAAATCTTAACACTAGAAAAACAATTAGTATATAAATAAAAAGAAACAAATAAAAATAAACATCAAGGGGAGTATGAGTCAAATACAGGGGTGAATAAGAACTATATGTGGGCTACCAAAGTCCAGCAAAACATAAAGCCATAAAAATAAACAATAAAATAATAATTTAAAAAAAAAATAAAGAACAAGGATCGGGAGTGCCAATGTTAATCATGGATGTGTAGAAAACAGATCGACCCGGGCCAAAAAACCAAACTCCCACCCAGCAAATGACATTAACAGCAAAATAAAATTAAAAAATAAACTCAGGGAATCACGTTCAATTATTTTACGGTTCAGAACAGTCCAACCTTTCAAACCGAAAACAGTGAACCTCACAACAACCCTGTGCGGCCTCTCCCTCAAGCTTCGCTCACCTCTCCGACCTCGCGGTTCAAGCTCAAAGGTTTGATTTTCGTTTTGATTTTGGTGATGGCTTTTGCGATTTGGCTCCTTTTCGCCTCACAAATCACTTCCTCTCTCTCAAATCTCACATCGACTCTCTCAGGTTCTCACTTCTCTCAATGATTTCGGTCTGCTTCGCGGTGAGATTTGTTAGGGTTTTTTATGCTGTCTTGATTTGGTTTGGGAATAGCGTTCTGAATCGGTTTATGGAGGAAAAGTGAAAAAAAAAGAATTGAAGTTTTATGCGGTTTGAGGTGAGTGTTTGCTCCTTTGATTGCCAATGATTGAGTGGTTTTATAGTGAGAAAATGAGGGCTTGGAACGTGTGAGATTGGAGGATTTTGTGTGAGGAGATCTTGTGAGAGTGAGCTGCGGGAATCATTTCGTTGGAAAAGATTTTTGAAAGGGATTTTGTGGTCCTAGATATTGGTGAGTCATAGAACTTGTTTGTCTGTAGTGTCTCCTAGATAGTGTGGTCCCTACCTGTGAATTTATTTTCGCCAAACTCATTCTTATTGCTATATACACATGAAGTTATCACTGCAAGCTAACTTTGAACTGCTTATTGCTATGTAGTATTAGCAGCTGGTAAAGGTAGCTGGGTTATGCCATAGAGCTGTGAGGGACCAAGATGCTTGAGGTATGATTTGATGCATTACCAACTTCGTATTTCACTGCTGCAATTTATAATTGATTTACTGCTTTGAGCTCTTCCTCCTACTGTCTGAAAACAACTTGGTGCGAACATCTTATCTCGCATGCTAGGTTATGATATAATGCTCACTCGATATTTGAATTCAAAATCGATACGAGTTCCCCATACGAGGTCAAAATGGCTAGCTTGATGATGACGTTCAGTGAAGCTTGAGCAATATTTCTATCATGAAATATCTTCTTCTCTTGAGACCTCTCTTTTGAAAAATATATGGGTGTTTTGATGATGGAGTGTGTCTTCACTCTGCACATTGTACTTTTAACTTATTTGTTGTTGGAGGTTACTCCTCCCTTAATACTATACAGTATCTACTGTTGTGCTTTTACTACTTTTAAACACATTCTTTAAGGAGTCTCACTGGCTATAGCTCTCACCAATTTTCATTATCCGCAGGTAGAACATGGGAGTTTCCTATCTTGCTGAATTCGATGTCCCCGTGAGGACTCTTAGAAGGTCTAATGCAGGCTGAATTTTGACCTCGAAGAGTGAGCATACTTGCGAGAAGGGGTAAGTGATGAAAAGATAGATAAAAAACCATAGTTTCTTTAGGTTATCATCTTGCTTGTGTATTCATAGAAATTTCTTTGATATGCATCCTTTTGGCTTTGCAGACTATTGGTGATATGTTAGGAGTGAGCCGAACAACTATATTTATATAAGGAAGTAAAGTTTGTTGTGTATTGTGAAATATTTAAGGAATTTTCGTAAGGTATATTCAAAAATTCAAGGAATAAGTTTTGTGTCGGTTAAAAAATTTAAGAAGTTTTTCTATTTGACTTATCTCATATATACTTTATTGTTATAACATTTCGAGTTAAATGTAAATATATAAAAAAAATATCTACATAATATAAATTTAAAATTATCATAATGACAATCTTATATAAAATCCTAATATTTTGATGATGTGTGTCATCCTCACAAATTTTTTCCAATTAAATAAATTATTAAATCCCCCAATTAAAAAAAATCTTTATCAACATAATATTAATTATTAAAAAATATCTCATGGTAGAGACTCACCAACTTAAAAAAATTTAGTCGCCATCATATTTTTAAGGAAAATAAAAGATAAACCAAAAACCCTAGGTAAAGACATTAGGTAAGGAGTCGGTTATGCGGGAGGAAGGTGTTAGGCACCCCTCACTTCTATTATACCTAATAGGGTCCTCTTAGACTTTTTGGGATAGGTTGTTTGTATTAATCTCATGTTTATAATTTCCAAGAAAATTCCAAATAAATAAATTAAAAAAACTCTAATTTTTATCCCTTATTGTACTCGCAAGGGTTTTATAACCCTATTCATATGTACCCTAAATTTGAAGGATCATAGTGATCGTAGTTCCATTCCCCTATCCCCTAATTTTAATCCTTTATTTATGCCCTCAGAATTTTGAGCTCTATCCCATTATATCCCTAATTCATCCCTTAAATACCCCTTATGTCATGAAAATTTTGCTTTAAATACCTTATAATATAAGATAAACATTAACCCCAATAAATAAATAAATTTAATTTATTTTTCATAATAGTGATAGTTTCCCTTAATAAATAAACCATTAATTGAAAAACTCAAAATTTAAATATAAACCCATGTTTAAAAAATATTATTAATCCCTTTTTAAATTGAAAAAAAAATGTAACCAAAATAAAAATAATAATATAACCCATGTTTTAAGTCACCAAATATATAATCTAAAATATATATCCCAAAAAAATAAGTACTGAAATAAACCCTATTTTTTTTAAATGTTAGAATGAAATACAAGAAATTTATCTCCATTTATTTTTTGAAATTATTAATACCTTACATTCATATTATTATCCCTATTAATTTAATTTAATCAAAACCTAATCTTATATCCCTAAATATTAAATAAAATCAAATTTTAATTAATTTATTTATCCTTAACCCTAAGTAAATTAATTGTAATTACCTAGAATTATCCCAATGACAAATTAATGATAAAATCGTAAAAATAATTTTAAAAACCTAACAGCGAGAGGCAAAGAAAACAGCCCTCCCCCCTTTTATCGATACAAGAATTTTCCCTTTTTAAATTAATAAAATAAAATAAATAAATATCATTTGATATAAGTGGAAGTGAATCAATCCTGTTTTCATTTCTTCACTTTTAGTCTGCACTAAAAGAAAAAGAGAAAGAAACCTGGATCTTCATCTATCTCACCCTTCATTTCATACTTCCAAATAACAACCCAATATTCCCAACTACATAAATCAAATCCACCCATAATATTTGTGTATTATAATTTTATCAATTAAGCCATCTTAATTAATAATTTATGCAATTTTCATTAGCGTCTTTCCTATTTTAGCTTATCACTAAAATGATAATTTACTCTTGGATATACACTTTAAAAAAGTCAGAGCAAAACTTGTGCATAATAAACAGTAAAAAATTAAAATTTTTGAAAAAAAACAACTAACAAACCTTCGCTCATTTGTATCTTCTACAACATATTTATAATTATCTAGGTCAAATACTTTATAAATCCAAATCCTTTGGTAATCTCATAATATTTCTTAATTTTTTTAAATGGATTGCCAATGGGTTTGGATTTATGAAATATGATAACATAGAGAGAGAGAGAGAAAGAGAGAGAGAGAGAGAATTTAATAGGAGTGAGCCGAACAACTATATTTATATAAGGAAGTAAAGTTTGTTGTGTATTGTGAAATATTTAAGGAATTTTCGTAAGGTATATTCAAAAATTCAAGGAATAAGTTTTGTGTCGGTTAAAAAATTTAAGAAGTTTTTCTATTTGACTTATCTCATATATAGTTTATTTTTATAATATTTCGAGTTAAATGTAAATATATAAAAAAAATATCTACATAATATAAATTTAAAATTATCATAATGACAATCTTATATAAAATCCTAATATTTTGATGATGTGTGTCATCCTCACAAATTTTTTCCAATTAAATAAATTATTAAATCCCTCAATTAAAAAAAATCTTTATCAACATAATATTAATTATTAAAAAATATCTCATGGTAGAGACTCACCAACTTAAAAAAATTTAGTCGCCATCATATTTTTAAGGAAAATAAAAGATAAACCAAAAACCCTAGGTAAAGACACTAGGTAAGGAGTCGGTTATGCGGGAGGAAGGTATTAGGCACCCCTCACTTCTATTATACCTAATAAGGTCCTCTTAGACTTTTTGGGATAGGTTGCTTGTATTAATCTCATGTTTATAATTTCCAAGAAAATTCCAAATAAATAAATTAAAAAAACTCTAATTTTTATCCCTTATTGTACTCGCAAGGGTTTTATAACCCTATTCATATGTACCCTAAATTTGAAGGATCATAGTGATCGTAGTTCCATTCCCCTATCCCCTAATTTTAATCCTTTATTTATGCCCTCAGAATTTTGAGCTCTATCCCATTATATCCCTAATTCATCCCTTAAATACCCCTTATGTCATGAAAAGTTTCCTTTAAATACCTTATAATATAAGATAAACATTAACCCCAATAAATAAATAAATTTAATTTATTTTTCATAATAGTGATAGTTTCCCTTAATAAATAAACCATTAATTAAAAAACTCAAAATTTAAATATAAACCCATGTTTAAAAAATATTATTAATCCCTTTTTAAATTGAAAAAAAAAATGTAAACAAAATAAAAATAATAATATAACCCATGTTTTAAGTCCCCAAATATATAATCTAAAATATATATCCAAAAAAATAAGTACTGAAATAAACCCTATTTTTTTAAATGTTAGAATGAAATACAAGAAATTTATCTCCATTTATTTTTTGAAATTATTAATACCTTACATTCATATTATTATCCCTATTAATTTAATTTAATCAAAACCTAATCTTATATCCCTAAATATTAAATAAAATCAAATTTTAATTAATTTATTTATCCTTAACCCTAAGTAAATTAATTGTAATTACCTAGAATTATCCCAATGACAAATTAATGATAAAATCGTAAAAATAATTTTAAAAACCTAACAGCAGGAGGCAAAGAAAACAGTCCTCCCCCTTTTATCGATACAAGAATTTTCTCTTTTTTAATTAATAAAATAAAATAAATAAATATCATTTGATATAAGTGGAAGTGAATCAATCCTGTTTTCATTTCTTCACTTTCAGTTTGCACTAAAAGAAAAAGAGAAAGAAACCTGGATCTTCATCTATCTCACCCTTCATTTCATACTTCCAAACAACAACCCAATATTCCCAACTACATAAATCAAATCCACCCATAATATTTGTGTATTATAATTTTATCAATTAAGCCATCTTAATTAATAATTTATGCAATTTTCATTAGCGTCTTTCCTATTTTAGCTTATCACTAAAATGATAATTTACTCTTGGATATACACTTTAAAAAAGTCAGAGCAAAACTTGTGCATAATAAACAGTAAAAAATTAAAATTTTTGAAAAAAAACAACTAACAAACCTTCGCTCATTTGTATCATCTACAACATATTTATAATTATCTAGGTTAAATACTTTATAAATCCAAATCCTTTGGTAATCTCAAAATATTTCTTAATTTTTTTAAATGGATTGCCAAAGGGTTTGGATTTATGAAATATGATAACATATATATATATATATATATATATATATATATATATATATATATATATAGAGAGAGAGAGAGAGAGAGAGAATTTAATAGGAGTGAGCCGAACAACTATATTTATATAAGGAAGTAAAGTTTGTTGTGTATTGTGAAATATTTAAGGAATTTTCGTAAGGTATATTCAAAAATTCAAGGAATAAGTTTTGTGTCGGTTAAAAAATTTAAGAAGTTTTTCTATTTGACTTAACTCATATATAGTTTATTGTTATAACATTTCGAGTTAAATGTAAATATATAAAAAAAATATCTACATAATATAAATTTAAAATTATCATAATGACAATCTTATATAAAATCCTAATATTTTGATGATGTGTGTCATCCTCACAAATTTTTTCCAATTAAATAAATTATTAAATCCCCCAATTAAAAAAAAATCTTTATCAACATAATATGAATTATTAAAAAATATCTCATGGTAGAGACTCACCAACTTAAAAAAATTTAGTCGCCATCATATTTTTAAGGAAAATAAAAGATAAACCAAAAACCCTAGGTAGAGACACTAGGTAAGGAGTCGGTTATGCGGGAGGAAGGTGTTAGGCACCCCTCACTTCTATTATACCTAATAGGGTCCTCTTAGACTTTTTGGGATAGGTTGTTTGTATTAATCTCATGTTTATAATTTCCAAGAAAATTCCAAATAAATAAATTAAAAAAACTCTAATTTTTATCCCTTATTGTACTTGCAAGGGTTTTATAACCCTATTCATATGTACCCTAAATTTGAAGGATCATAGTGATCGTAGTTCCATTCCCCTATCCCCTAATTTTAATCCTTTATTTATGCCCTCAGAATTTTGAGCTCTATCCCATTATATCCCTAATTCATCCCTTAAATACCCCTTATGTAATGAAAATTTTCCTTTAAATACCTTATAATATAAGATAAACATTAACCCCAATAAATAAATAAATTTAATTTATTTTTCATAATAGTGATAGTTTCCCTTAATAAATAAACCATTAATTGAAAAACTCAAAATTTAAATATAAACCCATGTTTAAAAAATATTATTAATCCCTTTTTAAATTGAAAAAAAAAATGTAAACAAAATAAAAATAATAATATAACCCATGTTTTAAGTCCCCAAATATATAATCTAAAATATATATCCAAAAAAATAAGTACTGAAATAAACCCTATTTTTTTAAATATTAGAATGAAATACAAGAAATTTATCTCCATTTATTTTTTGAAATTATTAATACCTTACATTCATATTATTATCCCTATTAATTTAATTTAATCAAAACCTAATCTTATATCCCTAAATATTAAATAAAATCAAATTTTAATTAATTTATTTATCCTTAACCCTAAGTAAATTAATTGTAATTACCTAGAATTATCCCAATGACAAATTAATGATAAAATCGTAAAAATAATTTTAAAAACCTAACAGCGAGAGGCCAAGAAAACCGCCTTCCCCCCTTTTATCGATACAAGAATTTTCTCTTTTTAAATTAATAAAATAAAATAAATAAATATCATTTGATATAAGTGGAAGTGAATCAATCCTGTTTTCCTTTCTTCACTTTCAGTTTGCACTAAAAGAAAAAGAGAAAGAAACCTGGATCTTCATCTATCTCACCCTTCATTTCATACTTCCAAACAACAACCCAATATTCCCAACTACATAAATCAAATCCACCCATAATATTTGTGTATTATAATTTTATCAATTAAGCCATCTTAATTAATAATTTATGCAATTTTCATTAGCGTCTTTCCTATTTTAGCTTATCACTAAAATGATAATTTACTCTTGGATATACACTTTAAAAAAGTCAGAGCAAAACTTGTGCATAATAAACAGTAAAAAATTAAAATTTTTGAAAAAAAACAACTAACAAACCTTCGCTCATTTGTATCATCTACAACATATTTATAATTATCTAGGTTAAATACTTTATAAATCCAAATCCTTTGGTAATCTCAAAATATTTCTTAATTTTTTTAAATGGATTGCCAAAGGGTTTGGATTTATGAAATATGATAACATATATATATATATATATATATATATATATATATATATATATATATATATAGAGAGAGAGAGAGAGAGAGAGAGAATTTAATAGGAGTGAGCCGAACAACTATATTTATATAAGGAAGTAAAGTTTGTTGTGTATTGTGAAATATTTAAGGAATTTTCGTAAGGTATATTCAAAAATTCAAGGAATAAGTTTTGTGTCGGTTAAAAAATTTAAGAAGTTTTTCTATTTGACTTAACTCATATATAGTTTATTGTTATAACATTTCGAGTTAAATGTAAATATATAAAAAAAATATCTACATAATATAAATTTAAAATTATCATAATGACAATCTTATATAAAATCCTAATATTTTGATGATGTGTGTCATCCTCACAAATTTTTTCCAATTAAATAAATTATTAAATCCCCCAATTAAAAAAAATCTTTATCAACATAATATGAATTATTAAAAAATATCTCATGGTAGAGACTCACCAACTTAAAAAAATTTAGTCGCCATCATATTTTTAAGGAAAATAAAAGATAAACCAAAAACCCTAGGTAGAGACACTAGGTAAGGAGTCGGTTATGCGGGAGGAAGGTGTTAGGCACCCCTCACTTCTATTATACCTAATAGGGTCCTCTTAGACTTTTTGGGATAGGTTGTTTGTATTAATCTCATGTTTATAATTTCCAAGAAAATTCCAAATAAATAAATTAAAAAAACTCTAATTTTTATCCCTTATTGTACTTGCAAGGGTTTTATAACCCTATTCATATGTACCCTAAATTTGAAGGATCATAGTGATCGTAGTTCCATTCCCCTATCCCCTAATTTTAATCCTTTATTTATGCCCTCAGAATTTTGAGCTCTATCCCATTATATCCCTAATTCATCCCTTAAATACCCCTTATGTAATGAAAATTTTCCTTTAAATACCTTATAATATAAGATAAACATTAACCCCAATAAATAAATAAATTTAATTTATTTTTCATAATAGTGATAGTTTCCCTTAATAAATAAACCATTAATTGAAAAACTCAAAATTTAAATATAAACCCATGTTTAAAAAATATTATTAATCCCTTTTTAAATTGAAAAAAAAAATGTAAACAAAATAAAAATAATAATATAACCCATGTTTTAAGTCCCCAAATATAATCTAAAATATATATCCAAAAAAATAAGTACTGAAATAAACCCTATTTTTTTAAATATTAGAATGAAATACAAGAAATTTATCTCCATTTATTTTTTGAAATTATTAATACCTTACATTCATATTATTATCCCTATTAATTTAATTTAATCAAAACCTAATCTTATATCCCTAAATATTAAATAAAATCAAATTTTAATTTATTTATTTATCCTTAACCCTAAGTAAATTAATTGTAATTACCTAGAATTATCCCAATGACAAATTAATGATAAAATCGTAAAAATAATTTTAAAAACCTAATAGCGTGAGGCAAAGAAAACCGCCCTCCCCCCTTTTATCGATACAAGAATTTTCTCTTTTTTAATTAATAAAATAAAATAAATAAATATCATTTGATATAAGTGGAAGTGAATCAATCCTGTTTTCATTTCTTCACTTTCAGTCTGCACTAAAAGAAAAAGAGAAAGAAACCTGGATCTTCATCTATCTCACCTTTCATTTCATACTTCCAAACAACAACCCAATATTTCCAACTACATAAATCAAATCCACCCATAATATTTGTGTATTATAATTTTATCAATTAAGCCATCTTAATTAATAATTTATGCAATTTTCATTAGCGTCTTTCCTATTTTAGCTTATCACTAAAATGATAATTTACTCTTGGATATACACTTTAAAAAAGTCAGAGCAAAACTTGTGCATAATAAACAGTAAAAAATTAAAATTATTGAAAAAAAACAACTAACAAACCTTCGCTCATTTGTATCATCTACAACATATTTATAATTATCTAGGTTAAATACTTTAAAAATCCAAATTCTTTGGTAATCTCATAATATTTCTTAATTTTTTTAAATGGATTGCCAAAGGGTTTGGATTTATGAAATATGATAACATATATATATATATATATATATATATATATATATATATAGAGAGAGAGAGAGAGAGAGAGAGAGAGAATTTAATAGGAGTGAGCCGAACAACTATATTTATATAAGGAAGTAAAGTTTGTTGTGTATTGTGAAATATTTAAGGAATTTTCGTAAGGTATATTCAAAAATTCAAGGAATAAGTTTTGTGTCGGTTAAAAAATTTAAGAAGTTTTTCTATTTGACTTAACTCATATATAGTTTATTGTTATAACATTTCGAGTTAAATGTAAATATATAAAAAAAATATCTACATAATATAAATTTAAAATTATCATAATGACAATCTTATATAAAATCCTAATATTTTGATGATGTGTGTCATCCTCACAAATTTTTTCCAATTAAATAAATTATTAAATCCCCCAATTAAAAAAAATCTTTATCAACATAATATGAATTATTAAAAAATATCTCATGGTAGAGACTCACCAACTTAAAAAAATTTAGTCGCCATCATATTTTTAAGGAAAATAAAAGATAAACCAAAAACCCTAGGTAGAGACACTAGGTAAGGAGTCGGTTATGCGGGAGGAAGGTGTTAGGCACCCCTCACTTCTATTATACCTAATAGGGTCCTCTTAGACTTTTTGGGATAGGTTGTTTGTATTAATCTCATGTTTATAATTTCCAAGAAAATTCCAAATAAATAAATTAAAAAAACTCTAATTTTTATCCCTTATTGTACTTGCAAGGGTTTTATAACCCTATTCATATGTACCCTAAATTTGAAGGATCATAGTGATCGTAGTTCCATTCCCCTATCCCCTAATTTTAATCCTTTATTTATGCCCTCAGAATTTTGAGCTCTATCCCATTATATCCCTAATTCATCCCTTAAATACCCCTTATGTAATGAAAATTTTCCTTTAAATACCTTATAATATAAGATAAACATTAACCCCAATAAATAAATAAATTTAATTTATTTTTCATAATAGTGATAGTTTCCCTTAATAAATAAACCATTAATTGAAAAACTCAAAATTTAAATATAAACCCATGTTTAAAAAATATTATTAATCCCTTTTTAAATTGAAAAAAAAAATGTAAACAAAATAAAAATAATAATATAACCCATGTTTTAAGTCCCCAAATATATAATCTAAAATATTATCCAAAAAAATAAGTACTGAAATAAACCCTATTTTTTTAAATGTTAGAATGAAATACAAGAAATTTATCTCCATTTATTTTTTGAAATTATTAATACCTTACATTCATATTATTATCCCTATTAATTTAATTTAATCAAAACCTAATCTTATATGCCTAAATATTAAATAAAATCAAATTTTAATTAATTTATTTATCCTTAACCCTAAGTAAATTAATTGTAATTACCTAGAATTATCCCAATGACAAATTAATGATAAAATCGTAAAGATAATTTTAAAAACCTAACAGCGAGAGGCAAAGAAAACCGCCCTCCCCCCTTTTATCGATACAAGAATTTTCTCTTTTTTAATTAATAAAATAAAATAAATAAATATCATTTGATATAAGTGGAAGTGAATCAATCCTGTTTTCATTTCTTCACTTTCAGTCTGCACTAAAAGAAAAAGAGAAAGAAACCTGGATCTTCATCTATCTCACCCTTCATTTCATACTTCCAAACAACAACCCAATATTCCCAACTACATAAATCAAATCCACCCATAATATTTGTGTATTATAATTTTATCAATTAAGCCATCTTAATTAATAATTTATGCAATTTTCATTAGCGTCTTTCCTATTTTAGCTTATCACTAAAATGAT
This sequence comes from Lathyrus aphaca, assembly GCA_963966055.1. Classification (NCBI taxonomy): domain Eukaryota; kingdom Viridiplantae; phylum Streptophyta; class Magnoliopsida; order Fabales; family Fabaceae; genus Lathyrus; species Lathyrus aphaca. Next base: position 391,723,948 of record OZ014519.1, on the reverse strand, counting down.
AATTTACTCTTGGATATACACTTTAAAAAAGTCAGAATAATTTATGCAATTTTACTTAGCGTCTTTCCTATTTTAGCTTATCACTAAAATGATAATTTACTCTTGGATATACACTTTAAAAAAGTCAGAGCAAAACTTGTGCATAATAAACAGTAAAAAATTAAAATTTTTGAAAAAAAACAACTAACAAACCTTCGCTCATTTATATCATCTACAACATATTTATAATTATCTAGGTTAAATACTTTATAAATCCAAATCCTTTGGTAATCTCATAATATTTCTTAATTTTTTTAAATGGATTGCCAAAGGGTTTGGATTTATGAAATATGATAACATAGAGAGAGAGAGAGAGAGAGTGAGAGAGAGAGAGAATTTAATAGAAGTGAGCCGAACAACTATATTTATATAAGGAAGTAAAGTTTGTTGTGTATTGTGAAATATTTAAGGAATTTTCGTAAGGTATATTCAAAAATTCAAGGAATAAGTTTTGTGTCGGTTAAAAAATTTAAGAAGTTTTTCTATTTGACTTAACTCATATATAGTTTATTGTTATAACATTTCGAGTTAAATGTAAATATATAAAAAAAATATCTACATAATATAAATTTAAAATTATCATAATTACAATCTTATATAAAATCCTAATATTTTGATGATGTGTGTCATCCTCACAAATTTTTTCCAATTAAATAAATTATTAAATCCCCCAATTAAAAAAAATCTTTATCAACATAATATTAATTATTAAAAAATATCTCATGGTAGAGACTCACCAACTTAAAAAAATTTAGTCGCCATCATATTTTTAAGGAAAATAAAAGATAAACCAAAAACCCTAGGTAGAGACACTAGGTAAGGAGTCGGTTATGCGGGAGGAAGGTGTTAGGCACCCCTCACTTCTATTATACCTAATAGGGTCCTCTTAGACTTTTTGGGATAGGTTGTTTGTATTAATCTCATGTTTATAATTTCCAAGAAAATTCCAAATAAATAAATTAAAAAAACTCTAATTTTTATCCTTTATTGTACTCGCAAGGGTTTTATAACCCTATTCATATGTACCCTAAATTTGAAGGATCATAGTGATCGTAGTTCCATTCCCCTATCCCCTAATTTTAATCCTTTATTTATGCCCTCAGAATTTTGAGCTCTATCCCATTATATCCCTAATTCATCCCTTAAATACCCCTTATGTCATGAAATTTTTCCTTTAAATACCTTATAATATAAGATAAACATTAACCCCAATAAATAAATAAATTTAATTTATTTTTCATAATAGTGATAGTTTCCCTTAATAAATAAACCATTAATTGAAAAACTCAAAATTTAAATATAAACCCATGTTTAAAAAATATTATTAATCCCTTTTTAAATTGAAAAAAAAAATGTAAACAAAATAAAAATAATAATATAACCCATGTTTTAAGTCCCCAAATAAATAATCTAAAATATATATCCAAAAAAATAAGTACTGAAATAAACCCTATTTTTTTAAATATTAGAATGAAATACAAGAAATTTATCTCCATTTATTTTTTGAAATTATTAATACCTTACATTCATATTATTATCCCTATTAATTTAATTTAATCAAAACCTAATCTTATATCCCTAAATATTAAATAAAATCAAATTTTAATTTATTTATTTATCCTTAACCCTAAGTAAATTAATTGTAATTACCTAGAATTATCCCAATGACAAATTAATGATAAAATCGTAAAAATAATTTTAAAAACCTAATAGCGTGAGGCAAAGAAAACCGCCCTCCCCCCTTTTATCGATACAAGAATTTTCTCTTTTTTAATTAATAAAATAAAATAAATAAATATCATTTGATATAAGTGGAAGTGAATCAATCCTGTTTTCATTTCTTCACTTTCAGTCTGCACTAAAAGAAAAAGAGAAAGAAACCTGGATCTTCATCTATCTCACCTTTCATTTCATACTTCCAAACAACAACCCAATATTTCCAACTACATAAATCAAATCCACCCATAATATTTGTGTATTATAATTTTATCAATTAAGCCATCTTAATTAATAATTTATGCAATTTTCATTAGCGTCTTTCCTATTTTAGCTTATCACTAAAATGATAATTTACTCTTGGATATACACTTTAAAAAAGTCAGAGCAAAACTTGTGCATAATAAACAGTAAAAAATTAAAATTATTGAAAAAAAACAACTAACAAACCTTCGCTCATTTGTATCATCTACAACATATTTATAATTATCTAGGTTAAATACTTTAAAAATCCAAATTCTTTGGTAATCTCATAATATTTCTTAATTTTTTTAAATGGATTGCCAAAGGGTTTGGATTTATGAAATATGATAACATATATATATATATATATATATATATATATATATATAGAGAGAGAGAGAGAGAGAGAGAGAATTTAATAGGAGTGAGCCGAACAACTATATTTATATAAGGAAGTAAAGTTTGTTGTGTATTGTGAAATATTTAAGGAATTTTCGTAAGGTATATTCAAAAATTCAAGGAATAAGTTTTGTGTCGGTTAAAAAATTTAAGAAGTTTTTCTATTTGACTTAACTCATATATAGTTTATTGTTATAACATTTCGAGTTAAATGTAAATATATAAAAAAAATATCTACATAATATAAATTTAAAATTATCATAATGACAATCTTATATAAAATCCTAATATTTTGATGATGTGTGTCATCCTCACAAATTTTTTCCAATTAAATAAATTATTAAATCCCCCAATTAAAAAAAATCTTTATCAACATAATATTAATTATTAAAAAATATCTCATGGTAGAGACTCACCAACTTAAAAAAATTTAGTCGCCATCATATTTTTAAGGAAAATAAAAGATAAACCAAAAACCCTAGGTAGAGACACTAGGTAAGGAGTCGGTTATGCGGGAGGAAGGTGTTAGGCACCCCTCACTTCTATTATACCTAATAGGGTCCTCTTAGACTTTTTGGGATAGGTTGTTTGTATTAATCTCATGTTTATAATTTCCAAGAAAATTCCAAATAAATAAATTAAAAAAACTCTAATTTTTATCCCTTATTGTACTCGCAAGGGTTTTATAACCCTATTCATATGTACCATAAATTTGAAGGATCATAGTGATCGTAGTTCCATTCCCCTATCCCCTAATTTTAATCCTTTATTTATGCCCTCAGAATTTTGAGCTCTATCCCATTATATCCCTAATTCATCCCTTAAATACCCCTTATGTCATGAAATTTTTCCTTTAAATACCTTATAATATAAGATAAACATTAACCCCAATAAATAAATAAATTTAATTTATTTTTCATAATAGTGATAGTTTCCCTTAATAAATAAACCATTAATTGAAAAACTCAAAATTTAAATATAAACCCATGTTTAAAAAATATTATTAATCCCTTTTTAAATTGAAAAAAAAAATGTAAACAAAATAAAAATAATAATATAACCCATGTTTTAAGTCCCCAAATATATAATCTAAAATATATATCCAAAAAAATAAGTACTGGAATAAACCCTATTTTTTTAAATGTTAGAATGAAATACAAGAAATTTATCTCCATTTATTTTTTGAAATTATTAATACCTTACATTCATATTATTATCCCTATTAATTTAATTTAATCAAAACCTAATCTTATATCCCTAAATATTAAATAAAATCAAATTTTAATTAATTTATTTATCCTTAACCCTAGGTAAATTAATTGTAATTACCTAGAATTATCCCAATGACAAATTAATGATAAAATCGTAAAAATAATTTTAAAAACCTAACAGCGAGAGGCAAAGAAAACCGCCCTCCCCCCTTTTATCGATACAAGAATTTTCTCTTTTTTAATTAATAAAATAAAATAAATAAATATCATTTGATATAAGTGGAAGTGAATCAATCCTGTTTTCATTTCTTCACTTTCAGTCTGCACTAAAAGAAAAAGAGAAAGAAACCTGAATCTTCATCTATCTCACCCTTCATTTCATACTTCATAACAACAACCCAATATTCCCAACTACATAAATCAAATCCACCCATAATATTTGTGTATTATAATTTTATCAATTAAGCCATCTTAATTAATAATTTATGCAATTTTCATTAGCGTCTTTCCTATTTTAGCTTATCACTAAAATGATAATTTACTCTTGGATATACACTTTAAAAAAGTCAGAGCAAAACTTGTGCATAATAAACAGTAAAAAATTAAAATTATTGAAAAAAAACAACTAACAAACCTTCGCTCATTTGTATCATCTACAACATATTTATAATTATCTAGGTTAAATACTTTAAAAATCCAAATTCTTTGGTAATCTCATAATATTTCTTAATTTTTTTAAATGGATTGCCAAAGGGTTTGGATTTATGAAATATGATAACATATATATATATATATATATATATATATATATATATATATATATATATATATATAGAGAGAGAGAGAGAGAGAGAGAATTTAATAGGAGTGAGCCGAACAACTATATTTATATAAGGAAGTAAAGTTTGTTGTGTATTGTGAAATATTTAAGGAATTTTCGTAAGGTATATTCAAAAATTCAAGGAATAAGTTTTGTGTCGGTTAAAAAATTTAAGAAGTTTTTCTATTTGACTTAACTCATATATAGTTTATTGTTATAACATTTCGAGTTAAATGTAAATATATAAAAAAAATATCTACATAATATAAATTTAAAATTATCATAATGACAATCTTATATAAAATCCTAATATTTTGATGATGTGTGTCATCCTCACAAATTTTTTCCAATTAAATAAATTATTAAATCCCCCAATTAAAAAAAATCTTTATCAACATAATATTAATTATTAAAAAATATCTCATGGTAGAGACTCACCAACTTAAAAAAATTTAGTCGCCATCATATTTTTAAGGAAAATAAAAGATAAACCAAAAACCCTAGGTAGAGACACTAGGTAAGGAGTCGGTTATGCGGGAGGAAGGTGTTAGGCACCCCTCACTTCTATTATACCTAATAGGGTCCTCTTAGACTTTTTGGGATAGGTTGTTTGTATTAATCTCATGTTTATAATTTCCAAGAAAATTCCAAATAAATAAATTAAAAAAACTCTAATTTTTATCCCTTATTGTACTCGCAAGGGTTTTATAACCCTATTCATATGTACCATAAATTTGAAGGATCATAGTGATCGTAGTTCCATTCCCCTATCCCCTAATTTTAATCCTTTATTTATGCCCTCAGAATTTTGAGCTCTATCCCATTATATCCCTAATTCATCCCTTAAATACCCCTTATGTCATGAAATTTTTCCTTTAAATACCTTATAATATAAGATAAACATTAACCCCAATAAATAAATAAATTTAATTTATTTTTCATAATAGTGATAGTTTCCCTTAATAAATAAACCATTAATTGAAAAACTCAAAATTTAAATATAAACCCATGTTTAAAAAATATTATTAATCCCTTTTTAAATTGAAAAAAAAAATGTAAACAAAATAAAAATAATAATATAACCCATGTTTTAAGTCCCCAAATATATAATCTAAAATATATATCCAAAAAAATAAGTACTGGAATAAACCCTATTTTTTTAAATGTTAGAATGAAATACAAGAAATTTATCTCCATTTATTTTTTGAAATTATTAATACCTTACATTCATATTATTATCCCTATTAATTTAATTTAATCAAAACCTAATCTTATATCCCTAAATATTAAATAAAATCAAATTTTAATTAATTTATTTATCCTTAACCCTAGGTAAATTAATTGTAATTACCTAGAATTATCCCAATGACAAATTAATGATAAAATCGTAAAAATAATTTTAAAAACCTAACAGCGAGAGGCAAAGAAAACCGCCCTCCCCCCTTTTATCGATACAAGAATTTTCTCTTTTTTAATTAATAAAATAAAATAAATAAATATCATTTGATATAAGTGGAAGTGAATCAATCCTGTTTTCATTTCTTCACTTTCAGTCTGCACTAAAAGAAAAAGAGAAAGAAACCTGAATCTTCATCTATCTCACCCTTCATTTCATACTTCATAACAACAACCCAATATTCCCAACTACATAAATCAAATCCACCCATAATATTTGTGTATTATAATTTTATCAATTAAGCCATCTTAATTAATAATTTATGCAATTTTCATTAGCGTCTTTCCTATTTTAGCTTATCACTAAAATGATAATTTACTCTTGGATATACACTTTAAAAAAGTCAGAGCAAAACTTGTGCATAATAAACAGTAAAAAATTAAAATTTTTGAAAAAAAACAACTAACAAACCTTCGCTCATTTGTATCATCTACAACATATTTATAATTATCTAGGTTAAATACTTTATAAATCCAAATCCTTTGGTAATCTCATAATATTTCTTAATTTTTTTAAATGGATTGCCAAAGGGTTTGGATTTATGAAATATGATAACATATATATATATATATATATATATATATATATATATATATTTATATATATATATATATATATAGAGAGAGAGAGAGAGAGAGAGAGAGAATTTAATAGGAGTGAGCCGAACAACTATATTTATATAAGGAAGTAAAGTTTGTTGTGTATTGTGAAATATTTAAGGAATTTTCGTAAGGTATATTCAAAAATTCAAGGAATAAGTTTTGTGTCGGTTAAAAAATTTAAGAAGTTTTTCTATTTAACTTAACTCATATATAGTTTAATGTTATAACATTTCGAGTTAAATGTAAATATATAAAAAAATATCTACATAATATAAATTTAAAATTATCATAATGACAATCTTATATAAAATCCTAATATTTTGATGATGTGTGTCATCCTCACAAATTTTTTCCAATTAAATAAATTATTAAATCCCCCAATTAAAAAAAATCTTTATCAACAAAATATTAATTATTAAAAAATATCTCATGGTAGAGACTCACCAACTTAAAAAAATTTAGTCGCCATCATATTTTTAAGGAAAATAAAAGATAAACTAAAAACCCTAGGTAGAGACACTAGGTAAGGAGTCGGTTATGCGGGAGGAAGGTGTTAGGCACCCCACACTTCTATTATACCTAATAGGGTCCTCTTAGACTTTTTGGGATAGGTTGTTTGTATTAATCTCATGTTTATAATTTCCAAGAAAATTCCAAATAAATAAATTAAAAAAACTCTAATTTTTATCCCTTATTGTACTCGCAAGGGTTTTATAACCCTATTCATATGTACCCTAAATTTGAAGGATCATAGTGATCGTAGTTCCATTCCCCTATCCCCTAATTTTAATCCTTTATTTATGCCCTCAGAATTTTGAGCTCTATCCCATTATATCCCAAATTCATCCCTTAAATACCCCTTATGTCATGAAAATTTTCCTTTAAATACCTTATAATATAAGATAAACATTAACCCCAATAAATAAATAAATTTAATTTATTTTTCATAATAGTGATAGTTTCCCTTAATAAATAAACCATTAATTGAAAAACTCAAAATTTAAATATAAACCCATGTTTAAAAAATATTATTAATCCCTTTTTAAATTGAAAAAAAAAATGTAAACAAAATAAAAATAATAATATAACCCATGTTTTAAGTCCCCAAATAAATAATCTAAAATATATATCCAAAAAAATAAGTACTGAAATAAACCCTATTTTTTTAAATATTAGAATGAAATACAAGAAATTTATCTCCATTTATTTTTTGAAATTATTAATACCTTACATTCATATTATTATCCCTATTAATTTAATTTAATCAAAACCTAATCTTATATCCCTAAATATTAAATAAAATCAAATTTTAATTTATTTATTTATCCTTAACCCTAAGTAAATTAATTGTAATTACCTAGAATTATCCCAATGACAAATTAATGATAAAATCGTAAAAATAATTTTAAAAACCTAATAGCGTGAGGCAAAGAAAACCGCCCTCCCCCCTTTTATCGATACAAGAATTTTCTCTTTTTTAATTAATAAAATAAAATAAATAAATATCATTTGATATAAGTGGAAGTGAATCAATCCTGTTTTCATTTCTTCACTTTCAGTCTGCACTAAAAGAAAAAGAGAAAGAAACCTGGATCTTCATCTATCTCACCTTTCATTTCATACTTCCAAACAACAACCCAATATTTCCAACTACATAAATCAAATCCACCCATAATATTTGTGTATTATAATTTTATCAATTAAGCCATCTTAATTAATAATTTATGCAATTTTCATTAGCGTCTTTCCTATTTTAGCTTATCACTAAAATGATAATTTACTCTTGGATATACACTTTAAAAAAGTCAGAGCAAAACTTGTGCATAATAAACAGTAAAAAATTAAAATTTTTGAAAAAAAACAACTAACAAACCTTCGCTCATTTGTATCATCTACAACATATTTATAATTATCTAGGTTAAATACTTTATAAATCCAAATTCTTTGGTAATCTCATAATATTTCTTAATTTTTTTAAATGGATTGCCAAAGGGTTTGGATTTATGAAATATGATAATATATATATATATATATATATATAGAGAGAGAGAGAGAGAGAGAGAGAGAATTTAATAGGAGTGAGCCGAACAACTATATTTATATAAGGAAGTAAAGTTTGTTGTGTATTGTGAAATATTTAAGGAATTTTCGTAAGGTATATTCAAAAATTCAAGGAATAAGTTTTGTGTCGGTTAAAAAATTTAAGAAGTTTTTCTATTTGACTTAACTCATATATAGTTTATTGTTATAACATTTCGAGTTAAATGTAAATATATAAAAAAAATATCTACATAATATAAATTTAAAATTATCATAATGACAATCTTATATAAAATCCTAATATTTTGATGATGTGTGTCATCCTCACAAATTTTTTCCAATTAAATAAATTATTAAATCCCCCAATTAAAAAAAATCTTTATCAACATAATATTAATTATTAAAAAATATCTCATGGTAGAGACTCACCAACTTAAAAAAATTTAGTCGCCATCATATTTTTAAGGAAAATAAAAGATAAACCAAAAACCCTAGGTAGAGACACTAGGTAAGGAGTCGGTTATGCGGGAGGAAGGTGTTAGGCACCCCTCACTTCTATTATACCTAATAGGGTCCTCTTAGACTTTTTGGGATAGGTTGTTTGTATTAATCTCATGTTTATAATTTCCAAGAAAATTCCAAATAAATAAATTAAAAAAACTCTAATTTTTATCCCTTATTGTACTCGCAAGGGTTTTATAACCCTATTCATATGTACCATAAATTTGAAGGATCATAGTGATCGTAGTTCCATTCCCCTATCCCCTAATTTTAATCCTTTATTTATGCCCTCAGAATTTTGAGCTCTATCCCATTATATCCCTAATTCATCCCTTAAATACCCCTTATGTCATGAAATTTTTCCTTTAAATACCTTATAATATAAGATAAACATTAACCCCAATAAATAAATAAATTTAATTTATTTTTCATAATAGTGATAGTTTCCCTTAATAAATAAACCATTAATTGAAAAACTCAAAATTTAAATATAAACCCATGTTTAAAAAATATTATTAATCCCTTTTTAAATTGAAAAAAAAAATGTAAACAAAATAAAAATAATAATATAACCCATGTTTTAAGTCCCCAAATATATAATCTAAAATATATATCCAAAAAAATAAGTACTGGAATAAACCCTATTTTTTTAAATGTTAGAATGAAATACAAGAAATTTATCTCCATTTATTTTTTGAAATTATTAATACCTTACATTCATATTATTATCCCTATTAATTTAATTTAATCAAAACCTAATCTTATATCCCTAAATATTAAATAAAATCAAATTTTAATTAATTTATTTATCCTTAACCCTAGGTAAATTAATTGTAATTACCTAGAATTATCCCAATGACAAATTAATGATAAAATCGTAAAAATAATTTTAAAAACCTAACAGCGAGAGGCAAAGAAAACCGCCCTCCCCCCTTTTAACGATACAAGAATTTTCTCTTTTTTAATTAATAAAATAAAATAAATAAATATCATTTGATATAAGTGGAAGTGAATCAATCCTGTTTTCATTTCTTCACTTTCAGTCTGCACTAAAAGAAAAAGAGAAAGAAACCTGAATCTTCATCTATCTCACCCTTCATTTCATACTTCATAACAACAACCCAATATTCCCAACTACATAAATCAAATCCACCCATAATATTTGTGTATTATAATTTTATCAATTAAGCCATCTTAATTAATAATTTATGCAATTTTCATTAGCGTCTTTCCTATTTTAGCTTATCACTAAAATGATAATTTACTCTTGGATATACACTTTAAAAAAGTCAGAGCAAAACTTGTGCATAATAAACAGTAAAAAATTAAAATTTTTGAAAAAAAACAACTAACAAACCTTCGCTCATTTGTATCATCTACAACATATTTATAATTATCTAGGTTAAATACTTTATAAATCCAAATCCTTTGGTAATCTCATAATATTTATTAATTTTTTTAAATGGATTGCCAAAGGGTTTGGATTTATGAAATATGATAACATATATATATATATATAGAGAGAGAGAGAGAGAGAGAGAGAGAATTTAATAGGAGTGAGCCGAACAACTATATTTATATAAGGAAGTAAAGTTTGTTGTGTATTGTGAAATATTTAAGGAATTTTCGTAAGGTATATTCAAAAATTCAAGGAATAAGTTTTGTGTCGGTTAAAAAATTTAAGAAGTTTTTCTATTTAACTTAACTCATATATAGTTTAATGTTATAACATTTCGAGTTAAATGTAAATATATAAAAAAATATCTACATAATATAAATTTAAAATTATCATAATGACAATCTTATATAAAATCCTAATATTTTGATGATGTGTGTCATCCTCACAAATTTTTTCCAATTAAATAAATTATTAAATCCCCCAATTAAAAAAAATCTTTATCAACAAAATATTAATTATTAAAAAATATCTCATGGTAGAGACTCACCAACTTAAAAAAATTTAGTCGCCATCATATTTTTAAGGAAAATAAAAGATAAACCAAAAACCCTAGGTAGAGAGACTAGGTAAGGAGTCGGTTATGCGGGAGGAAGGTGTTAGGCACCCCACACTTCTATTATACCTAATAGGGTCCTCTTAGACTTTTTGGGATAGGTTGTTTGTATTAATCTCATGGTTATAATTTCCAAGAAAATTCCAAATAAATAAATTAAAAAAACTCTAATTTTTATCCCTTATATTACTCGCAAGGGTTTTATAACCCTATTCATATGTACCCTAAATTTGAAGGATCATAGTGATCGTAGTTCCATTCCCCTATCCCCTAATTTTAATCCTTTATTTATGCCCTCAGAATTTTGAGCTCTATCCCATTATATCCCAAATTCATCCCTTAAATACCCCTTATGTCATGAAAATTTTCCTTTAAATACCTTATAATATAAGATAAACATTAACCCCAATAAATAAATAAATTTAATTTATTTTTCATAATAGTGATAGTTTCCCTTAATAAATAAACCATTAATTGAAAATCTCAAAATTTAAATATAAACCCATGTTTAAAAAATATTATTAATCCCTTTTTAAATTGAAAAAAAATGTAAACAAAATAAAAATAATAATATAACCCATGTTTTAAGTCCCCAAATATATAATCTAAAATATATATCCAAGAAAATAAGTACTGAAATAAACCCTATTTTTTTAAATGTTAGAATGAAATACAAGAAATTTATCTCCATTTATTTTTTGAAATTATTAATACCTTACTTTCATATTATTATCCCTATTAATTTAATATAATCAAAACCTAATCTTATATCCCTAAATATTAAATAAAATCAAATTTTAATTAATTTATTTATCCTTAACCCTAAGTAAATTAATTGTAATTACCTAGAATTATCCCAATGACAAATTAATGATAAAATCGTAAAAATAATTTAAAAAACCTAACTGCGAGAGGCAAAGAAAACCGCCCTCCCCCTTTTTATCGATACACGAATTTTCTCTTTTTTAATTAATAAAATAAAATAAATAAATATCATTTGATATAAGTGGAAGTGAATCAATCCTGTTTTCATTTCTTCACTTTCAGTCTGCACTAAAAGAAAAAGAGAAAGAAACCTGAATCTTCATCTATCTCACCCTTCATTTCATACTTCATAACAACAACCCAATATTCCCAACTACATAAATCAAATCCACCCATAATATTTGTGTATTATAATTTTATCAATTAAGCCATCTTAATTAATAATTTATGCAATTTTCATTAGCGTCTTTCCTATTTTAGCTTATCACTAAAATGATAATTTACTCTTGGATATACACTTTAAAAAAGTCAGAGCAAAACTTGTGCATAATAAACAGTAAAAAATTAAAATTTTTGAAAAAAAACAACTAACAAACCTTCGCTCATTTGTATCATCTACAACATATTTATAATTATCTAGGTTAAATACTTTATAAATCCAAATCCTTTGGTAATCTCATAATATTTCTTAATTTTTTTAAATGGATTGCCAAAGGGTTTGGATTTATGAAATATGATAACATAGAGAGAGAGAGAGAGAGAGAGAGAGAGAGAGAGAGAGAGAATTTAATAGGAGTGAGCCGAACAACTATATTTATATAAGGAAGTAAAGTTTGTTGTGTATTGTGAAATATTTAAGGAATTTTCGTAAGGTATATTCAAAAATTCAAGGAATAAGTATTGTGTCGGTTAAAAAATTTAAGAAGTTTTTCTATTTGACTTAACTCATATATAGTTTATTGTTATAACATTTCGAGTTAAATGTAAATATTTAAAAAAATATCTACATAATATAAATTTAAAATTATCATAATGACAATCTTATATAAAATCCTAATATTTTGATGATGTGTGTCATCCTCACAAATTTTTTCCAATTAAATAAATTATTAAATCCCCCAATTAAAAAAAATCTTTATCAACAAAATATTAATTATTAAAAAATATCTCATGGTAGAGACTCACCAACTTAAAAAAATTTAGTCGCCATCATATTTTAAAGGAAAATAAAAGATAAACCAAAAACCCTAGGTAGAGACACTAGGTAAGGAGTCGGTTATGCGGGAGGAAGGTGTTAGGCACCCCTCACTTCTATTATACCTAATAGGGTCCTCTTAGACTTTTTGGTATAGGTTGTTTGTATTAATCTCATGTTTATAATTTCCAAGAAAATTCCAAATAAATAAATTAAAAAAACTCTAATTTTTATCCCTTATTGTACTCGCAAGGCTTTTATAACCCTATTCATATGTACCCTAAATTTGAAGGATCATAGTGATCGTAGTTCCATTCCCCTATCCCCTAATTTTAATCCTTTATTTATGCCCTCAGAATTTTGAGCTCTATCCCATTATATCCCTAATTCATCCCTTAAATACCCCTTATGTCATGAAAATTTTCCTTTAAATACCTTATAATATAAGATAAACATTAACCCCAATAAATAAATAAATTTAATTTATTTTTCATAATAGTGATAGTTTCCCTTAATAAATAAACCATTAATTGAAAAACTCAAAATTTAAATATAAACCAATGTTTAAAAAATATTATTAATCCCTTTTTAAATTGAAAAAAAAAATGTAAACAAAATAAAAATAATAATATAACCCATGTTTTAAGTCCCCAAATATATAATCTAAAATATATATCCAAAAAAATAAGTACTGAAATAAACCCTATTTTCTTAAATGTTAGAATGAAATACAAGAAATTTATCTCCATTTATTTTTTGAAATTATTAATACCTTACATTCATATTATTATCCCTATTAATTTAATATAATCAAAACCTAATCTTATATCCCTAAATATTAAATAAAATCAAATTTTAATTAATTTATTTATCCTTAACCCTAAGTAAATTAATTGTAATTACCTAGAATTATCCCAATGACAAATTAATGATAAAATCGTAAAAATAATTTTAAAAACCTAACAGCGAGAGGCAAAGAAAACCGCCCTCCCCCCTTTTATCGATACAAGAATTTTATCTTTTTTAATTAATAAAATAAAATAAATAAATATCATTTGATATAAGTGGAAGTGAATCAATCCTGTTTTCATTTCTTCACTTTCAGTCTGCACTAAAAGAAAAAGAGAAAGAAACCTGGATCTTCATCTATTTCACCCTTCATTTTATACTTCCAAACAACAACCCAATATTCCCAACTACATAAATCAAATCCACCCATAATATTTGTGTATTATAATTTTATCAATTAAGCCATCTTAATTAATAATTTATGCTATTTTCATTAGCGTCTTTCCTATTTTAGCTTATCACTAAAATGATAATTTACTCTTGGATATACACTTTAAAAAAGTCAGAGCAAAACTTGTGCATAATAAACAGTAAAAAATTAAAAAATTTTGAAAAAAAACAACTAACAAACCTTCGCTCATTTGTATCATCTACAACATATTTATAATTATCTAGGTTAAATACTTTATAAATCCAAACCTTTGGTAATCTCATAATATTTCTTAATTTTTTTAAATGGATTGCCAAAGGGTTTGGATTTATGAAATATGATAACATAGAGAGAGAGAGAGAGAGAGAGAGAGAGAATTTAATAGGAGTGAGCCGAACAACTATATTTATATAAGGAAGTAAAGTTTGTTGTGTATTGTGAAATATTTAAGGAATTTTCGTAAGGTATATTCAAAAATTCAAGGAATAAGTATTGTGTCGGTTAAAAAATTTAAGAAGTTTTTCTATTTGACTTAACTCATATATAGTTTATTGTTATAACATTTCGAGTTAAATGTAAATATTTAAAAAAATATCTACATAATATAAATTTAAAATTATCATAATGACAATCTTATATAAAATCCTAATATTTTGATGATGTGTGTCATCCTCACAAATTTTTTCCAATTAAATAAATTATTAAATCCCCCAATTAAAAAAAATCTTTATCAACAAAATATTAATTATTAAAAAATATCTCATGGTAGAGACTCACCAACTTAAAAAAATTTAGTCGCCATCATATTTTAAAGGAAAATAAAAGATAAACCAAAAACCCTAGGTAGAGACACTAGGTAAGGAGTCGGTTATGCGGGAGGAAGGTGTTAGGCACCCCTCACTTCTATTATACCTAATAGGGTCCTCTTAGACTTTTTGGTATAGGTTGTTTGTATTAATCTCATGTTTATAATTTCCAAGAAAATTCCAAATAAATAAATTAAAAAAACTCTAATTTTTATCCCTTATTGTACTCGCAAGGGTTTTATAACCCTATTCATATGTACCCTAAATTTGAAGGATCATAGTGATCGTAGTTCCATTCCCCTATCCCCTAATTTTAATCCTTTATTTATGCCCTCAGAATTTTGAGCTCTATCCCATTATATCCCTAATTCATCCCTTAAATACCCCTTATGTCATGAAAATTTTCCTTTAAATACCTTATAATATAAGATAAACATTAACCCCAATAAATAAATAAATTTAATTTATTTTTCATAATAGTGATAGTTTCCCTTAATAAATAAACCATTAATTGAAAAACTCAAAATTTAAATATAAACCAATGTTTAAAAAATATTATTAATCCCTTTTTAAATTGAAAAAAAAAATGTAAACAAAATAAAAATAATAATATAACCCATGTTTTAAGTCCCCAAATATATAATCTAAAATATATATCCAAAAAAATAAGTACTGAAATAAACCCTATTTTCTTAAATGTTAGAATGAAATACAAGAAATTTATCTCCATTTATTTTTTGAAATTATTAATACCTTACATTCATATTATTATCCCTATTAATTTAATTTAATCAAAACCTAATCTTATATCCCTAAATATTAAATAAAATCAAATTTTAATTAATTTATTTATCCTTAACCCTAAGTAAATTAATTGTAATTACCTAGAATTATCCCAATGACAAATTAATGATAAAATCGTAAAAATAATTTTAAAAACCTAACTGCGAGAGGCAAAGAAAACCGCCCTCCCCCCTTTAATCGATACAAGAATTTTCTCTTTTTTAATTAATAAAATAAAAAAAATAAATATCATTTGATATAAGTGGAAGTGAATCAATCCTGTTTTCATTTCTTCACTTTCAGTCTGCACTAAAAGAAAAAGAGAAAGAAACCTGGATCTTCATCTATCTCACCCTTCATTTCATACTTCCAAACAACAACCCAATATTCCACACTACATAAATCAAATCCACCCATAATATTTGTGTATTATAATTTTATATATTAAGCCATCTTAATTAATAATTTATGCAATTTTCATTAGCGTCTTTCCTATTTTAGCTTATCACTAAAATGATAATTTACTCTTGGATATACACTTTAAAAAAGTCAGAGCAAAACTTGTGCATAATAAACAGTAAAAAATTAAAATTTTTGACAAAAAACAACTAACAAACCTTCGCTCATTTGTATCTTCTACAACATATTTATAATTATCTAGGTGAAATACTTTATAAATCCAAATCCTTTGGTAATCTCATTATATTTCTTAATTTTTTTAAATGGATTGCCAAAGGGTTTGGATTTATGAAATATGATAACATAGAGAGAGAGAGCATTTAATAGGAGTGAGCCGAACAACTATATTTATATAAGGAAGTAAAGTTTGTTGTGTATTGTGAAATATTTAAGGAATTTTCGTAAGGTATATTCAAAAATTCAAGGAATAAGTATTGTGTCGGTTAAAAAATTTAAGAAGTTTTTCTATTTGACTTAACTCATATATAGTTTATTGTTATAACATTTCGAGTTAAATGTAAATATTTAAAAAAATATCTACATAATATAAATTTAAAATTATCATAATGACAATCTTATATAAAATCCTAATATTTTGATGATGTGTGTCATCCTCACAAATTTTTTCCAATTAAATAAATTATTAAATCCCCCAATTAAAAAAAATCTTTATCAACAAAATATTAATTATTAAAAAATATCTCATGGTAGAGACTCACCAACTTAAAAAAATTTAGTCGCCATCATATTTTAAAGGAAAATAAAAGATAAACCAAAAACCCTAGGTAGAGACACTAGGTAAGGAGTCGGTTATGCGGGAGGAAGGTGTTAGGCACCCCTCACTTCTATTATACCTAATAGGGTCCTCTTAGACTTTTTGGTATAGGTTGTTTGTATTAATCTCATGTTTATAATTTCCAAGAAAATTCCAAATAAATAAATTAAAAAAACTCTAATTTTTATCCCTTATTGTACTCGCAAGGGTTTTATAACCCTATTCATATGTACCCTAAATTTGAAGGATCATAGTGATCGTAGTTCCATTCCCCTATCCCCTAATTTTAATCCTTTATTTATGCCCTCAGAATTTTGAGCTCTATCCCATTATATCCCTAATTCATCCCTTAAATACCCCTTATGTCATGAAAATTTTCCTTTAAATACCTTATAATATAAGATAAACATTAACCCCAATAAATAAATAAATTTAATTTATTTTTCATAATAGTGATAGTTTCCCTTAATAAATAAACCATTAATTGAAAAACTCAAAATTTAAATATAAACCAATGTTTAAAAAATATTATTAATCCCTTTTTAAATTGAAAAAAAAAATGTAAACAAAATAAAAATAATAATATAACCCATGTTTTAAGTCCCCAAATATATAATCTAAAATATATATCCAAAAAAATAAGTACTGAAATAAACCCTATTTTCTTAAATGTTAGAATGAAATACAAGAAATTTATCTCCATTTATTTTTTGAAATTATTAATACCTTACATTCATATTATTATCCCTATTAATTTAATTTAATCAAAACCTAATCTTATATCCCTAAATATTAAATAAAATCAAATTTTAATTAATTTATTTATCCTTAACCCTAAGTAAATTAATTGTAATTACCTAGAATTATCCCAATGACAAATTAATGATAAAATCGTAAAAATAATTTTAAAAACCTAACTGCGAGAGGCAAAGAAAACCGCCCTCCCCCCTTTAATCGATACAAGAATTTTCTCTTTTTTAATTAATAAAATAAAAAAAAAAAATATCATTTGATATAAGTGGAAGTGAATCAATCCTGTTTTCATTTCTTCACTTTCAGTCTGCACTAAAAGAAAAAGAGAAAGAAACCTGGATCTTCATCTATCTCACCCTTCATTTCATACTTCCAAACAACAACCCAATATTCCACACTACATAAATCAAATCCACCCATAATATTTGTGTATTATAATTTTATATATTAAGCCATCTTAATTAATAATTTATGCAATTTTCATTAGCGTCTTTCCTATTTTAGCTTATCACTAAAATGATAATTTACTCTTGGATATACACTTTAAAAAAGTCAGAGCAAAACTTGTGCATAATAAACAGTAAAAAATTAAAATTTTTGACAAAAAACAACTAACAAACCTTCGCTCATTTGTATCTTCTACAACATATTTATAATTATCTAGGTGAAATACTTTATAAATCCAAATCCTTTGGTAATCTCATTATATTTCTTAATTTTTTTAAATGGATTGCCAAAGGGTTTGGATTTATGAAATATGATAACATAGAGAGAGAGAGCATTTAATAGGAGTGAGCCGAACAACTATATTTATATAAGGAAGTAAAGTTTGTTGTGTATTGTGAAATATTTAAGGAATTTTCGTAAGGTATATTCAAAAATTCAAGGAATAAGTTTTGTGTCGGTTAAAAAATTTAAGCAGTTTTTCTATTTGACTTATCTCATATATAGTTAATTGTTATAACATTTCAAGTTAAATGTAAATATATAAAAAAAATATCTACATAATATAAATTTAAAATTATCATAATGACAATCTTATATAAAATCCTAATATTTTGATGATGTGTGTCATCCTCACAAATTTTTTCCAATTAAATAAATTATTAAATCTCCCAACTAAAAAAAATCTTTATCAACATAATATTAATTATTAAAAAATATCTCATGGTAGAGACTCACCAACTTAAAAAAATTTAGTCGCCATCATATTTTTAAGGAAAATAAAAGATAAACCAAAAACCCTAGGTAGAGACACTAGGTAAGGAGTCGGTTATGCGGGAGGAAGGTGTTAGGAAACCCTCACTTCTATTATACCTAATAGGGTCCTCTTAAACTTTTTGGGATAGGTTGTTTGTATTAATCTCATATTTATAATTTCCAAGAAAATTCCAAATAAATAAATTAAAAAAACTCTAATTTTTATCCCTTATTGTACTCGCAAGGGTTTTATAACCCTATTCATATGTACCCTAAATTTGAAGGATCATAGTGATCGTAGTTCCATTCCCCTATCCCCTAATTTTAATCCTTTATTTATGCCCTCAGAATTTTGAGCTCTATCCCATTATATCCCTAATTCATCCCTTAAATACCCCTTATGTCATGAAAATTTTCCTTTAAATACCTTATAATATAAGATAAACATTAACCCCAATAAATAAATAAATTTAATTTAATTTTCATAATAGTGATAGTTTCCCTTAATAAATAAACCATTAATTGAAAAACTCAAAATTTAAATATAAACCCATGTTTAAAAAATATTATTAATCCCTTTTTAAATTGAAAAAAAAAATGTAACCAAAATAAAAATAATAATATAACCCATGTTTTAAGTCCCCAAATATATAATCTAAAATATATATCCCAAAAAATAAGTACTGAAATAAACCCTATTTTTTTAAATGTTAGAATGAAATACAAGAAATTTATCTCCATTTATTTTTTGAAATTATTAATACCTTACATTCATATTATTATCCCTATTAATTTAATTTAATCAAAACCTAATCTTATATCCCTAAATATTAAATAAAATCAAATTTTAATTAATTTATTTATCCTTAACCCTAAGTAAATTAATTGTAATTACCTAGAATTATCCCAATGACAAATAATTGATAAAATCGTAAAAATAATTTAAAAAACCTAACAGTGAAAGACAAAGAAAACCGCCCTCCCCCCACTTTTATCGATACAAGAATTTTCCCTTTTTTAATTAATAAAATAAAATAAAATAATATCATTTGATATAAGTGGAAGTGAATCAATCTTGTTTTCATTTCTTCACACTCAGTTTGCACTAAAAGAATAAGAGAAAGAAACCCGGATCTTCATCTATCTCACCTTTCATTTCATACTTCCAAACAACAACCCATTATTCCCAACGACATAAATCAAATCCACCCATAATATTTGTGTATTATAATTTTATCAATTAAGCCATCTTAATTAATAATTTATGCAATTTTCATTAGCGTCTTTCCTATTTTAGCTTATCACTAAAATAATAATTTACTCTTGGATATACACTTTAAAAAAGTCAGAGCAAAACTTGTGCATAATAAACAGTAAAAACTTAAAATTTTTGAAAAAAAACAACTAACAAACCGTCGTTCATTTGTATCTTCTACAACATATTTATAATTATCTAGGTCAAATACTTTATAATTCCAAATCCTTTGGTAATCTCATTATATTTCATCATTTTTTTAAATGGATTGCCAAAGGGTTTGGATTTATGAAATATGATAACATAGAGAGAGAGAGAGAGAGAGAGAGAGAGAGAGAGAGAGAGAGTGTTTGAGAGAGAGAGAGAGAGAGAGAGAGAGAGAGAGAATTTATTAGGAGTGAGCCCAACAACTATATTTATATAAGGAAGTAAAGTTTGTTGTGTATTGTGAAATATTAAAGGAATTTTTGTAAGGTGTTTTCAAAAATTCAAGGAATAAGTTTTGTGTCGATTAAAAAATTTAAGGAGTTTTTGTATTTGACTTACCTCATATATAGTTTATTGTTATAACTTTTCGAGTTAAATGTAAATATATTAAAAAAATATCTACTTAATATAAATTTAAAATTATCATAATGACAATCTTAGATAAAATCCTAATATTTTGATGATGTGTGTCATCCTCACAAATTTTTTCCAATTAAATAAATTATTAAATCTCCCAATTAAAAAAAAAACTCTTTATCAATATAATATTAATTATTAAAAAATATCTCATGGTAGAGACTCACCGACTTAAAAAAATTTATTCGCCATCATATTTTTAAGAAAAATAAAAGATAAACAAAAAACCCTAGGTAGAGACACTAGGTAAGGAGTCGGTTAAGCGGGAGGAAGGTGTTAGGCACCCCTCACTTCTATTTTACCTAATAGGGTCCTCTTAGACTTTTTGGGATAGGTTGTTTTGTATTAATCTCATGTTTATAAATTCCAAATAAAAAAATCAAAAAACTCTAACTTTTATCCCTTATTGTACTCGCTAGGGTTTTATAACCCTATTCATATGTACCCTCAATTTGAAGGATCATAGTGATCGTAGTTCTATTCCCCTATCCGCTAATTTTAATCCTTTATTTATGCCCTCATAATTTTGAGCTCTATCCCATTATATCCCTAATTCATCCCTTAAATACCCCTTATGTCATTAAAATTTTCCTTTAAATACCTTATAATATAAGATAAACATTAACCCCAATAATTAAATAAATTTAATTTATTTTTCATAATAGTGATAGTTTCCCTTAATAAATAAACCTTTAATTGAAAAACTCATAATTTATATATAAACCCATGTTTAAAAAATATTATTAATCCCTTTTTAAATATAAAAAAAAATGTAACCAAAATTAAAATAATAATATAACCCATGTTTTAAGTCCCCAAATATATAATCTAAAATATATATCCCAAAAAATAAGTACTGAAATAAACCCTATTTTTTTAAATGTTAGAATGAAATACAAGAAATTTATCTCCATTTATTTTTTGAAATTATTAATACTTTACATTCATATTATTATCCCTATTAATTTAATTTAATCAAAACCTAATCTTATATCCCTAAATATTAAATAAAATCAAATTTTAATTTATTTATTTATCCTTAACCCTAAGTAAATTAATTGTAATTACCTAGAATTATCCCAATGACAAATAATTGATAAAATCGTAAAAATAATTTAAAAAACCTAACAGTGAAAGACAAAGAAAACCGCCCTCCCCCCACTTTTATCGATACAAGAATTTTCCCTTTTTTAATTAATAAAATAAAATAAAATAATATCATTTGATATAAGTGGAAGTGAATCAATCTTGTTTTCATTTCTTCACACTCAGTTTGCACTAAAAGAATAAGAGAAAGAAACCCGGATCTTCATCTATCTCACCTTTCATTTCATACTTCCAAACAACAACCCAATATTCCCAACGACATAAATCAAATCCACCCATAATATTTGTGTATTATAATTTTATCAATTAAGCCATCTTAATTAATAATTTATGCAATTTTCATTAGCGTCTTTCCTATTTTAGCTTATCACTAAAATAATAATTTACTCTTGGATATACACTTTAAAAAAGTCAGAGCAAAACTTGTGCATAATAAACAGTAAAAACTTAAAATTTTTGAAAAAAAACAACTAACAAACCGTCGTTCATTTGTATCTTCTACAACATATTTATAATTATCTAGGTCAAATACTTTATAATTCCAAATCCTTTGGTAATCTCATTATATTTCATCATTTTTTTAAATGGATTGCCAAAGGGTTTGGATTTATGAAATATGATAACATAGAGAGAGAGAGAGAGAGAGAGAGAGAGAGAGAGTGTTTGAGAGAGAGAGAGAGAGAGAGAGAATTTATTAGGAGTGAGCCCAACAACTATATTTATATAAGGAAGTAAAGTTTGTTGTGTATTGTGAAATATTTAAGGAATTTTTGTAAGGTGTTTTCAAAAATTCAAGGAATAAGTTTTGTGTCGATTAAAAAATTTAAGGAGTTTTTGTATTTGACTTACCTCATATATAGTTTATTGTTATAACTTTTCGAGTTAAATGTAAATATATTAAAAAAATATCTACTTAATATAAATTTAAAATTATCATAATGACAATCTTAGATAAAATCCTAATATTTTGATGATGTGTGTCATCCTCACAAATTTTTTCCAATTAAATAAATTATTAAATCTCCCAATTAAAAAAAAAACTCTTTATCAATATAATATTAATTATTAAAAAATATCTCATGGTAGAGACTCACCGACTTAAAAAAATTTATTCGCCATCATATTTTTAAGAAAAATAAAAGATAAACAAAAAACCCTAGGTAGAGACACTAGGTAAGGAGTCGGTTAAGCGGGAGGAAGGTGTTAGGCACCCCTCACTTCTATTTTACCTAATAGGGTCCTCTTAGACTTTTTGGGATAGGTTGTTTTGTATTAATCTCATGTTTATAAATTCCAAATAAAAAAATCAAAAAACTCTAACTTTTATCCCTTATTGTACTCGCTAGGGTTTTATAACCCTATTCATATGTACCCTCAATTTGAAGGATCATAGTGATCGTAGTTCTATTCCCCTATCCGCTAATTTTAATCCTTTATTTATGCCCTCATAATTTTGAGCTCTATCCCATTATATCCCTAATTCATCCCTTAAATACCCCTTATGTCATTAAAATTTTCCTTTAAATACCTTATAATATAAGATAAACATTAACCCCAATAATTAAATAAATTTAATTTATTTTTCATAATAGTGATAGTTTCCCTTAATAAATAAACCTTTAATTGAAAAACTCAAAATTTATATATAAACCCATGTTTAAAAAATATTATTAATCCCTTTTTAAATATAAAAAAAAATGTAACCAAAATTAAAATAATAATATAACCCATGTTTTAAGTCCCCAAATATATAATCTAAAATATATATCCCAAAAAATAAGTACTGAAATAAACCCTATTTTTTTAAATGTTAGAATGAAATACAAGAAATTTATCTCCATTTATTTTTTGAAATTATTAATACCTTACATTCATATTATTATCCCTATTAATTTAATTTAATCAAAACCTAATCTTATATCCCTAAATATTAAATAAAATCAAATTTTAATTAATTAATTTATCCTTAACCCTAAGTAAATTAATTGTAATTACCTAGAATTATCCCAATGACAAATAATTGATAAAATCGTAAAAATAATTTAAAAAACCTAACAGTGAAAGACAAAGAAAATCGCCCTCCCCCCACTTTTATCGATACAAGAATTTTCCCTTTTTTAATTAATAAAATAAAATAAAATAATATCATTTGATATAAGTGGAAGTGAATCAATCTTGTTTTCATTTCTTCACACTCAGTTTGCACTAAAAGAATAAGAGAAAGAAACCCGGATCTTCATCTATCTCACCTTTCATTTCATACTTCCAAACAACAACCCAATATTCCCAACGACATAAATCAAATCCACCCATAATATTTGTGTATTATAATTTTATCAATTAAGCCATCTTAATTAATAATTTATGCAATTTTCATTAGCGTCTTTCCTATTTTAGCTTATCACTAAAATAATAATTTACTCTTGGATATACACTTTAAAAAAGTCAAAGCAAAACTTGTGCATAATAAACAGTAAAAACTTAAAATTTTTGAAAAAAAACAACTAACAAACCGTCGTTCATTTGTATCTTCTACAACATATTTATAATTATCTAGGTCAAATACTTTATAATTCCAAATCCTTTGGTAATCTCATTATATTTCATCATTTTTTTAAATGGATTGCCAAAGGGTTTGGATTTATGAAATATGATAACATAGAGAGAGAGAGAGAGAGAGAGAGAGAGAGAGAGAGAGAATTTATTAGGAGTGAGCCCAACAACTATATTTATATAAGGAAGTAAAGTTTGTTGTGTATTGTGAAATATTTAAGGAATTTTTGTAAGGTGTTTTCAAAAATTCAAGGAATAAGTTTTGTGTCGATTAAAAAATTTAAGGAGTTTTTGTATTTGACTTACCTCATATATAGTTTATTGTTATAACTTTTCGAGTTAAATGTAAATATATTAAAAAAATATCTACTTAATATAAATTTAAAATTATCATAATGACAATCTTAGATAAAATCCTAATATTTTGATGATGTGTGTCATCCTCACAAATTTTTTCCAATTAAATAAATTATTAAATCTCCCAATTAAAAAAAAAACTCTTTATCAATATAATATTAATTATTAAAAAATATCTCATGGTAGAGACTCACCGACTTAAGAAAATTTATTCGCCATCATATTTTTAAGAAAAATAAAAGATAAACAAAAAACCCTAGGTAGAGACACTAGTTAAGGAATCGGTTAAGCGGGAGGAAGGTGTTAGGCACCCCTCACTTCTATTTTACCTAATAGGGTCCTCTTAGACTTTTTGGGATAGGTTGTTTTGTATTAATCTCATGTTTATAAATTCCAAATAAAAAAATCAAAAAACTCTAACTTTTATCCCTTATTGTACTCGCTAGGGTTTTATAACCCTATTCATATGTACCCTCAATTTGAAGGATCATAGTGATCGTAGTTCTATTCCCCTATCCGCTAATTTTAATCCTTTATTTATGCCCTCATAATTTTGAGCTCTATCCCATTATATCCCTAATTCATCCCTTAAATACCCCTTATGTCATTAAAATTTTCCTTTAAATACCTTATAATATAAGATAAACATTAACCCCAATAATTAAATAAATTTAATTTATTTTTCATAATAGTGATAGTTTCCCTTAATAAATAAACCTTTAATTGAAAAACTCAAAATTTATATATAAACCCATGTTTAAAAAATATTATTAATCCCTTTTTAAATATAAAAAAAAATGTAACCAAAATTAAAATAATAATATAACCCATGTTTTAAGTCCCCAAATATATAATCTAAAATATATATCCCAAAAAATAAGTACTGAAATAAACCCTATTTTTTTAAATGTTAGAATGAAATACAAGAAATTTATCTCCATTTATTTTTTGAAATTATTAATACCTTACATTCATATTATTATCCCTATTAATTTAATTTAATCAAAACCTAATCTTATATCCCTAAATATTAAATAAAATCAAATTTTAATTAATTTATTTATCCTTAACCCTAAGTAAATTAATTGTAATTACCTAGAATTATCCCAATGACAAATAATTGATAAAATCGTAAAAATAATTTAAAAAACCTAACAGTGAAAGACAAAGAAAACCGCCCTCCCCCCACTTTTATCGATACAAGAATTTTCCCTTTTTTAATTAATAAAATAAAATAAAATAATATCATTTGATATAAGTGGAAGTGAATCAATCTTGTTTTCATTTCTTCACACTCAGTTTGCACTAAAAGAATAAGAGAAAGAAACCCGGATCTTCATCTATCTCACCTTTCATTTCATACTTCCAAACAACAACCCAATATTCCCAACGACATAAATCAAATCCACCCATAATATTTGTGTATTATAATTTTATCAATTAAGCCATCTTAATTAATAATTTATGCAATTTTCATTAGCGTCTTTCCTATTTTAGCTTATCACTAAAATAATAATTTACTCTTGGATATACACTTTAAAAAAGTCAGAGCAAAACTTGTGCATAATAAACAGTAAAAACTTAAAATTTTTGAAAAAAAACAACTAACAAACCGTCGTTCATTTGTATCTTCTACAACATATTTATAATTATCTAGGTCAAATACTTTATAATTCCAAATCCTTTGGTAATCTCATTATATTTCATCATTTTTTTAAATGGATTGCCAAAGGGTTTGGATTTATGAAATATGATAACATAAAGAGAGAGAGAGAGAGAGAGAGAGAGAGAGAATTTATTAGGAGTGAGCCCAACAACTATATTTATATAAGGAAGTAAAGTTTGTTGTGTATTGTGAAATATTTAAGGAATTTTTGTAAGGTGTTTTCAAAAATTCAAGGAATAAGTTTTGTGTCGATTAAAAAATTTAAGGAGTTTTTGTATTTGACTTACCTCATATATAGTTTATTGTTATAACTTTTCGAGTTAAATGTAAATATATTAAAAAAATATCTACTTAATATAAATTTAAAATTATCATAATGACAATCTTAGATAAAATCCTAATATTTTGATGATGTGTGTCATCCTCACAAATTTTTTCCAATTAAATAAATTATTAAATCTCCCAATTAAAAAAAAAACTCTTTATCAATATAATATTAATTATTAAAAAATATCTCATGGTAGAGACTCACCGACTTAAAAAAATTTATTCGCCATCATATTTTTAAGAAAAATAAAAGATAAACAAAAAACCCTAGGTAGAGACACTAGGTAAGGAGTCGGTTAAGCGGGAGGAAGGTGTTAGGCACCCCTCACTTCTATTTTACCTAATAGGGTCCTCTTAGACTTTTTGGGATAGGTTGTTTTGTATTAATCTCATGTTTATAAATTCCAAATAAAAAAATCAAAAAACTCTAACTTTTATCCCTTATTGTACTCGCTAGGGTTTTATAACCCTATTCATATGTACCCTCAATTTGAAGGATCATAGTGATCGTAGTTCTATTCCCCTATCCGCTAATTTTAATCCTTTATTTATGCCCTCATAATTTTGAGCTCTATCCCATTATATCCCTAATTCATCCCTTAAATACCCCTTATGTCATTAAAATTTTCCTTTAAATACCTTATAATATAAGATAAACATTAACCCCAATAATTAAATAAATTTAATTTATTTTTCATAATAGTGATAGTTTCCCTTAATAAATAAACCTTTAATTGAAAAACTCAAAATTTATATATAAACCCATGTTTAAAAAATATTATTAATCCCTTTTTAAATATAAAAAAAAATGTAACCAAAATTAAAATAATAATATAACCCATGTTTTAAGTCCCCAAATATATAATCTAAAATATATATCCCAAAAAATAAGTACTGAAATAAACCCTATTTTTTTAAATGTTAGAATGAAATACAAGAAATTTATCTCCATTTATTTTTTGAAATTATTAATACCTTACATTCATATTATTATCCCTATTAATTTAATTTAATCAAAACCTAATCTTATATCCCTAAATATTAAATAAAATCAAATTTTAATTAATTAATTTATCCTTAACCCTAAGTAAATTAATTGTAATTACCTAGAATTATCCCAATGACAAATAATTGATAAAATCGTAAAAATAATTTAAAAAACCTAACAGTGAAAGACAAAGAAAATCGCCCTCCCCCCACTTTTATCGATACAAGAATTTTCCCTTTTTTAATTAATAAAATAAAATAAAATAATATCATTTGATATAAGTGGAAGTGAATCAATCTTGTTTTCATTTCTTCACACTCAGTTTGCACTAAAAGAATAAGAGAAAGAAACCCGGATCTTCATCTATCTCACCTTTCATTTCATACTTCCAAACAACAACCCAATATTCCCAACGACATAAATCAAATCCACCCATAATATTTGTGTATTATAATTTTATCAATTAAGCCATCTTAATTAATAATTTATGCAATTTTCATTAGCGTCTTTCCTATTTTAGCTTATCACTAAAATAATAATTTACTCTTGGATATACACTTTAAAAAAGTCAAAGCAAAACTTGTGCATAATAAACAGTAAAAACTTAAAATTTTTGAAAAAAAACAACTAACAAACCGTCGTTCATTTGTATCTTCTACAACATATTTATAATTATCTAGGTCAAATACTTTATAATTCCAAATCCTTTGGTAATCTCATTATATTTCATCATTTTTTTAAATGGATTGCCAAAGGGTTTGGATTTATGAAATATGATAACATAGAGAGAGAGAGAGAGAGAGAGAGAGAGAGAGAGAGAGAATTTATTAGGAGTGAGCCCAACAACTATATTTATATAAGGAAGTAAAGTTTGTTGTGTATTGTGAAATATTTAAGGAATTTTTGTAAGGTGTTTTCAAAAATTCAAGGAATAAGTTTTGTGTCGATTAAAAAATTTAAGGAGTTTTTGTATTTGACTTACCTCATATATAGTTTATTGTTATAACTTTTCGAGTTAAATGTAAATATATTAAAAAAATATCTACTTAATATAAATTTAAAATTATCATAATGACAATCTTAGATAAAATCCTAATATTTTGATGATGTGTGTCATCCTCACAAATTTTTTCCAATTAAATAAATTATTAAATCTCCCAATTAAAAAAAAAACTCTTTATCAATATAATATTAATTATTAAAAAATATCTCATGGTAGAGACTCACCGACTTAAGAAAATTTATTCGCCATCATATTTTTAAGAAAAATAAAAGATAAACAAAAAACCCTAGGTAGAGACACTAGTTAAGGAATCGGTTAAGCGGGAGGAAGGTGTTAGGCACCCCTCACTTCTATTTTACCTAATAGGGTCCTCTTAGACTTTTTGGGATAGGTTGTTTTGTATTAATCTCATGTTTATAAATTCCAAATAAAAAAATCAAAAAACTCTAACTTTTATCCCTTATTGTACTCGCTAGGGTTTTATAACCCTATTCATATGTACCCTCAATTTGAAGGATCATAGTGATCGTAGTTCTATTCCCCTATCCGCTAATTTTAATCCTTTATTTATGCCCTCATAATTTTGAGCTCTATCCCATTATATCCCTAATTCATCCCTTAAATACCCCTTATGTCATTAAAATTTTCCTTTAAATACCTTATAATATAAGATAAACATTAACCCCAATAATTAAATAAATTTAATTTATTTTTCATAATAGTGATAGTTTCCCTTAATAAATAAACCTTTAATTGAAAAACTCAAAATTTATATATAAACCCATGTTTAAAAAATATTATTAATCCCTTTTTAAATATAAAAAAAAATGTAACCAAAATTAAAATAATAATATAACCCATGTTTTAAGTCCCCAAATATATAATCTAAAATATATATCCCAAAAAATAAGTACTGAAATAAACCCTATTTTTTTAAATGTTAGAATGAAATACAAGAAATTTATCTCCATTTATTTTTTGAAATTATTAATACCTTACATTCATATTATTATCCCTATTAATTTAATTTAATCAAAACCTAATCTTATATCCCTAAATATTAAATAAAATCAAATTTTAATTAATTTATTTATCCTTAACCCTAAGTAAATTAATTGTAATTACCTAGAATTATCCCAATGACAAATAATTGATAAAATCGTAAAAATAATTTAAAAAACCTAACAGTGAAAGACAAAGAAAACCGCCCTCCCCCCACTTTTATCGATACAAGAATTTTCCCTTTTTTAATTAATAAAATAAAATAAAATAATATCATTTGATATAAGTGGAAGTGAATCAATCTTGTTTTCATTTCTTCACACTCAGTTTGCACTAAAAGAATAAGAGAAAGAAACCCGGATCTTCATCTATCTCACCTTTCATTTCATACTTCCAAACAACAACCCAATATTCCCAACGACATAAATCAAATCCACCCATAATATTTGTGTATTATAATTTTATCAATTAAGCCATCTTAATTAATAATTTATGCAATTTTCATTAGCGTCTTTCCTATTTTAGCTTATCACTAAAATAATAATTTACTCTTGGATATACACTTTAAAAAAGTCAGAGCAAAACTTGTGCATAATAAACAGTAAAAACTTAAAATTTTTGAAAAAAAACAACTAACAAACCGTCGTTCATTTGTATCTTCTACAACATATTTATAATTATCTAGGTCAAATACTTTATAATTCCAAATCCTTTGGTAATCTCATTATATTTCATCATTTTTTTAAATGGATTGCCAAAGGGTTTGGATTTATGAAATATGATAACATAAAGAGAGAGAGAGAGAGAGAGAGAGAGAGAGAATTTATTAGGAGTGAGCCCAACAACTATATTTATATAAGGAAGTAAAGTTTGTTGTGTATTGTGAAATATTTAAGGAATTTTTGTAAGGTGTTTTCAAAAATTCAAGGAATAAGTTTTGTGTCGATTAAAAAATTTAAGGAGTTTTTGTATTTGACTTACCTCATATATAGTTTATTGTTATAACTTTTCGAGTTAAATGTAAATATATTAAAAAAATATCTACTTAATATAAATTTAAAATTATCATAATGACAATCTTAGATAAAATCCTAATATTTTGATGATGTGTGTCATCCTCACAAATTTTTTCCAATTAAATAAATTATTAAATCTCCCAATTAAAAAAAAAACTCTTTATCAATATAATATTAATTATTAAAAAATATCTCATGGTAGAGACTCACTTACTTAAAAAAATTTATTCGCCATCATATTTTTAAGAAAAATAAAAGATAAACAAAAAACCCTAGGTAGAGACACTAGGTAAGGAGTCGGTTAAGCGGGAGGAAGGTGTTAGGCACCCCTCACTTCTATTTTACCTAATAGGGTCCTCTTAGACTTTTTGGGATAGGTTGTTTTGTATTAATCTCATGTTTATAAATTCCAAATAAAAAATTCAAAAAACTCTAACTTTTATCCCTTATTGTACTCGCTAGGGTTTTATAACCCTATTCATATGTACCCTCAATTTGAAGGATCATAGTGATCGTAGTTCTATTCCCCTATCCGCTAATTTTAATCCTTTATTTATGCCCTCATAATTTTGAGCTCTATCCCATTATATCCCTAATTCATCCCTTAAATACCCCTTATGTCATTAAAATTTTCCTTTAAATACCTTATAATATAAGATAAACATTAACCCCAATAATTAAATAAATTTAATTTATTTTTCATAATAGTGATAGTTTCCCTTAATAAATAAACCTTTAATTGAAAAACTCAAAATTTATATATAAACCCATGTTTAAAAAATATTATTAATCCCTTTTTAAATATAAAAAAAAATGTAACCAAAATTAAAATAATAATATAACCCATGTTTTAAGTCCCCAAATATATAATCTAAAATATATATCCCAAAAAATAAGTAGTGAAATAAACCCTATTTTTTTTTTAAATGTTAGAATGAAATACAAGAAATTTATCTCCATTTATTTTTCGAAATTATTAATACCTTACATTCATATTATTATCCCTATTAATTTAATTTAATCAAAACCTAATCTTAAATCCCTAAATATTAAATAAAATCAAATTTTAATTTATGTATTTATCCTTAACCCTAAGTAAATTAATTGTAATTACCTAGAATTATTCCAATGACAAATTAATGATAAAATCGTAAAAATAATTTAAGAAACCTAACAACGAGAGACAAAGAAAACCGCCCTCCCCCCTTTTATCGATACATGAATTTTCCCTTTTTTAATTAATAAAATAAAATAAATAAATATAATTTGATATAAGTGGAAGTGAATCAATCCTGTTTTCATTTCTTCACACTCATTCTGCACAAAAAGAAAAAGAGAAAGAAACTCGGATCTTCATCTATCTCACCCTTCATTTCATACTTCCAAACAACAACCCAATATTCCCAAGGACATAAATCAAATCCACCCATAATATTTGTGTATTATAATTTTATCAATTAAGCCATCTTAATTAATAATTTATGCAATTTTCATTAGCGTCTTTCCTATTTTAGCTTATCACTAAAATAATAATTTACTCTTGGATATACACTTTAAAAAAGTCAGAGCAAAACTTGTGCATAATAAACAGTAAAAACTTAAATTTTTTGAAAAAAAACAACTAACAAAACCGTCGTTCATTTGTATCTTCTACAACATATTTATAATTATCTAGGTCAAATACTTTATAAATCCAAATCCTTTGGTAATCTCATTATATTTCTTCATTTTTTAAAATGGATTGCCAAAGGGTTTGGATTTATGAAATATGATAACATAGAGAGTGAGAGAGTGAGAGAGAGCGAGAATTTATTAGGAGTGAGTCATACAACTATATTTATATAAGGAAGTAAAGTTTGTTGTGTATTGTGAAATATTTAAGGAATTTTTTTAAGGTGTTTTAAAAAATTCAAGGAATAAGTTTTGTGTCGATTAAAAAATTTAAGGAGTTTTTTATTTGACTTATCTCATATATAGTTTATTGTTATAACTTTTCGACTTAAATGTAAATATATTAAAAATATATATACTTAATATAAATTTAAAATTATCATAATGACAATCTTAGATAAAATCCTAATATTTTGATGATGTGTGTCATCCTCACAATTTTTTTCCAATTAAATAAATTATTAAATTTCCCAATTAAAAAAAAACTCTTTATCAATATAATATTAATTATTAAAAAATTTCTCATGGTAGAGACTCACCGACTTAAAAAAATTTAGTCGCCATCATATTTTTAAGGAAAATAAAAGATAAACAAAATACCCTTGGTAGAGACACTAGGTAAGGAGTCGGTTAAGCGGGAGGAAGGTGTTAGGCACCCCTCACTTCTATTTTACCTAATAGGGTCCTCTTAGACTTTTTGGGATAGGTTGTTTTGTATTAATCTCATGTTTATAAATTCCAAGAAAATTCCAAATAAAAAAATCAAAAAACTCTAACTTTTATCCCTTATTGTACTCGCTAGGGTTTTATAACCCTATTCATATGTACCCTCAATTTGAAGGATCATAGTGATCGTAGTTCCATTCTCCTATCCCCTAATTTTAATCCTTTATTTATGCCCTCAGAATTTTGAGCTCTATCCCATTATATCCCTAATTCATCCCTTAAATACCCCTTATGTCATGAAAATTTTCCTTTAAATACCTTATGATATAAGATAAACATTAACCCCAATAAATAAATAAATTTAATTTATTTTTCATAATAGTGATAGTTTCCCTTAATAAATAAACCTTTAATTGAAAAACTCAAAATTTAAATATAAACCCATGTTTAAAAAATATTATTAATCCCTTTTTAAATTTAAAAAAAATGTAACCAAAATAAAAATAATAATATAACCCATGTTTTAAGTCCCCAAATATATAATCTAAAATATATATCCCAAAAAATAAGTAGTGAAATAAACCCTATTTTTTTTAAATGTTAGAATGAAATACAAGAAATTTATCTCTATTTATTTTTGGAAATTTTTAATAACTTACATTCATATTATTATCCCTATTAATTTAATTTAATCAAAACCTAATCTTAAATCCCTAAATATTAAATAAAATCAAATTTTAATTTATTTATTTATCCTTAACCCTAAGTAAATTAATTGTAATTACCTAGAATATCCCAATGACAAATTAATGATAAAATCGTAAAAATAATTTAAAAAACCTAACAGCGAGAGACAAAGAAAACCGCCCTCCCCCATTTTATCGATACAAGAATTTTCACTTTTTTAATTAATAAAATAAAATAAATAAATATAATTTGGTATAAGTGGAAGTGAATCAATCCTGTTTTCATTTCTTCACACTCAGTCTGCACAAAAAGAAAAAGAGAAAGAAACTCGGATCTTCATCTATCTCACCCTTCATTTCATACTTCCAAACAACAACCCAATATTCCCAACAACATAAATCAAATCCACCCATAATATTTGTGTATTATAATTTTATCAATTAAGCCATCTTAATTAATAATTTATGCAATTTTCATTAGCGTCTTTCCTATTTTAGCTTATCACTAAAATAATAATTTACTCTTGGATATACACTTTAAAAAAGTCAGAGCAAAACTTGTGCATAATAAAGAGTAAAAAATTAAAATTTTTTGAAAAAAAACAACTAACAAACTGTCGTTCATTTGTATCTTCTATTCTACAACATATATATAATTATCTAGGTCAAATACTTTATAATTCCAAATCCTTTGGTAATCTCATTAGATTTCTTCATTTTTTTAAATGGATTGCCAAAGGGTTTGGATTTATGAAATATGATAACATAGAGAGTGAGAGAGTGTGTGTGAGAGAGAGATAGAGAGAGAATTTATTAGGAGTGAGCCCAACAACTATATTTATATAAGGAAGTAAAGTTTGTTGTGTATTGTGAAATATTTAAGGAATTTTTGTAAGGTGTTTTAAAAAATTCAAGGAATAAGTTTTGTGTCGATTAAAAAATTTAGGGAGTTTTTGTATTTGACTTATCTCATATATAGTTTATTGTTATAAATTTTCGAGTTAAATGTAAATATATTAAAAAAATATATACTTAATATAAATTTAAAATTATCATAATGGCAATCTTAGATAAAATCCTAATATTTTGATGATGCGTGTCATCCTCAAAAAAATTTTCCAATTAAATAAATTATTAAATCTCCCAATTAAAAAAAAAACTCTTTATCAATATAATATTAATTATTAAAAAATATATCATGGTAGAGACTCACCGACTTAAAAAAATTTAGTCGCCATCATATTTTAAAGGAAAATAAAAGATAAACAAAAAACCTTAGGTAGAGACACTAGGTAAGGAGTCGGTTAAGCGGGAGGAAGGTGTTAGGCACCCCTCACTTCTATTTTACCTAATAGGGTCCTCTTAGACTTTTTGGGATAGGTTGTTTTGTATTAATCTCATGTTTATAAATTCCAAGAAAATTCCAAAAAAAAAATCAAAAAACTCTAACTTTTATCCCTTATTGTACTCGCTAGGGTTTTATAACCCAATTCATATGTACCCTCAATTTGAAGGATCATAGTGATCGTAGTTCCATTCTCCTATCCCCTAAATTTAATCCTTTATTTATGCCCTCAGAATTTTGAGCTCTATCCCATTATATCCCTAATTCATCCCTTAAATACCCCTTATGTCATGAAAATTTTCCTTTAAATACCTTATGATATAAGATAAACATTAACCCCAATAAATAAATAAATTTAATTTATTTTTCATAATAGTGATAGTTTCCCTTAATAAATAAACCTTTAATTGAAAAACTCAAAATTTAAATATAAACCCATGTTTAAAAAATATTATTAATCCCTTTTTAAATTTAAAAAAAATGTAACCAAAATAAAAATAATAATATAACCCATGTTTTAAGTCCCCAAATATATAATCTAAAATATATATCCCAAAAAATAAGTAGTGAAATAAACCCTATTTTTTTTAAATGTTAGAATGAAATACAAGAAATTTATCTCTATTTATTTTTTGAAATTTTTAATAACTTACATTCATATTATTATCCCTATTAATTTAATTTAATCAAAACCTAATCTTAAATCCCTAAATATTAAATAAAATCAAATTTTAATTTATTTATTTATCCTTAACCCTAAGTAAATTAATTGTAATTACCTAGAATATCCCAATGACAAATTAATGATAAAATCGTAAAAATAATTTAAAAAACCTAACAGCGAGAGACAAAGAAAACCGCCCTCCCCCATTTTATCGATACAAGAATTTTCCCTTTTTTAATTAATAAAATAAAATAAATAAATATAATTTGGTATAAGTGGAAGTGAATCAATCCTGTTTTCATTTCTTCACACTCAGTCTGCACAAAAAGAAAAAGAGAAAGAAACTCGGATCTTCATCTATCCCACCCTTCATTTCATACTTCCAAACAACAACCCAATATTCCCAACAACATAAATCAAATCCACCCATAATATTTGTGTATTATAATTTTATCAATTAAGCCATCTTAATTAATAATTTATGCAATTTTCATTAGCGTCTTTCCTATTTTAGCTTATCACTAAAATAATAATTTACTCTTGGATATACACTTTAAAAAAGTCAGAGCAAAACTTGTGCATAATAAAGAGTAAAAAATTAAATTTTTTTGAAAAAACCAACTAACAAACTGTCGTTCATTTATATCTTCTATTCTACAACATATATATAATTATCTAGGTCAAATACTTTATAATTCCAAATCCTTTGGTAATCTCATTATATTTCTTCATTTTTTTAAATGGATTGCCAAAGGGTTTGGATTTATGAAATATGATAACATAGAGAGTGAGAGAGTGTGTGTGAGAGAGAGAGATAGAGAGAGAATTTATTAGGAGTGAGCCCAACAACTATATTTATATAAGGAAGTAAAGTTTGTTGTGTATTGTGAAATATTTAAGGAATTTTTGTAAGGTGTTTTAAAAAATTCAAGGAATAAGATTTGTGTCGATTAAAAAATTTAAGGAGTTTTTTATTTGACTTATCTCATATATAGTTTATTGTTATAACTTTTCGATTTAAATGTAAATATATTAAAAAAATATATACTTAATATAAATTTAAAATTATCATAATGACAATCTTAGATAAAATCCTAATATTTTGATGATGTGTGTCATCCTCACAATTTTTTTCCAATTAAATAAATTATTAAATTTCCCAATTAAAAAAAAAAACTCTTTATCAATATAATATTAATTATTAAAAAATTTCTCATGGTAGAGACTCACCGACTTAAAAAAATTTAGTCGCCATCATATTTTTAAGGAAAATAAAAGATAAACAAAAAACCCTAGGTATAGACACTAGGTAAGGAGTCGGTTAAGCGGGAGGAAGGTGAGGCCTTTGTATTTCTCGAATTCTGGAAGTTTAATTTTAGCAGGGATCACAACATCTGGAACTAAGCACATGTCTGAGGCACTCAGAGAGGTTGAGTTGTGTCCTTCCATGATTCGGAGTTTTTCAGCTAACTCGCGACACATCTTCATAGCTTCGGATTCTTGAACAGTATGAGGATTGGTGATTGGAACGGCAGTATGCATCTCATACTTAATTTGATGATTCTCTTCAGTTTGAGGAAACTGGACTTGATTTGGAATAGGTTGAGCTTGAGGAATAGCACCAACAGTGACACCAGAAGCAGGTATTGGTTGGGAAGTGACCTCTTCAACAGCAGGAGTGAAACCTGGAGGCAAACCGTAGACCAAAGGATTTGGAACGGGAACTGAAGGCATTGCTCGTGAGGTAGATCCTTGCACTTGAGCATTGTTCACTGTGGCAGCGGCTTCGCGACGTTCTTCCGTTCTGGCCAAAGCTTGCAAAGTCTCATAAATCTGGTCAATCTTGCTCTTGACCGAGTCAATCTCTTCCCTCATAGCAGCTTGTTCCTCCTGAATCACGTCCATCAGTCTTCTAGTGTTGGCTCGAGTTAAGTATGGGCGTCTAGTACGATACGGGCGTCGGGAAACCAGCTTGATTTACTGAAGATGGAGGAACATGAAAATAAGTTCTCAAATTTGGAATGAAATGCAATATGAATAATTAATGCAAATGAGATGATATGCAATGTCAGAATCTAGGATCACAAGATCAAGGTCTCATGAGTCCAAGGTACAGATGGAAGATACTCTGATTAGGAACTCACTGGGTAGACTCTAAAGTTTTCGGGATCCCAAAGTCATCAACTCATATGGCTGTTCATCACACGCGCCATAAACATGACGGTTGATTGACTCCGCCATATGAATCTATTTTGGGTGAGATCTTCGTATCGACAACCCACGAGAGAAAATTTTCTCGGGAGTCCATACTACGTGATCATCGACACAAGGTTTAAAACAAAGTCCTGGAGTTATGGAAATTTCTCAACTGTTTGATGCACGTGTCAATTTCATACATTCTTGACAGTCAATCAACTCCATTGAGTAAGTCTATTCCAAGTGAGGTTTTCATATCGAGCCACGCGAGGGCGAACCCTGGTGCCCAATACTACGCAACCATCAACCGATGTTTCAACCAAAAGGTTCTAAAGGTCCTCAGAGTTAATGACCCTAATGAAAGCAACTGAGCACACACGTCAAGGACTTGACGGTTGTCAGCATTCTCATCAGAATCTACTCCAAGTGAGGTTTTCGTATCGACAACCCACGAGAGTAGTTCTCTCGGGAGCCCATACTACACAACCTCACTAACTTAAGTTTGTACTCGCAAGCCCGGGTATAGAGCCTTTCCCTCAAGTTTCTTTTACAAAGGTATCGATCCAAATCATGGTACCAAGGAGCCACAAGATATATAAGATGGAATGCGATAAAGAAAGCGATAAAAATAATAAGCAAGGCATAAAAGCAAACATCCAAACAAACACGGGAACCTAGACTAGGCTTGACTCGCATAGGGGTGAACCAGTCCCCAGTGAAGTCGCCAGCTGTCGTACCCTGAAAAATACGACCTTACGCGATCCGAAAAGGACGGAGCCGCGCGCCGGACGGACTGAAGAGTCGCCACCTAATTCTATTTATTCCCGAATAGGGAAAGGTCAACGGAACCATTGCCTGGGTTCGGGAGTCGGTTATGCAGGGGGAAGGTATTAGCACCCCTACATCCATCGTACTCGATGGGAACCATCTAAGTTAACGCGCGAGAAAGGATGTCTATGCTTAAACGAATTGCTTGTTAGAGGGAAATGAGTTGAATTATAAGTTAGATTGAACCTAAGTGCTCGGCAAGGATTGAGATCCTCGTGCCTACGTACTCCCGTGTGCAATGGGAAAGTCAGAGCCTCGTAGTTCGGCCTACTAAGGGTAATGGTTGTTGATTTTATTACCTTTCTTCGACGAAAGGGTTTAGGAGTTGAAATGCACTAAAGACTATGGATAGTTTATCTCGCCCAACAAGACGAGCGTCTTGCGTCGAAAATAATCAGAGCGAGTAACGAGAGCTCGTTATCCCCCTTTCTACCGCTTAAGGCTCGTGGCGTACAGATCTTCTCGTATTATTAGAATGTTTTATTTCCTAAGACCGCTTGACGTTGGATCAAGGGTTTGGATCTAATCGAAATATTTTGGTTTTTTGAGGTTTAGAGGTAAATGCAAGTGGATGTTATTTTTGTGGTTTTGTCAGCGAGGCACGAAGCGCTCGACTCGCAAGGTAAGGTGGATCCTAAACGAAACGAAAATAACTAGAAAATAAAGTGCGAGTGTTCAAGTGCAATCGCTTGGCGTTGGACCAAGGATTCAGAATTAAATAAAATACAGGAAATAAAATGCGTACAAATTAATGGGAGAGGGATACAAAATAAATACAGGGGATTGCGAGAAATAAAGAGGTCTCATTGTAGTTAGCCCAAGAGGAAGCGTGTGTGCAGTGTTTTTGAACCGTTCGAAGTCGTTCGGCCTTTTTTTAATCGGGACACAACTATTCGAAGGCGTTGGACCTTTTAATTGAGCGCAACTATTCGAAGGCGTTGGACCTTTTTTGGGACGCGACGAAATTTGGTTCATTTACTTCCTTAGAATCGATTCAAGGTTAGAATCATTCTATGAGGAGTTGAACATTATTTGAAATACAAAAATAAATAAATGAATTGAATATTAGAATAGAAAAATAAATATGAATAATAAATGAATTAAATTACAAATTTTGTTAAAAATAATATAATTAGATAAAATTAAAAAAAGGAAAGGCCTCATATTGACCGAACATCACCGATTAAAATCGGGCGAAAAATCGGCCGTTTATTATATCATTGGCCCAATAATATGAATAAATCACAAAATCTTAACAATAGAAAAACAATTAGTATATAAATAAAAATAAACATCAAGGGGAGTATGAGTCAAATACAGGGGTGAATAAGAACTATATGTGGGCTACCAAAGTCCAGCAAAACATAAAGCCATAAAAATAAACAATAAAATAATAATTTTAAAAAAAATAAAGAACAAGGATCGGGAGTGCCAATGTTAAACATGGATGTGTAGAAAACAGATCGACCCGGGCCAAAAAACCAAACTCCCACCCAGAAAATGACATTAACAGCAAAATAAAATTAAAAAATAAACTCAGGGAATCACGTTCAATTATTTTACGGTTCAGAACAGTCCAACCTTTCAAACCGAAAACGGTGAACCTCACAACAACCCTGTGCGGCCTCTCCCTCAAGCTTCGCTCAACTCTCCGACCTCGCGGTTCAAGCTCAAAGGTTTGATTTTCGTTTTGATTTTGGTGATGGCTTTTGCGATTTGGCTCCTTTTCGCCTCACAAATCACTTCCTCTCTCTCAAATCTCACATCGACTCTCTCAAGTTCTCACTTCTCTCAATGATTTCGGTCTGCTTCGCGGTGAGATTTGTTAGGGTTTGTTTATGCTGTCTTGATTTGGTTTGGGAATAGCGTTCTGAATCAGTTTATGGAGGAAAAGTGAAAAAAAAGGAATTGAAGTTTTATGCGGTTTGAGGTGAGTGTTTGCTCCTTTGATTGCCAATGATTGAGTGGTTTTATAGTGAGAAAATGAGGGCTTGGAACGTGTGAGATTGGAGGATTTTGTGTGAGGAGATCTTGTGAGAGTGAGCTACGGGAATCATTCCGTTGGAAAAGATTTTTGAAAGGGATTTTGTGGTCCTAGATATTGGTGAGTCATAGAACTTGTTTGTCTGTAGTGTCTCCTATATAGTGTGGTCCCTACCTGTGAATTTATTTTCGCCAAACTCATTCTTATTGCTATATACACATGAAGTTATCACTGCAAGCTAACTTTGAACTGCTTATTGCTATGTAGTATTAGCAGCTGGTAAAGGTAGCTGGGTTATGCCATAGAGCTGTGAGGGACCAAGATGCTTGAGGTATGATTTGATGCATTACCAACTTCGTATTTCACAGCTGCAATTTATAATTGTATTACTGCTTTGAGCTCTTCCTCCTACTGTCTGAAAACAACTTGGTGCGAACATCTTATCTCGCAGGCTAGGTTATGATATAATGCTCACTCGATATTTGAATTCGGAGCGGAGAATGAATAAGTCAAAATCGATACGAGTTCCCCATACGAGGTCAAAATGGCTAGCTTGATGATGACATTCAGTGAAGCTTGAGCAGTATTTCTATCATGAAATATCTTCTTCTCTTGAGACCTCTCTTTTGAAAAATATATGGGTGTTTTGATGATGGAGTGTGTCCTCACTCTGCACATTGTACTTTTAACTTATTTGTTGTTGGAGGTTACTCCTCCCTTAATACTGTAAAGTCTCCACTGTTGTGCTTTTACTACTCTTAAACACATTATTTGAGGAGTCTCACTGGCTATAGCTCTCACTAATTTTCATTATCCGCAGGTAGAACATGGGAGTTTCCTATCTTGCTGAATTCGATGTCCCCGTGAGGACTCTTAGAAGGTCTAATGCAGGCTGAATTTTGACCTCGAAGATTGAGCATACTTGCGAGAAGGGGTAAGTGATGAAAAGATAGATAAAAAAAACCATAGTTTCTTTAGGTTATCATCTTGCTTGTGTATTCATAGAAATTTCTTTGATGTGCATCCTTTTGGCTTTGCAGACTATTGGTGATATGTTAGAATGATGAATCAATGGAACATAAGCAAGGCGTGAATCTGGAATGGATCTAATCTGTGGCACCCAAACTTGCAGGAAGGGCTCTTGTGACTGATCTCCGGCATCTTTGATGCGGTACAGGTATTTGTGGCTTGTTCTTGCGCAAAATGCCCAAGTTAACTTTGGTTTCTTGTGCAGGTAGTAGGAAATGGATTTGAAGTTGTGGCTTTGGTTATGATTTTCGGTGCTGCTGAGTTTCTGTTTATAGCGGCGGATGAGCAGGTCCATTTCAATGTAAGTCCTGATACAAAACCAAGGTAATTGACTTGCAATGTTGTTTAGTACTTATTCTAAACGAGACTCTGTTCAATAGTAACTTGTGCACCTGATATGACAGGTTTTATGGCCTTTCTTGCTGCTGTTTTTTTTACTGCATTTTACTGCTGCCAAATTCATGAAATCACTGCTGCATAAATTCTATGTAATTGCTGAACTGTTTCTTGTCTTTTTCTTTAGAAGCATACTAAGGACTCATGTGTTTCGTGTGTGGCTCAATTATGCATTGGTTTTCAGGAATCACATAGGATCATTAAGGATTTCCCAGATGGAATGATAGATACATTGATGACAGGGTTTGATGTGAGTTCATTCTTAGAAGAATTGGAGCTTAGTAATGATACTAACGTGGTGATTTTTCTGAAAATGGAACAAATGGTTGATGAAGACTTGTATAGGGATGGTGAGAACACAATGCTTGGCCTGGACTTGGTGCAGCAGGATTTTAAAGGCTTGGGTTTGAGATGTATCATGCTGTGTGTAGGGATAAGTGTCACGGGATTCAGTGATAGCTTAAATGGCATTTGATGCAGGATTCCGTTTGTAGCAGCGGATGAGCAAGCCCGGTTCAACACAAGTTCTGATACGGAGTCAAAGTGATTGGCTTGCAATGTTGCGGTTTGACGCTAACTTGGTTGTTTTAATTAAAACTCATGGTATTTTGCTGATGTAAGTTTTCGGTGCACTCATGATATTACACTCGCATTCTTGCAGGTTATTGGTCCTGAGTTTTAATCATGAGGAATGGATGAAGGCACGAAAAGGATGAGCATGGTGGCTTAGTGATTCTTTGGTGATGCAACTTGTTGCTGAAGGATACAGTGGTGAAGGAGTGATATTTTTCTTTTGATTCAATCCCTAGCAGCTTGGCTATTCTTGAATCCATAGCCTTCATTTTGTATAAAGGGGACATATGTGAATAATTCGGAAAGCATAGGATACTCCTCCAACTGTTTTACTCAGGAGCATTTTCTTTGAATATTTTATAGCTTATATTCGCATAGCAGGCTGTAGATCCCAACCTATATCCACTTCTTACTCAAAAAAAATGTATGTAACCTTTTGAAGTAATCCATTAATGTTTTAGCCAACCCGTGTCCCACCAAATCACAAAAGAGTACGTCACCTTAATTTTTAATTGCAAACAAAATTTGGAATTCAAGAGATGTAATCTTGCCATAACAAATTGTGACTTGAATAGATTATAATTCAAATTGCTACCCACTGATTTTCACATTTGAATTTTGAACTAAATGGGATGCCAATGAAAATCAACCTTGCAACCATGCTTGAGATCAACTTGGATTTGAATATGGCTATTTTGAAACTGTTTTTTGACAACGATGTAAATACTTGCGGTTGACTCAAGATAGACCTGCTTTGAAATTAGGAGTCGAACTTTGACAACCAACAATGAATCCATATGGAATGATATTATTTTGAATTCTTGTTGTACAATAAATGAAACAAAACATATGAGCAATACTATGGATCTCATGACTTAAAACATAAATTGTATTGCGCCAACGTGCGACCAAAAGACATTCTGAACGTCAACCATTAGTGTACTCATAAACCTGACCTTATATCTTTTCCTAAACTTTGATAGACAATTTGTACGACCTGTACTTAAAATAAAGAAGAAGCAACAAGCACATATTTTTTGAATTTTCTGAAATAACGTTAGTAGACAGAAATAAATAAGAGTAAATACACAGGTAGGACAAATTTGGGGTATGACAGATGCCCCTATCAAATTGGCTTAGACCAAGTAAGATGAACTGGCTCGCGTTCAGTCTTTCAAGGTATAAGATAATTAGATATTAACAGACTCCAAATTTGTCCGACAAAGAAAGACATTGTGAAAATAGCGAATGAAATAAACCGGAAATAATGAATGACACAGCATGAAACGAATTGACAAAATAAATCACTTATCACCCGAGGATGATAAGGCAAATAACTAAAAATAAAATCGTTATCACCAAAAGGATGATAAAGACATCCGGCACCAAAAGGATGACGAGTGACTGAAAATTAAATAATCGCTATCACTAAAAAGATGATAAAGCGTCCCGACACCAAAAGGATGCTGAGTAACAAGAATTAAATAATCGCTATCACCAAAAGGATGATAAGGCGACCCCGACACCAAAAGGATGCTGAGTAACAAGAATTAAATGATCGCTATCACCAAAAGGATGATAAAGCGATCCCGACACCAAGAGGATGACGAGTAACAGAAAAATAAATAATC
This sequence comes from Lathyrus aphaca, assembly GCA_963966055.1. Classification (NCBI taxonomy): domain Eukaryota; kingdom Viridiplantae; phylum Streptophyta; class Magnoliopsida; order Fabales; family Fabaceae; genus Lathyrus; species Lathyrus aphaca. The sequence goes on along the minus strand of OZ014519.1, from coordinate 391,679,387 downwards.
GCTATCACCAAAAGGATGATAAAGCGACCCCGACACCAAAAGGATGCTGAGTAACTGAAAATTAAATAAAATCGCTATCACCAAAAGGATGATAAAGCGACCCCAACATCAAAAGGATGCTGAGTAACTGAAAATTAAATAAAATCGCTATCACCAAAAGGATGATAAAGCGACCCCAACATCAAAAGGATGCTGAGTAACAGAAAATTAAATAATCTGGAAGAGAAATATCCACCGGGGATGTCCACTGAATAACACCTAGGAATATCTTTGGAATCTTCGGTTGGCCCTGGATCCTGACTTCCGCTGGGGGAATGCCTGGAATCTTGAGTTGATCCTGGATCTTGAATTATGTAACTATGCTTGTTTGTTTTGAAATGGTATTCCATAGCCATGGAGATACGATGCAAATGTTTATGCATTGAGATATAAGTTAAAAATGTTGGAGAAAATGAAAGGTCTGTTTTATTTAGGTATGCATATGATGCACATGTTGCAAACGATTGATGTAAATGATGCGTATGATATTGATGATGCATAATGATGCATATGAACGGTTGGAATGAAAGGTGCCAGCTTGGTGGACTTTTGGGTTGGTAGTTGCCAATAATGATTGGACTTTGGGTGGGTGGAGGGCTTGATTCCCCGACACTCGATCTTCGACGATGTATGATTAGAAGATGGATCTGACAGCTCCAAGTTTGGTTATCTGCTGATGAGTGGAGCGACTTAATTGACATATGAAGACTGATTTGCTTTGAATGATTGCCAATGTCTGGCAAGGTCTGCCTATTCAGCTAGGGAGAAGAGATAGGAAGATTTGCTCCTTGTTTGCTTGCCCCTGCTCGTAGGGTATCAAAAATAAATCAGGTGGGGAAGCTTTGACAATGGCCATGGCATGGTATGCCCCTGATTGAGCCTTTGAAGGTGATTTTGCCCCTGACTGGGCTGATTTTGAAATAAATTGCCCCTGATTGGGCTGTTGAAGATGGTTTGTCCCTGATTGGACTGCTGAGGTAATCTTGATTCATGTTGGCAATGAAGTTCAAATTTCTCCTTTGATTACCCTTGTTGGGATTGTACTGATGTCGAGCACTGAATCGCAATTAAATTGTTCATACACAAATGGTAGTGTTAATGTAAAGTTCATGTAAGTTTTGAAAAAGTCAATTTATTTGAATGATTGTGATAGTGTGACGAATGGACCGTTAGCCCAGACGAAGTGTTGATTTAGAAAGTGCGTGAAAAATGCAGCAAGAATGATGTGCAAACGAGATTGAAGATTAGCAAATACATGGGAGTCATATTACGCAACCTTGTTGGTAGCATGCTTTCAGAATAAATCGTGCCTCAATTAGGACTTTCTAGGGTTGTAACGTGGTCTAGTTAATGGTTTTGAGAAACAAAGGATATAAGGCTCAAATGATTTGTACCTGTCCCTTCTTCGTTATGTTCTCCAGTCCTATGTTCAGTTAACTTTGCATATGTATTTGTTTTGACTTTGCAAGAGTGAAGATGAAGCTTTAAAGTTCGCTTGAAAATGACAGTCATCTTTTTTGCTGGTGACCCTTTGATTCTTGATTTTTATGGTCACTGATATTTGTTTTGTTTTTGCTGAGGATTTGAGTTCCTCTTTTGATTTTTTTCGACTAAGTCTCCCTTTGGGTGCTCAACTCAGTGTTTTTTCTTTTTCTTTTCTTTTTGTTTGAATGTTGTGACTGCCAAGTCATTTGTTGATGGTCCTCCGACGGGATGTCTCATCTTGCGATTCGAAGGTGTAGTCAGGTTAACTGAATAACTACCCTGCCCCGGGTTAAATGTAAGGGTTGTATCCGAAAGAAAGCTCCTACTTCTAGGCTCGAATTGGTTGACTAGGGATTAACTCCTTATATCTCCAGTGTTTGGGGATTTGAAAGAATGCCTGTACATCATTGACGAGATTTTATCCGAAAGCATACCGCAACAGTTATGGGTATTTCGTTTTCATCATCCTCCCTCAAATATTTGCTAAAGTGAAGTGAGGGAATATTTTTTGTGATTTTGTGATAAATGATAAATATGAGAGAATGCGAATAAATTGATTCAAAACATGCATAAACATAACATTAACATAACCAATAACACACGATAACAATGTTCGGAGCAAGTAGTACTTAAACAAACATTACAAAATAACATGAATGCGGAAATCATAAATGGCGATGGCTTCCTTGATTTGAGGAATTGAACTTCTCTTGATTGAATGCTTCAAAGTTGGAGACTACTCAGCTTGGTCTTCAACAACCTCTTCAGATGTCTTCACTTGTTGGCACCGTGTGACGACATTGGATCGTTCTGGACATTTGGATTTCTCGGAGTGAGAGTGAGTTCCTTAGAATTGATCAGATCTTGAATCTTGTGCTTGAACGATTTGCAGTTCTCGAGCGTGTGACGTGGAGCACCTTTGTGATATTCACAGCGGGCATTGGCATCATAGTCTCGGGCAGTACCAGTTTGTGGTGGCAAGTCTTTTAAAACAAGGGTTCCCTTTGCCATCATCTGATTAAAGATTTCAGAATATGTCATAGGCAAGGGATCAAAGGTTCTTTCAGGCCTTCTTTGCTGATATGGTGGACGCTGTTGAGGAGCGCGTTGTTGTTGTTGACCAGGCCGTTGTGGATAAGCCGGTGGCTGATATGGGTTGGGCGCATATTGGGCAGCTGCAACCATTGGAGGTAGACGTGGTTATGAGCCATCTGAGGCGGCAATAGAGCTTGAAAGGCCTGATGATAAGGCATTGGAGGAGCTGCCTGATATGGCATAGGAGCATATTGTGCAGCAGCAACATAGGGATACTGATAGTAGGGAACTGGCGCAGGTGCACTCTGTTGAAAATTCCCACTTGCAGCAGAGACGGCATTTGTTTCACCCTTTTTATACCCGTTGAAAGGTTTCTTGACATTATTTTGGCTGCTAGAACCTCCTTGGATCTTCCCACTTTTCAGACCCTCTTCAATTCTTTCTCCTACCATCACCATGTCTGAGAATCCAGAAGATACACTGCTGATCAGCTTTTCGTAGTATTGCCTCTGTAGGGTACCCATGAAGATATCGATCAACTCACGGTCAACCAAAGGAGGATGCACTCTGGCGGATAACTCTCTCCCGCGTTGGGCGTATTCCTTAAAGGATTCGCTTTCCTTTTGAGACATACTCTGAAGTTGAGTACGGTTAGGAGCAAGGTCAGTGTTGTACCTGTACTGCTTTTTGAATGCATCAGATAGATCAAGCCAAGTACGAACATTGTTGCGTTCGAGCTGCATGTACAATTCTAGAGACGCTCCAGACAGGCTGTCTTGGAAGCAATGGATCATGAGCTTGTCATCTTTGGCATGAGCGGCCATTTTTCTGCAGTACATCCTCAAATGAAGCTCAGGACAGCTGAGGCCTTTGTATTTCTCGAATTCTGGAAGTTTAAATTTAGAAGGGATCACAACATCTAGAACTAAGCACATGTCTGAGGCACTCAGAGAGGTTGAGTTGTGTCCTTCCATGATTCAGAGTTTTTCAGCTAACTCGCGACACATCTTCATAGCTTCAGATTCTTGAACAGCATGAGGATTGTTGATTGGAACGACAGTATGCATCTCATACTCAACTTTATGATTCTCTTCAGTTTGAGGAAACTGGACTTGATTTGGAATAGGTTGAGCTTGAGGAATAGCACCAACAGTGACACCAGAAGCAGGTATTGGTTGGGAAGTGACCTCTTCAACAGCAGGAGTGAAACCTGGAGGTAAACCGTAGACCAAAGGATTTGGAACGGGAACTGAAGGCATTGCTCGTGAGGTAGATCCTTGCACTTGAGCATTGTTCATTGTCGCAGCGGCTTCGCGACGTTCTTCCATTCTGGCCAAAGCTTGCAAAGTCTCATAAATCTGGTCAATCTTGCTCTTGACCGAGTCAATCTCTTCCCTCATAGCAGCTTGTTCCTCCTGAATCATGTCCATCAGTCTTCTAGTGTTGTCTCAAGTTAAGTATGGGCGTCTAGCACGATACGGGCGTCGGGAAACCAGCTTGATTTACTGAAGATGGAGGAACATGAAAATAAGTTCTCAAATTTGGAATGAAATGCAATATGAATAATTAATGCAAATGAGATGATATGCAATGTCAGAAAATTTTCTCGGGAGTCCATACTACGTGATCATCGACACAAGGTTTAAAACAAAGTCCTGGAGTTATGGAAATTTCTCAACTGTTTGATGCACGTGTCAATTTCATACATTCTTGACAGTCAATCAACTCCATTGAGTAAGTCTATTCCAAGTGAGGTTTTCATATCGAGCCACGCGAGGGCGAACCCTGGTGCCCAATACTACGCAACCATCAACCGATGTTTCAACCAAAAGGTTCTAAAGGTCCTCAGTGTTAATGACCCTAATGAAAGCAACTGAGCACACACGTCAAGGACTTGACAGATGTCAGCATTCTCATCAGAATCTACTCCAAGTGAGGTTTTCGTATCGACAACCCACGAGAGTGGTTCTCTCGGGAGCCCATACTACACAACCTCGCTAACTTAAGTTTGTACTCACAAGCCCGGGTATAGAGCCTTTCCCTCAAGTTTCTTTTACAAAGGTATCGATCCAAATCATGGTACCAAGGAGCCACAAGATATATAAGATGGAATGCGATAAAGAAAGCGATAAAAATAACAAGCAAGGCATAAAAGCAAACATCCAAACAAACACGGGAACCTAGACTAGGCTTGACTCGCATAGGGGTGAACCAGTCCCCAGTGAAGTCGCCAGCTGTCGTACCCCGAAAAATACGACCTTACGCGATCCGAAAAGGACGGAGCCGCGCGCCGGACGGACTGAAGAGTCGCCACCTAATTCTATTTATTCCCGAATAGGGAAAGGGAAGATATAGATACAACCCGGGAGGAAAAGGATGAGGACAAAGGTCAACGGAACCATTGCCTGGGTTCGGGAGTCGGTTATGCAGGGGGAAGGTATTAGCACCCCCTACATCCATCGTACTCGATGGGAACCATCTAAGTTAACGCGCGAGAAAGGATGTCTATGCTTAAACGAATTGCTTGCTAGAGGGAAATGAGTTGAATTATAAGTTAGATTGAACCTAGGTGCTCGGCAATGATTGAGATCCTCGTGCCTACGTACTCCCGTGTGCAATGGGAAAGTCAGAGCCTCGTAGTTCGGCCTACTAAGGGTAATGGTTGTTGATTTTATTACCTTTCTTCGACGAAAGGGTTTAGGAGTTGAAATGCACTAAAGACTATGGATAGTTTATCTCGCCCAACAAGACGAGCGTCTTGCGTCGAAAATAATCAGAGCGAGTAACGAGAGCTCGTTATCCCCCTTTCTACCGCTTAAGGCTCGTGGCGTACAAATCTTCTCGTATTATTAGAATGTTTTATTTCCTAAGACCGCTTGACGTTGGATCAAGGGTTTGGATCTAATCGAAACATTTTGGTTTTTTGAGGTTTAGAGGTAAATGCAAGTGGATGTTATTTTTGTGGTTTTGTCAGCGAGGCACGAAGCGCTCGGCTCGCAAGGTAAGGTGGATCCTAAACGAAACGAAAATAACTAGAAAATAAAGTGCGAGTGTTCAAGTGCAATCTCTTGGCGTTGGACCAAGGATTCAGAATTAAATAAAATACAGGAAATAAAATGCGTACAAATTAATGGGAGAGGGATACAAAATAAATACAGGGTATTGCGAGAAATAAAGAGGTCTCGTTGTAGTTTGCCCAAGAGGAAGCGTGTGTACAGTGTTTTTGAACCGTTCGAAGGTGTTCGGCCTTTTTTTAATCGGGACACAACTATTCGAAGGCGTTGGACCTTTTAATCGAGCGCAACTATTCGAAGGCGTTGGACCTTTTTTGGGACGCGACGAAATTTGGTTCATTTACTTCCTTAGAATCGATTCAAGGTTAGAATCATTCTATGAGGAGTTGAACATTATTTGAAATACAAAAATAAATAAATGAATTGAATATTAGAATAGAAAAATAAATATGAATAATAAATGAATTAAATTACAAATTTTGTTCAAAATAATATAATTAGATAAAATTAAAAAAAGGAAAGGCCTCATATTGACCGAACATCACCGATTAAAATCGGGCGAAAAATCGGCCGTTTATTATATCATTGGCCCAATAATATGAATAAATCACAAAATCTTAACACTAGAAAAACAATTAGTATATAAATAAAAAGAAACAAATAAAAATAAACATCAAGGGGAGTATACAGGGGTGAATAAGAACTATATGTGGGCTACCAAAGTCCAGCAAAACATAAAGCCATAAAAATAAACAATAAAATAATAATTTTAAAAAAAAATAAAGAACAAGGATCGGGAGTGCCAATGTTAATCATGGATGTGTAGAAAACAGATCGACCCGGGCCAAAAAACCAAACTCCCACCCAGCAAATGACATTAACAGCAAAATAAAATTAAAAAATAAACTCAGGGAATCACGTTCAATTATTTTACGGTTCAGAACAGTCCAACCTTTCAAACCGAAAACGGTGAACCTCACAACAACCCTGTGCGGCCTCTCCCTCAAGCTTCGCTCACCTCTCCGACCTCGCGGTTCAAGCTCAAAGGTTTGATTTTCGTTTTGATTTTGGTGATGGCTTTTGCGATTTGGCTCCTTTTCGCCTCACAAATCACTTCCTCTCTCTCAAATCTCACATCGACTCTCTCAGGTTCTCACTTCTCTCAATGATTTCGGTCTGCTTCGCGGTGAGATTTGTTAGGGTTTTTTATGCTGTCTTGATTTGGTTTGGGAATAGCGTTCTGAATCGGTTTATGGAGGAAAAGTGAAAAAAAAGGAATTGAAGTTTTATGCGGTTTGAGGTGAGTGTTTGCTCCTTTGATTGCCAATGATTGAGTGGTTTTATAGTGAGAAAATGAGGGCTTGGAACGTGTGAGATTGGAGGATTTTGTGTGAGGAGATCTTGTGAGAGTGAGCTGCGGGAATCATTCCGTTGGAAAAGATTTTTGAAAGGGATTTTGTGGTCCTAGATATTGGTGAGTCATAGAACTTGTTTGTCTGTAGTGTCTCCTAGATAGTGTGGTCCCTACCTGTGAATTTATTTTCGCCAAACTCATTCTTATTTCTATATACACATGAAGTTATCACTGCAAGCTAACTTTGAACTGCTTATTGCTATGTAGTATTAGCAGCTGGTAAAGGTAGCTGGGTTATGCCATAGAGCTGTGAGGGACCAAGATGCTTGAGGTATGATTTGATGCATTACCAACTTCGTATTTCACTGCTGCAATTTATAATTGTATTACTGCTTTGAGCTCTTCCTCCTACTGTCTGAAAACAACTTGGTGCGAACATCTTATCTCGCATGCTAGGTTATGATATAATGCTCACTCGATATTTGAATTCGGAGCGGCGAATGAATAAGTCAAAATCGATACGAGTTCCCCATACGAGGTCAAAATGGCTAGCTTGATGATGACGTTCAGTGAAGCTTGAGCAATATTTCTATCATGAAATATCTTCTTCTCTTGAGACCTCTCTTTTGAAAAATATATGGGTGTTTTGATGATTGAGTGTGTCTTCACTCTGCACATTGTACTTTTAACTTATTTGTTGTTGGAGGTTACTCCTCCCTTAATACTGTAAAGTATCCACTGTTGTGCTTTTACTACTCTAAAACACATTCTTTGAGGAGTCTCACTGGCTATAGCTCTCACCAATTTTCATTATCCGCAGGTAGAACATGGGAGTTTCCTATCTTGCTGAATTCGATGTCCCCGTGAGGACTCCTAGAAGGTCTAATGCAGGCTGAATTTTGACCTCGAAGAGTGATAATACTTGCGAGAAGGGGTAAGTGATGAGCTGTGATGAAAAGATAGATAAAAAAAAACCATAGTTTCTTTAGGCTATCATCTTGCTTGTGTATTCATAGAAATTTCTTTGATGTGCCTCCTTTTGGCTTTGCAGACTATTGGTGATATGTTAGAATGATGAATCAATGGAACATAAGCAAGGCGTGAATCTGGAATGGATCTAATCTGTGGCATCCAAACTTGCAGGAAGGGCTCTTGTGACTGATCTCCGGCATCTTTGATGCGGTACAGGTCTTTGTGGCTTGTTCTTGCGCAAAATGCCCAAGTTAACTTTGGTTTCTTGTGCAGGTAGTAGGAAATGGATTTGAAGTTATGGCTTTGGTTATGATTTTCAGTGTTGCTGAGTTTCCGTTTATAGCGGCGGATGAGCAGGTCCATTTCAATGTAAGTCCTGATACAAAACCAAGGTAATTGAATTGCAATGTTGTTTAGTACTTATTCTAAACGAGACTCTGTTCAATAGTAACTTGTGCACCTGATATGACAGGTTTTATGGCCTTTCTTGCTGCTGTTTTTTTTACTGCATTTTACTGCTGCCAAATTCATGAAATCACTGCTGCATAAATTCTATGTAATTGCTGAACTATTTCTTGTCTTTTTCTTTAGAAGCATACTAAGGACTCATGTGTTTCGTGTGTGGCTCAATTATGCATTGGTTTTCAGGAATCACATAGGATCATTAAGGATTTCCCAGCTGGAATGATAGATGCATTGATGATAGGGTTTGATGTGAGTTCATTCTAAGAAGAATTGGAGCTTAGTAATGATACTAACGTGGTGATTTTTCTGAAAATGGAACAAATGGTTGATGAAGACTTGTATAGGGATGGTGAGAACACAATGCTTGGCCTGGACTTGGTGCAGCAGGATTTTAAAGGCTTGGGTTTGAGATGTATCATGCTGTGTGTAGGGATAAGTGTCACGGGATTCAGTGATAGCTTAAATGGCATTTGATGCAGGATTCCGTTTGTAGCAGCGGATGAGCAAGCCCGGTTCAACACAAGTTCTAATACGGAGTCAAAGTGATTGGCTTGCAATGTTGCGGTTTGACGCTAACTTGGTTGTTTTAATTAAAACTCATGGTATTTTGCTGATGTAAGTTTTCGGTGCACTCATGATATTACACTCGCATTCTTGCAGGTTATTGGTCCTGAGTTTTAATCATGAGGAATGGATGAAGGCACGAAAAGGATGAGCTTGGTGGCTTAGTGATTCTTTGGTGATGCAACTTGTTGCTGAAGGATACAGTGGTGAAGGAGTGATGTTTTTCTTTTGATTCAATCCCTAGCAGCTTGGCTATTCTTGAATCCATAGCCTTCATTTTGTATAAAGGGGACATATGTGAATAATTCGGAAAGCATAGGATACTCCTCCAACTGTTTTACTCAGGAGCATTTTCTTTGAATATTTTATAGCTTATATTCGCATAGCAGGCTGTAGATCCCAACCTATATCCACTTCTTACTCAAAAAAATGTATGTAACCTTTTGAAGTAATCCATTAATGTTTTAGCCAACCTGTGTCCCACCAAATCACAAAAGAGTACGTCACCTTAATTTTTAATTGCAAACAAAATTTGGAATTCAAGAGATGTAATCTTGCCATAACAAATTGTGACTTGAACAGATTATAATTCAACTTGCTACCCACTGATTTTCACATTTGAATTTTGAACTAAATGGGATGCCAATGAAAATCAACCTTGCAACCATGCTTGAGATCAACTTGGATTTGAATATGGCTATTTTGAAACTGTTTGTTGACAACGATGTAAATACTTGCGGTTGACTCAAGATAGACCTGCCTTGAAATTAGGAGTCGAACTTTGACAACAAACAATGAATCCATATGGAATGATATTATTTTGAATTCTTGTTGTACCATAGATGAAACAAAACATATGAGCAATACTATGGATCTCATGACTTAAAACATAAATTGTATTGCGCCAACGTGCGACCAAAAAACATTCTGAACGTCAACCATTAGTGTACTCATAAACCTGACCTTATATCTTTTCCTAAACTTTGATAGACAATTTGTACGACCTGTACTTAAAATAAAGAAGCAACAAGCACATATTTTTTGAATTTTCTGAAATAACGTTAGTAGACAGAAATAAATAAGAGTAAATACACAGGTAGGACAAATTTGGGGTATGACACCAGGAAGCTATCGTTGACGATCCTCTATAGGCGTGCAGTCGTTACGTCGCTCGACAAGAGGATATGAAACGAAAAGTTGGCGTATTTGGGAATTCGCGCCTATTAATGCTCTGACATCTAGCCTAGGGGCTAGCGCGTAGGTCATCATTGGCTAGGGGTAGGGGTCACGCATATCTGCACGTGTTCCCTTCCCTATAAATAGGATCCCAAGGCTTTATTTTAAGCTTTTTCATTTCATCTTCTTCTCCCCTGCGCTGCCCGTCTATCAGCCGCTACTCTCAGTCGTCGATCACTGCTTCTAACCGTCGACCACTGTTTCCAGAGTCACTTTCTTCTACAAATGTCTTCCCAAGCTCAAGGTACGACTTTTATTCGTGTTTATACTAGTCATAGGCTTGATATCTTAGAAATGCATGTGGTTTAGGGTAGATTTTCCGGTAGTTTTAGGTTTAAACCAGTAGGTAGGAGATTTTCTGCCACCGTTGTTCGTCGACTGTGAACCCTAGTTCGTGGTCGACGCAGGTCTTTGTCGACTTTAACTTGGGACCTGGTAGGTGTCTAGGTTTAGGTTCCCTTATCTCCAAGGTTGGCCGTTATCCATCGCCTTGAGCGATGGTTAGCCGGGGGCTATGGCTTGGGACCTTGTTCCTAGGTCGACGTGCGCCCTTTCACTTGTCGAGCGGTGGAAGGGTGGATTTGATATTCTTAATTGAATTCACTGACGCCTTTCCTCTTCTTTTCATGTGAAAACTCGCTCATGGACCCGCTTGATATCTCCTCGGAGGACTCTGGTTCTTCCGCATCGGTTCCCTCTGACTCTAGGAGTTCATTAGGAGAATCTGACGCGAGCATAATGGAGGAAGGAGCTTCTGGAGAGACGACAGATTCACCTCGTTGCCCTGAAGATATAAGGATCTCGCCTAAGGAATGGGTAGTGGAGGACCTGCTCGATAAAGTATCGTCGTTTTCGAGGCCTCGTGTGGAGCCATTGCCCACTATTGGTGACCCTGGGGATTGGGTCGTCACTTGCCCAGGGGATGACGACCGTATCTTCTCGGATTTTGGCGGTCGAAAATTTTCGATGTATGAGTATGCAACTTTGGTCCTGGGGGTAACTTTTCCCTTCAGCGACCTGGTTTGCGCTGTGCTCGGGTACCTGGGTGTGGCCCCGTCCTAGCTGCACCCCAACTCCTATGCGTTTCTGAAGGCGTTTGAGGTAACGTGCGCCCATCTGGGTGTTGGAGCCACGCTTCCTCTGTTCTTTTGTTTGTTTTCGCTGCAGCGTCAAGTAGGGCGGGGGACCGACCGAAAGGGATTCGTCTCCTTTAAGCAGCGGACCAAGATCTTTAAGGCTCACTCAGAGTCCATCCGGGCTTTCAAGACGGATTATTTTTTGATAAAACCTGCGAGCGCGGAAGCTGTGAGTGCGCTAAGTTTCTTGGGGATAGACACTAACGAGAACGACAAGCCCAAGCTTTACGATCAAGGACAGGTGATTCCGAGGAGGCTTTGGCTATTTCCCTTCTCCTGGAGCTACACTCACTACGAGCGACCGATTAGCGAGTTTGTCCAGGTAGGGGACTCTCTGAACGAGGATGATGCGGCCAGCTTCGAGGCCTTTAGGAAATTGATAGCCTCGTTTACCCTGACTTCTTTGCTGGACGGAGAAGGGAAAATAATGATGGATCAGGACGGGGGGGAAGTTGTGGAGCGTCCTCTGATTGGCGTCACAGACTTGCTGGCGTGCAATACCGGGCAAGAAGTGCCCGAGTTTTTTGGTATCTGTTTTCATTTCTGCTTGTTATTATGTCTTGATAATATTCTGCCGTTCGTGACTAATCCAACTCTCTTTTTTCTTTCTTTTTAAAGCTCCTTGTCGAACCTGCTCGACAAGATTCAAGAGCGTCTGCGTCAATAGCAGAAGAAGAGGTCACGGGTCGTTCAGACCAAGCTGACTGAGACAAGCGGCTCTGGGTCGGGCCCTCTCGTCCAGGGTTCTCCGAGCGCTTCTATAGGTTTCCTAATGAAAAAGCACAAGTCTACAGCGACGTAGACTTGACGGCCAACGCAACCCCCAATCCGAAGCATGTGCTGCCGCCTTGCTTCGTGAAGCGGAACTTCTTTGAAGGGACGAGCATGGAGGTTGACCGTGCGGACTCCCTGTTTCTCGAGGCGATGGATCGTCCTGCCCGACGGCTGTCTCTGGCCCAGGACGCGAGTGCTGTCATGCGGGTCTTGTCCATGGCCTGGTGGACGGCTGAGGGAAACCCCGAGCAAAAAGGGAGGTAGCGAAGCTGAAGGAGCTGTTGGCTGCAGCCGAGAAGAAGCTGACGGCGGCCGCCACTGAAGAAGCCACTACCATTGCCAAAGAGCTGACCGAGCGGGGGAACATCATTGCCAAGCTGGAGGTTGACAAGAGGAGGGCTCTAGAGCAGAGTAAAAAGTTGAAGGATGCCTTCTGCCTGAAGGAGGATGAAGATGCTGAGACCAAGAGTATGGTGACCAGGGCACAGTTCCTTGCTCGGATCGACCAAGATATGGAAGATCTAAACTCGTCGACTGAGCTCAGTTTCCAAAATGTTGTGGATCAAATAAGAGCTCTTCATCCTGAACTGGCCTTGGACACCAGCCGGATCAGGTACCTCTACAAAGTCGAGGATGGCCAGATAGTGGTTCCCTCGGACTTGGTCGTGGAGGATTCTCAGCCCGGGACAACTATTCAACCCGACCAGTTAGAGGCGCAGCCGGACCAAGGCGAGGGTCAACCTGGTGTTCTGGATAAGGAGGGTAATTAGTTTTGGCCTGTGTGCCGTTATTGTGTAATTTAATGTGTTTCTCTTGGGGGCGTGGTCCCCTTTGTATGTAACCACGAACATGTCGGCCCTTCGGGGTCGCATTTTTGCAGTAAAAGCCTATGTTCTTAATGGTCGTTTACTTTACAATGTTTTTTGTTTAACTGTGCGTCCGTCGGAGGACTGTTCTCTTTATGTTTTAAACGTTAAGTGTTTGACGTTCTTGTAATGATTGGATGTAATCGAATAAATACGGGGTGTGTTTGTGATCTGTTGGTTTGGGGGACCAACCAGATTTCATAGTCTTGCTCTTGGTCGGTGCCCGGGCCAAGGTAAAGGCCCGGGCTCCGAGGATTGAACGTCCCATCGCGAGCTGGGGTTCTGCCTGGTCGTGGTACTTAGGCGACGTCATACTCGTTTGAGTATTCGCCCGTGCAACAGTTATCTCCTTCTCTTGGAAGGAGACCCTGACAATCATGTTATTTTGGGCTGATGTGCTTGTACCTGGGCACGCAGTTCTTAGTCAGACCTATCACTCCTCGCTTGAGAGTTGAGCAAGGTGACTTTGTAAGTTAGCTGTAATATTGCTCGAGCTTCTCGGCGTTCCACGACCGAGCAAGTTCTTCCCCGTGTAGATTTTCTAAATAATAGGCTCCGTTTTCGGTTTTTGCTCGGACGCGATATGGGCCCTCCCAATTAGGTGTAAGTTTTCCTTCGCGGGGGTCCCTGTGATTTCTCCTTAGAACGAGACTACCCACCTCGAACGTTTGTCTTATGACTTTAGAATCGTATCGAACGGCTATTTTCTGTTTGAGAGTGGCCTCTCGGAGAGCAGCTTCTGATTGGATTTCTTCAACCAGGTCAAGTTTGTCTCTCAAAGCTTTGGAGTTGGTGTCCTGGTCCATTGGGGACTCTGTTCGTCTGGATCGGACGTGAATTTCCACAGGGATTACTGCCTCGGTCCCATATGCCAACCGGAACGGGGATTCACCGGTCATTGAGTGGGGGGTGGTTTTATACGCCCACAGCACGTTGTGTAACTCCTCGACCCAGTGCTTCTTGTGTTCGTCCAGTCTTCGTTTCAGGCCTCTTAGGATTACCCTATTTGCGGCCTCTGCTTGCCTGTTAGTTTGGGGGTGCTCCACTAAAGCGAAGTGTTGTTTTGTTCCTACTGATGCAACAAATTCTTTGAAGTGTTTATCTGTAAACTGGGTACCGTTATCGGTCACAATGGCGAGCAGTACTCCGAACCGGGCGAGGATGTTCCTCTTGAAGAAGCGTAGTATGTTGAGCGCAGTAATTTTGGATAAGGCCTCAGCTTCTATCCATTTGGTGAAATAATCGACGCCTACAATGAGGAATTTATTTTGGCCGGATCCGACGACGAATGGCCCTAAGATATCCATCCCCCACCATGCGAATGGCCAAGGGGAAGATATTGATTTTAGCTCGGTAGGGGGTGCTACGTATACGTCCCCGTGACGTTGGCATTTGTCACATCTTTTTACGTGTTCTTTCGCGTCGTGCTGGAGTGTAGGCCAATAATATCCTGCTCGGAGAATCTTTCGGGCCAACGACCGTCCGCCCGGATGTTGTGCATTAATTCCTTCGTGGACCTCTCTTAGTACGTGTGGGATGTTCTCTTCTTCTACGCACTTGAGGAGAGGTGTAGAGAATCCTCGACGATACATACGTCCACCCACTAGGCAGTATGAGCATGACCTTCGTCGCACGATGCTGGCCGTTTTCGGGTCTGCCGGTAACTCCCCTTTGGTCAGGTAGTTAAACACTGGGGTTATCCAGCAGTTCGTGTCGCCTACGAGATTAACGTCTAAGTGGATTGAAGACTGTCCAATGCTTGGTCGGGGGAGCACTTTTTGTATGATGAATTTGTTGTTTCCTTTCTTTTTAGTGCTTGCCAACTTGGAAAGGACGTCAGCTCGGGTATTATTCTCTCGCCAGACGTGTTTGACCTCCACGCTTGTGAATCGTTTTAGTTCGCCTTTTACAAGAGCTGGGTATTTGGCCATGTTATCGTTTTTAGCCTGGAAATGTCCTCGGACTTGGCTAGTGACCAGCTCGGAATCCGTGCAAATTGTGATCTCTTCCGCTTCAAGGTCGATCGCGAGTCGTATGCCTGCTAGGAAGGCTTCGTATTCCGCCTGGTTGTTGGAGGTGGGGAAGGATAAAGTTAAGGATACTTCGATGATATTTCCTTCTTCGTTTTCTAAGATAACCCCAGCTCCGCTATCCGTCGGGCCAGACGCTCCGTCCACGAAGATAGTCCATTTGGATGGGGATTTCGGCTCCTTCTAAGTGAAAGTGAGTTCTTCCACAAAGTCGGCCAGTGCTTGAGCTTTGAGAGCTTGTCTCCCCTCGAATTTGATGTCGAATTCGGACAGTTCTAACGACCATTTTAGCATTCGCCCGGCCATATCTCGTCGACCGAGCAATTGTCTTATGGGTTGGTCTGTTCTTACGATGATGGTGTGGGCCAAGAAATATTGTCGTAGCCTTCTGGCTGCAAAATGGAGGGCCAGGGCCACCTTTTCTACCTGGAGGTATCGAATTTCAGGGCCATGGAGTGCCTTGCTCGTAAAATAGACAAGTTTCTGTCCCTCGGGTAGGTCGCGTATGAGGGCCGCGCTTACGGCTTCGTTTGCTACGGCGAGATAGAGGTAAAGTGTTTCCCCTTCTTCAGGCCTGGACAAAACTGGGGGCTCAGATAGTGCCTTTCTTCAAGTGGGACAAGGCTATATCGCACTCCTCCGTCCATTCAAAAGTAGCCTCTTTGCGGAGGAGCTTGTAAAAGGGGAGGGCGTGTTGAGCGGACTTTGCCACAAATCGAGCAAGGGAAGTGAGGATCCCGTTCAGTGATTGTATGGATTTTTAGAATTAGGGGTTGGAAGTTCTGCGAACGCCCGACATTTGTTGGGATTGGCTTTGATGCCTCGCTCGGTTAGATAGAATCCGAGGAACTTCCCTGCTCGGACCCCAAATGTGCACTTCTCGGGATTGAAACGCATTTTGCACTTCCGTGCCTGATTGAACACTTTTCGTAAGTGGGATGCGTGGTCCGTCTCTTGTTGAGATTTGACGATCATGTCGTCCATATACACTTCGAGCATGTCTCCGATTTCTTCCCGGAATACTTTATTCATCATGCGTTGATATGTCGCGCCTTCATTTTTTAGACCGAAGGGCATAACGTTATAATAGTAGTTGCCTGATTCGGTCATGAAGGCCGTGTATTTTTTGTTGGACACGGCCATGGGTATTTGATTATACCCTGAGTGGGCGTCCATGAAGGACAATAGCTTGAAGCTGGATGAATTGTCGACCAATTTATCGATGTTAGGCAAAGGGTATGTGTCTTTCGGGCATGCCCGGTTAAGATCAGTATAATCAACACACATTCTCCACTTTCCATTAGATTTTTTGACAAGTACAACATTTGAGAGCCAAGTTGTGTACCTGGCCTCGGTTACAAATTTTGCCTCTAGGAGGTCTTTAATAGCAGATTCAACCGCTTCAGTTTTTTTGGTCGACTGCTTCCTCCTACGTTGGGCGACCGCTTTGTGTGTTGGGTCGATGGAGAGGTGATGACAGGCTGTCTCGGGGTCGAGTCTTGGCATCTCTGCGGCGCTCCAGGCAAACAGATCCGCGTTTCCTTTGAGGCAAGCTTCTAACTGTCGTTTTGCCAAGTCGGGTATATGTGCTCCGATCTTAACGCACCGGGTCGGGTCATCTCCCAAAGGGATCAACTCGAACTCTCCGTCTAGAATTTGTAATACCTCAAAATTTGCCCTCATATTTATTCCCTTTACTGGCTTATCATTTCGCGTTCATTTGCATTTCTCATTAGATTGTAACATCATGATCATGCATTTCATTGTTTCCTGAGGCATGTGATCAAGGCCTAGGGAAATTAGGGTTTCATACTTTATCTGTATCCATTAGAGACTGAAATGGTGGAGAATATTCACTGGACATTGATTCCATTTCAAATGCGGTTGTTCATTTATGTTTCGATCCGGATAGGAGTTTGACCTAATTTTGGTCAAACTGTCAAAAGATCACTGTAATTGCAAGATTATTTTGGACCACTGGACTATTTCTTAGAAAGTTCATATTCAAAGATCATGTTGTCGTGTGATGAGATTCATCCGTTTATCGAACAGTGTTTTGTGTGAAGTTTGGTTCGAATCTTCAGTTTATCAGTGATTCATCTGGATTCGAATGGTCGTGGCTTGTTTCAGATGATTCAAGGAGTTGTGACTAATCTGAAAAATATTCAGTGGCTTAGGAGCGGTCGTGTTTATAGATTTGTGGAAAGATTTCAAAATAGGTTTTGGGCCAAGATCAAGATTTCGATCATTTCTTTGTTCTCGTTGTTATAAACCACTCCTGATTATTCCATTCCATTTTCACCTTTCTACTTCAATACGTTTCCAACATTCATCTTCATTTTCTTCACTTTTCCATTTATCTTTTGTCTGTAATCCATTTTGAACCATCTTTCAGTTTTCATAGCCCATGTCAAATTCATTTTTTCCCTTTGTCCATTTTGCACCGTTTAAATTCAATGGTAATTTCTCTTTAGAACCATCACAAATTTCTACCAAAATAATAGAAAGCTAATTTCTTTTGTTTGCATCATAGTATCCAAATCACTAAACTAATTTCCAATTAGTCATCTTAAGTCCAGGTCCGTGTCCAATAAAATCCATTTATAATACCTCTTATTTCCAGTCAATATTCTTTTGAATTCCATATTTTATCAATTCCATGACCAATTTCTAAGCACACTTTAAAAGTTCGCAATTTTGTTGGCCCATTTAAAGCCCATTAACACAATATGGTATTGTCATTTTTTGGAGTTCATGTATTATAACAAAGATTGATTTAAAAAAAAAGGGGGGTCATGAACGGCCAAGCAATATGTGACACCCATGTTAATAAATCACGCTAAGAAACCTTTTCTCTCATTTCTAGAAGAAACTGGCTACCCGGATGAGGATGTTCTTCTTCGGGAAGCGAAAGACGGAATTTTGAAACCAGCTTTTACAATCATAGTTGATCACAAGATGAGGCGTCTTATATTGTTGATTCATGGCACATATAGTATCAAGGATACACTAACAGCTGTTACAGGAACGGTGGTACCATTTCATCACACTGCAGTTCATCAGGGGGGAGTTAGTGATTTGGTTTTGGGATATGCACATTGTGGAATGGTTGCTGCTGCACATTGGATTGCAAAGCTTGCAACTCCTTGTCTCCTTGATGCTCTTGGCCAATACCCAGATTATGAAGTTAAGATTGTAGGACACTCTTTAGGTGGAGGTACAACAGCGATTTTAACATATGTATTAAGAAAGCAAAAAAATATTATTACAGAAAAGCGGATACAAGGCTTAAGAAGGATCAGTATTTTGTCGGGGACATAAACTCGCTACACGGGAGTAGAAAAATAGCAGGAAATTATCATTTACACGATTACAAAAAATTCCTATAAGCTATTTACAGAAAAGGAATCTGCATCAACATTAATCTCTGAGATTCTCTTCACTCTTCTTCCATCGTCGCTTTCCTCCATCACGATCTTCGATCACCCTTCTTCAGCATGAGCAACTCTTCGAGATCTTTCAATCTCCAAAGGACTTCATCAAATCTCCATCAAGTTAAAACCTGCAAACATCAAGAAATCATGATTGATAATTCGATTCATACCCTATCAGAAGAAGAAGCTGGAACATGAATTCAGTAGCAATAAGAAATTCAATGGCAATCCGAATTTCTCAAGAGATTCATACGGAAGGTCAAAAAAGAATAACGATTTCGATGGTAATTTCGGGGTGAAATCGAATTCAATAAAAAGAAAGTGAGAATTGGAGTGTTATACCTTGTTGTGCTCATGCTTCAAATTTGGGCCGTACGACATCAGTAATGAGGCAGTAGTGAGTAGCAGCAACATACTCTCCTCACCGATTTCCTCGACCTCACTTCTATTTTTAGTTTCAAGAAAAAGGGGGGTCCTGCAAGTGTAAAAAGAGAAACTGTCAAAGGTTTCAGCAATTTAACAAAATTCACTGAAGAAATTACTTCAAACTTGACTTCACATGCTACCTTGAACATTCTGCAATTTCCAATCTCCACCCTTCATTTTGCTTTAAGCCTGCATTTCCATCTGCATCAACAAAGGAAAATCGGACTTGAGTGAATACTAAAAAGAAGTGAAAACAAGGGATAGCTGCTCATAACAGAAAAAAAAATCATAACTGAATCCACAAAGCTCACAATTGATTCTAACTGAATTCCACAACTGAATCCTAACAGAAAAAGCTTCTAGAACCTCACCTGAATTTCTCATTACACAGTTTCCAATTCTGTATAAATGAGGGTTTCCATCTCTTCACCATTTTTTGGATCCTCTTCCACTCTTCTTCAACCCTCTCCCACAACTTCTACTTCTTCTTCTTCCACACATTCTTCGTTTCTTCTTCAATCCACATCAATCTTTCATCAACCTTCATCAACCTGCAGCATCCCAAGATCAGCATTTGATAATGGATCGCAACAACAATTGTAGTTTTGCAGGAAGGAAAAATTGTGTATGAAAGAAGAAGGTGGAACGTGAAGCAAAATCTAGATCACAAGAGAAATGCATACCTAAAGCAGATCCATTGGCTCCTTCATTATCCTTGAAGCACCATCAGAGCAATTACGACGGGAATGAAAACGCATCGGTATCACTTTCTTTAGCTTCGCAAAAAAAAAGGATCACACCTACGAGCAAGTATCAACAATACTTCGCTCCAACCTGCAAGAACACAACATTGTGTAAAAAAATCATTGACAGTCATTTTCGTACAGCAACAGAGTCAAAACAAGGATTGCCAAAGAAGCATTTATCTGCAAATCAGAAAAAAAAGATCAAGAACTTCATCAAGGAACATCAGAAGTCGAAACGAGTCGCGTCAAGGAAAAGATTCACGAAATCGCGACTATCAGCTTCAATACGCCGCAACCTGTTTCTTCGATTCTCAAACGACAATATCATCCTTCTTCATCAAGATTGTTGACGCAACTTCGATTCACAAGGTACAAGTGTACATCCCTCTTGTGTGTTGCCGATTGCTCTCGTTCGCGTTCATATTTCTAAGGCTTCATATCAGTTTAGAATGGAGGACGATTAGGTTGTTGTGGCGTTTAGTTGTTCGGATTTTTTTGTTAGGGATTTTGATTAGGTTATAGATTAGTGGTGAATTTCGCGGTGGCATTTGGTGGTGAAGATGACGTTAGCCTAGGTCGAAGAAGAAGAAAGGATTTGAGGTGGTGATGGTGATGAACTCGAAGAAGAAGAAAGGATGTGAGGTGTTGATGGTGATGAACTCGAAGAAGAAAGGATGTGAGGTGGTGATGGTGATGAACTCGAAGAAGAAGAAAGGATTTGAGGTGATGATGGTTTCGGAAAGAGAAAAGGAGAGGAAGAAGAAGGGGCGGTCGTGAGCGGCAGGGAGGAAAGGGAGTGGGGGGATTAGGGTTTGTTGTGTTCTTGCTCCAACCCCCATGTTTCACGTTATGTTGTTTATTATCTTAAGAGCATTCAGTTTGTTTTTGGAAAGATTAAGCAGCAATTAAACTAAGTTATTAGGAATTAAAGGGAATTAAGAGAAATTAATTTGCATTAAAACCCCAGTAACTTTTATTTTTTAACCTTCCAGTAACTTTTTTTGCCCATTCTTTTTAACATAGTTAAATGACTCATAGTAGTACTTAGTATAATTTTAGTGGATTTTTTAAGGCATTTTATCTTAGGTTTTAGTGGCTTAATCCTTAGAAAATAGTAGCTAATCTTTAGGTAGAAATAAATAATTTTTAGGCATAGCAAAATTCTGATTTTTTAGGATTCCTTTTAACACAATGTTTTAGGTAGTTTTAGGACCCCATAGATTAAATTTCATAATTTTTCCAGACGTTTTACTATTTTTTAGGATATTAATTCTTAGGCCTTTATGCATATAATTTCTATTAGTTTAGGCTAGGATATTAAATTTTCATAAAAGAAATAGTTTAATTAGATTTAATCCTAGGACTTAGTATGGATTTAGGCTAGTTTAGATTCTGATTTTTAGAATGAAAATTGGCAATACCCTTAGTTTAGAACTTAGGCTTAGGATTCATATTAATTAGACTTAGAATAAGTTTAGGACTATTTTAGGTTTATGCCTTTAATTGTTTTGCTTTAGAATTTTATTTCTTGCATTCAATTTTTTAATGTTTTGTTATGTTGATTAATATCACTTGAATAGGTCTCCCCCTTGGCTTTAGAATCAACTTATCTTCCTTAAGAAGTAAGTTGTATTATCTTAGTTCTAAGTTCTTTATCCATTAGGTTTAGAAACCTCATTAACCATAGGATCTCCCATGTAAATAAATCAACAAAATTAGGGTTGTGTCTTAGTCCCCATTAGATTTTCCCTTTTGCAATTTGAGTCATTCTTTCTCATCTTATGAAGAAAAGCAATAAAACACTTAATGAAAACCGAACATTCTTGTACGACACGAGACTTTGTTGCGGGGTGTTTATACGCGTCCTGTTTCGGGGTGAGGTATAAATACTCACCGCGATGGATAGGTCTTAGTATGAGAATGTTCACAAACAAATTCAAAACACTTCTCTTAAAAGACACAAAAACAAATAACAAGCGACTATCCTGCAGGAACTTCTTTTCTCATCTCATTCATTCTGAACGCGAACTCGCTACGACTTGTCTCGCTTGCAAGACGGTAAATGCACTCATACCAGACGAGCCTGCAACACCTGAGCATAGGCATACGCAGTTCCAATCATAAAAAACACAAACAAAAAGTTCCCGCCTTAGTTAGGCGAACTACGTCGACTCTGATCCTCATTATCCCGATGAGGTACGTAGGCAGCGGGGTAGGGCCCGTTCGAGCACACTCTTTATTTTCCCTACATTTCCCCCTTTTATTCACAATCTTTATTTTCCCTACATTTTCCCTCTTTTATTTCCATTTTTTCAATTCCATTTCTTTCCTCATTTCCATTCCATTCCAGATAGCCATTCCTTTATTCAAACAACATATTATTTCTCACCCTTTGAAAACAGACTTATAAGCATGGATTTCGTCAGGTACGGAGGACAGATTGGGGTGCTAATACCTTCTTAATTCGTAACCGACTCCCGGACCCAGATCTTTGGTTCGCAAGGCCTCGTACTTTTCCTTCTTCCTTAGGTTTGTGCAACATTTCCTTTCCCATTCCTTCGGGATAAAAATGTCTGGATGGCGACTCTACCTTTTCCGCGCCACTTTCGCGTTTGTACTAGGATGAAAATCCCGGGAGCGACAGCTGGCGACTCTGCTGGGGACTAACCTGATTCTTCTGGTTTCCCTTGTAGAGTCAATCCTAGTGCCTGTTTGGTTTTGTTTCTTTGGGTGTTTATATGTTTGTTGTTTAGTTTGGCTTTACTGTTTTATTTACAGTTTACTTTACAGCTTTACTTTACCGCATTTATTTACCGCTTTCTGTATTTATTTTCCATGCATCATATTATATTGGACTGTCTGGCTGTGCTGGTTTTCATTTTTTCTGTGGGTTGGGAATTATTGTGAGATAAGCCAACTACCCGACTTAAGTGCACTATAGGATTAGCGTGGACACGTTGTGCTCGCATGGTTACATGATGAGTGGCAATGTGTTCCACACCCAGATTGCGACCGTCTCAAGACTATTCTGTGTAGGGGTTCTTCTCCACTTCAGGGTACAACCTTGATAGTTATGTGCATCTAGTGACCGATCTTCGAGGACCCTAATGGAAACACCCCTCTCCAGTGATGACAGTGGCAGACCACATTTGTTGGAAAACCCACTTGCATCCGAGGGTCCATTGGGAACTCACATAGGATGGCCCGGTTCTCTCATAGGAATTCAGTTAAAGCAAACTGTTCGTATGACGGTAGTATTGTACCCTTCGGGATGAATGTACTATTATTTCTCGATTCAGTGCTTGAAGCTGGAGACTTGTGAGGGATGCTTGTTTTTTCGGACTCAACTGAGGCCTCCCTGAGTATTACATAATGCCAAACCGATTCCCTGATTTGGTCATGAGCCATTTCTCGGAAATGGTGAACGTATTATTGCTATTCGGCTTTGAGAGTCCGTGATGTTGACCCGAGTAGCACACCCGTGAGATTGGGAGGGGTTTACAAGTTTGCAGGAACCCTAATACCTTCAGCATACCCGCTTTGCCTTTGGTTCAGTTTTGTGATCTGGATTTCTGGTTCTAAGATATGGGTCCCGGTTCAGAGGGATTGTTATTGTGATATATGGATTTTGAGACCTTGCATCGACACCTGATTATATGATTGGCACATCACAGACACTTCACTGATCACATGCCTTGCCTTGCATAAACATCATATCATCATTAATCATTTGTGTTTCTTTTATTCTCAGGGTCTGCATTACTCCCGGTTCCTGGTCATATCATTGCTTCAGAATGGAAGACGTCAGAAAGAGAACTATGCATACAAATTCTTTGATACCAAGATGGACCTGATTAACCAATTGGTGTCTCTGATTACCCCGGGTCATTTGGGTTACTTCAAGGAAAAGTATGGGGATATTCTGGATTTGGTATTCAACTTGGATAGCTCTCAAAGAAGCGCCATTCACACTTTGTTGCAGTATTGCGATCCACGGCTCAGGTGTTTCACATTTCATGACTTTCAGTTAGGTCCTTTGCTGGAAGAGTATGCTGAGATTATATGGAGTGTCAATCAAGGATCAGATTCCTTTCAACTCAGAGATGACAAGACCGACTCATGCTGACATCGCCAATGCTCTTTATTTGAGCCCATCAGAGGTATCTGCTAATCTGGTTGCCACCAAGGCAGGAGTACTTGGTTTTCCCTTAGAGTTTCTGGTCATAAGAGTTGAAGAATGTGCCATGGAAAAGCAGTGGAATTCAGTTTGCGCTATCTTGGCATTATCTGTGTATGGGATAGTTTTGTTTGCTGATATGGACAAGTTTGTAGACATAAATGCTATTCATTTGTTTGTGTTGAAGAATCTGGTGCCCACTCTCCTAGGTGACTTGTATTATTCAGTGCACTATAAGAATGAGAAGAAGCGAGGAGGTCTGGTTAGATGTTGTGCTTCTTTATTCTACAAGTGGGTTATGAGACACTTGCCTACTACTGAGAGTTTTACTGATCCTAATACTAATTGGGCCCAGAAGCTAAGTACTTTTTCTGCTAGAGATATCAGGTGGTTTACTTTGAGGTTGAAAGGAAATAGTTTCATTACCAGTTGTGGAAGTTACCTTAATGTGCCTTTGTTGGGAGTATCATGAGGTATCAACTACAATCCCATTCTCTTAAGAAGACAATTAGGGTATGCGCTCAAGGAGATTCCTAATGAATCTGAATTATTCCAAACTTTTTACTTCCCGGTGAAAGACAATCTTCCGTTGGTCAGAAAAGTTGCAGGTTCTTGGAAGGTGATCAAAAGAAAGGATACGACATGCCTAGGCAAGAGAAACAACCGGATGTTCCATGAATTTGAAGCTTGGATAAAGGAGGAGGTTCAAATGACTCTAGTCCCTTTTTCTGTACCAACTCCGCCTCCAGCAACGGTGCCTTTAGAAGATTATCAGAAGTTGGAATCAAGAGGCTTATAATTCTTGTCAGAAATTGATGAATCAGAACCGTCAGTTAGAAGATAGAGCTATACAGGCTGAGGAAACAGTTCGTCTCAAGCAGAAGGACTTCGAAGAGAGAGAGCCTTACTTCAAGAAAAAGGGGTTAGCTGAGACTCACAAGGCGGCCCAGCGCCGGAAAGAAAAGAAAGACCTAAATGAAGCCAATGAAGCTGTTACATTATGGCAAGAAAAATGGGAAGACAATTTGAAGAAGCAAAGGGAGTTGGATGCTGTCAGACCCTAATTTTTGACCTAAGATTTTTCGCATCTCATCTGCATTTGCATACAAACAAGATCACTCACTGGTTCGTTTATCCTTTTCAGGTGCAGGTCTATGCTTTGCAGAGGATCACCTTGTTTAATTTCTGTTATCTGTTCATATTTTATTGACTTCTAACCCAAATACAAAAAAAATATGTTGCAGTTGCTTCTTCTTCTTCTGTGTTGCAGGATTTCAAAGACAGGGCTGTGATTCCAATTCATATGCGTTTGTTCAGTCACGATTTGATTCAGATGGACGTTTGACCTAATCTTGGTCAAACTATCAAAAGATTGTTCAACTGCAAGTTGTGTGTGCCAGTGGTCTGTTTCTCAGAATGTGCATATTCAAAAGTTCAAGACTGTGTTATGTGCGAAGTCATCAGTTATCAGGCGGTATTCTGTGTGAAGTTTGTTTTGAATTTGTAAGTTTATCAGTTCATCAGTGATTCATCTGAGGATTTATTTTCTTCAGTATGAATTCAAGTTATCAGGACAATGTTCAGACAGATTGCAAGTGTTTGTGGCTTAAGTGGCAAGTTATTCAATGGCTCATGTTTGGCTGTATTCATCATTATCAGTAGCTTGTAAAAAAATATCAAAAGAGGGTTGTGGGCTTAAGACCAAATTTCCTATCCATTCTCATCCATCTACAAAATATATCCATCATCCATCTGTCAACTAAACCATTTCTCTTTTCCAATTTTTGATTATCCATTTCTATCCATTTTAATATTCGATTCATAAACCATCTATTTCGATTATCCAAATCATTTTTTTAAACCATTTCCAATCATCATTTTTTACTTCATTACCCATTTATATTTCTTTTTATCCATTTTTTTATATAACATTTCTAGTTTTTTTTTTAATTCATATACTATTTTTATTACCCACAATTTTCTACAAAAAAATTTTATCAAAAAAAATATATTAGCCCATTTTTTTTAGGACTTCTTAGTGTCTATACAAAAAAGAATTGGAAAAATTAATTAAACAAAAAATTTCTTCAGCCCACTTTGGGCCCACCCCTTCAAACATTTTCTCAATCAAACATTGACTTCGGTCATGTGCTTTTACCTTTTCATTTCATTTCTTTAAATAAATGCTAAACCATATAAGCATATCGGAACTTCTTTCTCAAAAACCTTAAAACATTCACAACTCATTCAATTGTTTTGGTGCCCTCGTGCACGTTTTCTTTTAACCTTTTTTTATGTTTAGATATGATTCATCTTTTCTAGCGGAATTATTCGCTATAGGATGACGATTTATCTTTACATTTTAAAATCAATTCAACTCATTTGCCTTTTCATAATTTGTACCACGAACTACGGGGTTTTGATCTCGCATTGCACTTTGTGGGTACGTAGGCATGAGACGTTCGTCTCTTCAAACACCAAAATCTTAAAAAACATTCTTCTTCTCATCTCCTCAATCTTTTTTTCAAGCAAACCATTTCAAACCAAAATTGCTGTAAACATTTCAAAGGGTTCCCGTGGAGTACCACGGACAAGTCGGGTGCTTAAAACCTTCCCGATTTGTAACTAATCCCCGTACCCATTCTCTGTTTGATTCTTTTAGCTTTTTAGCTTTTAAGATTCTTTATGGTTTTGTTCGTTCTTTTACATTTTTCCTTTTGGAAATAAATAAAAGCGCGGTGGTGACTCTGTGTATATCGAGTTAAGTTAATCAATAGCTTACACTCATGATTTTACCGCTACAGAAAAGTGGCGACTCTGCTGGGGAGTCAATCTCTAAGTGGATTCGGCCTACTTTTATTTGTTTACTGCTTTAGTTTGATATGCTTGTTACTTGGTTGTTCTGTTTTGGTGATCCTCAGTGAGATAGATTCTAACCCGGATCTGAGTGGAACTTATGATAGGACGGCGATATTCGAAGCGATATGCGATGGAGTAGTCCAAAGCAATATCAATTTGATAATCTCCACTCGGTTAGGCTCTCTTGGACTATCAATGTCATGACGAGTAATCTTACGTGGCATTATTTTCTGACCTTGAGCTGATCATACTGAGGACTGTAGAACCCTTAACCAATCTAAGCCAATTTAGGACCGTAGTGCGGAAACTATCTGGGTGTAAACCTAAGGTGGTTGTCACGCGATACTACACTCGGACGAGGTCTATTTTAAGAATGTTATCGATTGGGGAGTAATCCAACGTACCGATGATATTCTAAAGATGGTTGTTAACTTCGGGAACCTCTATTAGCACCCTTCTGATTTTTGCAGGTACAATGAAGACAAACCTTAGTACTTACCTGTGTGGGTTGGTGTTCTGTTACCATGACTCCATGCTCGTGATTCGAACCTTTGAACCTGAGTGCTTTGTGTGATCTTGTTTGTGTTTGTTGCATCTACATATTCATCATGATCATCGTCACAACCATTTTTCAAGGAAAATAATTCCGATTATTGCAAATATTGGAAAAAGTAAATATTCCTTTTTGTCAAGATTTTTTCATGACAATATTCTCGATGTTGATCATGTTTGCAATAATCGAGTTGTTTTTCTGAAAATGGAAGTGAACATTGCATATCATTTCATCCTCGCATATTCTTGCGTTCATCCGAGTTGTGTGGGAACTCATCCCGGTTGTTTCTTTCCTCAGTTGTCTGTTGATCCGTCAAGCTGACTCCTCACCACAGATACAGTACTAGAGCTGCTAACAGACGAAGAGCTATCAGATTGAGAATGGAACATCAAGAACAGCATAACATGGAAGTCCGAATGGAGATTGATGAGTTGAAGGCCGGTATGACCAGGCTCACTGAAATGATGCAAGTTTTGATTGCTCGAGGTGAACCACCTCAAAGGACTGTTATCTCTGAAGTTCTTACTGATGTTGTTGATCCTCCTGTTATTCAGCAACCGGCTTCTACTTGGCTAGAATATGGGTTACCTCCGGATTATGTGCCAGTTTCTGCTACTGCTCAGATTGGTGGTCCATCTGTTGTGCCAGTCTTCTCAGCTCCGACTTTTGTCGAACCTCAACCTGTTGTGCATGCTACTGCTCAGACTACTTATCAGAATTCTCCTTTCTTGTACCAAGCTGCTGGTCAACAAGCTGAAAGTCAGGGTGAGCCTGGATATATGGATGTAGTTAGAGAGCAATGTTTGACTCTTGAGAAGAGGGTAAGAAGTCTAGAAGGAAAATATGTCTTTGGTTCTGCTGCAATAGACATGTGTTTGGTTTCCGACTTGGTTCTTCCTGATAAATTCAAAGTTCCTGTATTCAAGAAATACAATGGTCATACTTGTCCAAAGATTCATCTTCCGATGTATTGTCGCAAAATGGTTGCGCATGCTAAGGATGACAAATTGCTTATTCACTGTTTTCAAGATAGTTTGAGTGGTGCTTCTATGAAGTGGTATGTTGGACTTGAGAAGAGTCACATTCGAAGCTGGAAAGATTTATCTGATGCTTTTGTAAGACAGTATAAGTACAATCTGGACATGGCGCCTGACCGTCGTCAACTTCAAAACATGTCACAGAAAGAGAAAGAATCGTTCAAAGAGTATGCTCAACGTTGGAGAGAGCTAGCTGCTCAAGTTGAACCACCTTTGCCTGAAAAGGAATTAATTGGTTTGTTCATGGACACACTTCAACCGTTCTTTTGGGAGAAAATGGTAGGAAGTGTCTCATCTAGTTTTTCTGACCTAGTCACTATTGGAGAAAGACTAGAGGAAGGTATCAAGAAAGGTAAGATTACCAATTCTGAAGCTCCTAATGCTACAAGAAAGTCTTTTGGGAATCCTCACAAGAGAAGAGATGGTGATGCTTATGCTGTTTCAACCGAGAGGAGGCCTTATCGCCCACAACAACGATATGTTCAACCATACGTAGCTGCAGTTGCTCCTGTTGTTAAAACTCAACCTGCTCAAACTCAAGTTCAAGGTCAAGCTCGACCAGCTCAAGCTCAAGTTCAGATTCGAGCTCAAGCTCAGGTTCCTCATCCTGCTGTTGGAAAAAATTAGTATCGCAATAGGCCAAACTTTGATCCTATTCTGATGTCTTACACTGAATTGTTTCCCTCCTTGATTGAGAAAGGTTTAATTACCACTAGGCCTCTGCCTCCTGTTCCAAATCCTCTGCCAGTTGGTTATAGATCAGATCTTCGCTGCGAGTTTCATCAAGGTGGAACTGGTCATGACTTGGAGCATTGCTTTGCACTGAAGGCTAAAGTGCAAGAACTTATCAGGAACAACATCCTTTACTTTAATGACCTTAATCCCAATGTTATCAACAATCCTTTACCGAAACTTGGGAAGTGAATCTTCTAGAAGACTTCTACAGTCAAATTTTCTTCAAGGCCAGAATATCAGACGGGACAGCTCATCCTTGTTGTTGATGGATCACTGGGCCATTGTTTGTTCATGTTTGCAATTTTTCTTCAATCATATTAAGTTGTTTGCTTTTAAGCTTGTTTGTACTTTCATGTTGGTTTTAATGAAATGAGCATTACTTTGTTTTGATTCAATTTCATTTGCTATTTGCATCTTTATGCTTTGCATTTCAAGTTCATTTATCTTTTCTCAAAAGTTTTACAATGATTGGAGGGAGGATGACGAAAACGAGATACCCATAATTTTTGTTGGTATACTTTCAATTGAGACTTGGTTGATGATATATAGGCATTGTTTAAAATCCTATACACTGGAGAAATAAGGAAGTTAATCCTTGTCAACCCCTTTGAGCCTTGAAGTTGGAGTTTCTTTCTATTCGGAAAAACCCTCAATTTTAACTCGGGGATGGGTAGTTTTCAATTAATTCGAATGTGCATTCAAGTACAAGAGAATCATTCAAGACACCTTTCAACAAAGGTTGCAATCTCAAGCTTTCCTTCATACACATCAAGAAGGGTTGAAGATGTTTCTCAATTCAAAAGTCAATGATGGTTCATCGTAATCATTAAGCCATGCAGTCATTATCTTTCAAAAAAAATGATATTGAAAAATTATTGAAAATATTAAAGCCCGCTAAGTCAAAACCTATGAAGGAGACTTAGGCAAAAACCTAGGGCATCCCGCTGGCTGTAAGTTCAAATGACACAGTTCAGGAAAAAGCTAGGGATAATAAAAGGAAATATTTGTCAAGAGATCATCAAGATCCTCAGCAAAATCAAGTTGATTTGGCTAAAGTCCTCACTGTAAATAACAAAAGGAAGATGTGACTGCTATCTCAAAATCCTTTGGCTTATGAACCATCTTCATCTGTGCAATCCCAAATGTTTTAGAACTTGAATGCATAGATTGAATTAATTGAATGTAGGACTGGAGTTCATCACGAAGTTGGGTTGGGTACAAATAAACTTTGAGCCTATATCCTTTGTTTCATAAACCGTGAACCAGACCACGTTACAACCTTCAAAAGTCCTAATTAAATCCAGGTTTCTTTTGAAAAGCATACTACAATGAGGTTGCGTAAACTGACTCCCAAGTTCTTTACCAATCATTTGTTTTCTTACCTTGCTGTATCTTTAATGTTGTCTCAATCGCCGTGTTTTGACAGTGTTTTCATTTACTTTACATCAATAAATTTCATTCAAAAATGATTCTTGATTTCAAACTTTGCATTGAACTTTCCATTAAAATTACCAGGTTAGTACAAACATTTTTATTTGCAAATAAAATTTCCTCATCAAGGAATTTTCAAACAGTTGAGAAACTTGGTCAGTGATCTTATCAGGGGCAAGTTTCCTAGGTCCTGTGGTTCAAGATGTTGTTGCTTTGTGCAAGTTGTTCTCAGATTTGATTAGTCAGAAGATTCTCTGCAAGTTACATGTTGGGTTATTTTCTCAAGGGTTGAGGCCATGATCAGTTTATTTTCTCAACATTTTCTCAAGAACTGAAGCCATGATCAGTCTATTCTTCTCAATAGTTATCTTGAAGATCTGATTATTTTCTCCAGCAGTAGTTGAGAACTGAATCCATTATCAGTTTACCTTCATCAGTCATTGAACTTGGGGAAAATTTTTCTTCAAGAATCCCCAAGCAGTTGTGCATGACTTCTCTCAAACAGATTTTTCAACTTGGTACAGTTTACTGGTGTGACAGAGATTTGTTCAGCAGTAGCATCTCTATATTCGAGCAGAATGGCAGTGATTTCTGTGTTGAGGAATCAGTCTTCTATCCTTTTTCACTCCTCTAAGAGTCTAAACTGGTTGTCAGCATTTTCTCTCATATTATTTCCTTGGGAGTGTTATTCCCCAGTCTTGTTTATGTTTGCATATTTGAGTGTTTTAGTCCTCATTATGCGTTTTCTCGGGTGTGTTATTCCCCAGTTTTGTTTACCTTTGCATATTTGAGTGTTTTAGTCCTCATTATGCGTTTTCTCGGGTGTGTTATTCCCCAGTTTTGTTTACCTTTGCATATTTGAGTGTTTTAGTCCTCATTATGCATGTTCTTGGGTGGTTTAGTCCCCATTTTCGTAAATGTCTTCATACTGAGTGTTTTAGTCCTCATATGCATTTCTCGAGGTCTTGTTGTTTTCAACTTCTTACCTTTTTGGTCAAAGTCCAATTTACTTGGCACTTGTCTGTCTCTTCTTAACTTTTCCTTCACCTACTTGTGGTGTCTTCTCAGATATTACACCCTTTTATCCGATTGCCATTCTCGGATGTCCATAGTGAGGTCATCATTGATCTGATGTACTGTCCCGGACCTTTTCCCATCTCATTCAGTTCTGTTCCTGAATGTTGTAATTCACATTTTATCTGATTTCCATTCTCAGATGTTGTGATCATTTCCATTCCGATTGCCATTCTCGGATCTCCATAGTGAAGTCATCATTGATTTGATGTACTGTCCCGAACCTTTTTCCCATTTCATTCAGTTATGTTCCTGAATGTTGTGCTTTGCATTTCATCTGATTGCCATTCTCAGATGTTGTGATCACTTGCCTTTCGATTGCCATTCTCGGATTTTCATGTTGGAATCATCTTTGAGTTGATGTGTTTTCCCGAAATTCTCCCATTTTATTCAGTGTTGTTCCTGAATGTTGAAATTCACATTTTATCTGATTGCCATTCTCAGATGTTGTGTTTACCTTATCCGACTGCCATTCTCGGATATCCCTATTAAAGTCAGTAATGTCATCTATGGATGCTCTGATGAACTGTTTCGGGACTTTTTCTCACTTCATTCAGTGCCATTCCTGGATGTTGTGATGTTTTCTATCCAATTGCCGTTCTTGGACATTTTCGTCTCAGCTGAACCATGTGTTGGTCTCTAGCATGTTGATTTTTCCCTGTCGGAGTTTTATGCTCCTTATCCCCAGCGGTTATTCTTTTTCATGTGTCGTCCTGTACCTCACAGTTTTTCTCTACATTTCATATCATCTCATAAATTTTCTCATAATTTTTTCATATTCTTTCATAAACAGTTTCATATGCTTCATATCATTTCCATATCACCCTCGTATCATTTCATATTATTCATTTCGTTTCATATCGTTTCATTTCATTACATTCCAGTTTTTGGCATCTTAGGATCAAAAATTGGGTTTTTTAATATTTAAGTATCTTCCATCTTGTCGAAACGAAGATTTCAATCTTCATTATCTCTGGATTGAAGAAACTTAAATAGGGGCATCTGTCAGACCCTAATTTTTGACCTATGATTTTTCGCATCTCATCTGCATTTGCATACAAACAAGATCACGTATTGGTTCGTTTATCCTTTTCAGGTGCAGGTCTATGCTTTGAAGAGGATCACCTTGTTTAATTTCTGTTATCTGTTCATATTTTACTGACTTCTAACCCAAATACAAAAAAAATATGTTGCAGTTGATTCTTCTTCTTCTGTGTTGCAGGATTTCAAAGACAGGGCTGTGATTCCAATTCATATGCGTTTGTTCAGTCACGATTTGATTCAGATGGACGTTTGACCTAATCTTGGTCAAACTATCAAAAGATTGTTCAACTGCAAGTTGTGTGTGCCAGTGGTTTGTTTCTCA
This sequence comes from Lathyrus aphaca, assembly GCA_963966055.1. Taxonomy (NCBI): domain Eukaryota; kingdom Viridiplantae; phylum Streptophyta; class Magnoliopsida; order Fabales; family Fabaceae; genus Lathyrus; species Lathyrus aphaca. The sequence goes on along the minus strand of OZ014519.1, from coordinate 391,646,579 downwards.
GACTGTGCGTATTCAAAAGTTCAAGACTGTGTTATGTGCGAAGTCATCAGTTATCAGGCGGTATTCTGTGTGAAGTTTGTTTTGAATTTGCAAGTTTATCAGTTCATCAGTGATTCATCTGAGGATTTATTTTCCTCAGTATGAATTCAAGTTATCAGGACAATGTTCAGACAGATTGCAAGTGTTTGTGGCTTAAGTGGCAAGTTATTCAATGGCTCATGTTTGGCTGTATTCATCATTATCAGTAGCTTGTAAAAAAATATCAAAAGAGGGTTGTGGGCTTAAGACCAAATTTCCTATCCATTCTCATCCATCTACAAAATATATCCATCATCCATCTGTCAACTAAACCATTTCTCTTTTCCAATTTTTGATTATCCATTTCTATCCATTTTAATATTCGATTCATAAACCATCTATTTCGATTATCCAAATCATTTTTTTAAACCATTTCCAATCATCATTTTTTACTTCATTACCCATTTATATTTCTTTTTATCCATTTTTTATATAACATTTCTAGTTTTTTTTAATTCATATACTATTTTTATTACCCACAATTTTCTACAAAAAATTTTTATCAAAAAAAATATATTAGCCCATTTTTTTTAGGACTTCTTAGTGTCTATACAAAAAAGAATTGGAAAAATTAATTAAACAAAAAATTTCTTCAGCCCACTTTGGGCCCACCCCTTCAAACATTTTCTCAATCAAACCTTGACTTCGGTCATGTGCTTTTACCTTTTCATTTCATTTCTTTAAATAAATGCTAAACCACATAAGCATATCGGAACTTCTTTCTCAAAAACCTTAAAACATTCACAACTCATTCAATTGTTTTGGTGCCCTCGTGCACGTTTTCTTTTAACCTTTTTTTATGTTTAGATATGATTCATCTTTTCTAGCGGAATTATTCGCTAAAGGACGACGACTTATCTTTACATTTTAAAATCAATTCAACTCATTTGCCTTTTCACAATTTGTACCACGAACTACGGGGTTTTGATCTCGCATTGCACTTTGTGGGTACGTAGGCATGAGACGTTCGTCTCTTCAAACACCAAAATCTTAAAAAACATTCTTCTTCTCATCTCCTCAATCTTTTTTTCAAGCAAACCATTTCAAACCAAAAATGCAGTAAACATTTCAAAGGGTTCCCGTGGAGTACCATGGACAAGTCGGTTGCTTAAAACCTTCCCGATTTGTAACCAATCCCCGTACCCATTCTTTGTTTGATTCTTTTAGCTTTTAAGCTTTTAAGATTCTTTAAGGTTTTGTTCGTTCTTTTGCCTTTTTCCTTTTGGAAATAAATAAAAGCGCGGTGGCGACTCTATGTATATCGAGTTAAGTTAATCAATAGCTTACACTCATGATTTTACCGCTTCAGATGCCAAGCATAAGCTGGAGATCAAGAGTCTTCAGGATTCCTTGGATGGACAGAGAGAGCTACTTCAGAAGGCTTATCACCAAGAGAAGGGTTGTCTCCAATGTTTAGCAGAAAGCCAACAAGCATTAAAAGAAGTTCAAAAGGAAATAGAAGTCTTGAAATTGAAAGCTGATGTGAAGAGGTCAAAGGCCGAGCCGGGTCCAAGCAAAGAGAATGAGACAACTTTCTTGCAGCAGATTAAAGAGTTATATGCTTCCTTTGATACGTGGGACCTCCTCATCCAGAGACTCATCCAGGAGCCTGATCATCCGGATATCGTTCAGTTGTTCCAGAATGTCAAGCGCCTTAGCTGGAGGCTGCAAGACTTAGAGTTCCCTAGAGTTTAGTTTCATGTTATTGTATTTGGATTACCCACAGGCATGTTGTGGGATACCTTTTATTTGATGTACTTTGTTGTTCTTTTGGTTGGCACCCTTCGGGGCTTTGTTATTTCAGACTTCAGTTTATGTGATTGAATTGTTTTGAATCTCTTGTTCGTTATTTGTTGCACCGACACGGGGTAATGAGCACCAATTCTCCACGGCCATCATTATATTTGAATATTTCTTGGGTCTTCTTCCCAATTATTATTCTCTTAATGCCAGGACCGGAAACAGGGAAAGACTTGGGAATAAAAGGAACACATTGCATTGCATACGCATCATTTGCATTTCTTCTTTGTTTTTGCAGGTTTTTCTACAGGATGCTTAATTTATCTGTGTTTCAGGAAAAGATTGCGAGAGCTGCCAAGACCCGGCATCTCCGACAAGATATCCCACATCGCTACACAACTCGCAGTAATCAGAGGACAGTCATGGATGCTATGCAAACAGAGCTTAATGAGTTTCGCACCAGAATGGCAGAGTTCATGACCATGATGCAAGGGATGGCTCAGGGACAACAAGAGTTAAGGAATGCAATTCAAGGGCTCAACCCTCCTCATATTAATATTCATGTGGCCACTTCTGACGGGCAAGGGGCTCCTCCCAACACCAGCAATGGCCCAGGTGGACCTCATATTCCAGAACCAGGCATGGCAATTTTCGTTCCGGTACAAGACAGGCAGGAGGATCAATTCCCTTATTTCAACAATGACATGGGGTTCGTTGGAGAAGGAAATCTCAATGATTTTTTTGGTGCTTGCTGAGAAACTCAAAGCCCTCGAATGTAGGGATACTTTGGGGATTGATGTGTCTGACATGGGTCTAGTCCCCGGGGTGGTTATTCCTCACAAATTCAGGCCGCCAACTTTTGACAAGTACAATGGTAGTTCCTGCCCAAAGACTCACTTGCAGGCATTCTATCGGAAGATCGCTGCCCATACTCGGGATGAAAAACTCTGGATGTACTACTTCCAGGATAGTCTCTCCGGAGGGTCCTTGGAATGGTATATGAAGCTAGAGAGAAGTTCGGTAAGAAACTGGAAGGAATTGGGAGAAGCATTCCTCAAGTAGTATCAGTATAATATCGACATGGCGCCCAGTCGCACCCAACTTCAGAGTTTGACTAAGAGGAGCTCAGAGAGTTTCAAAGATTACGCACAAAGGTGGCGTGAAGTAGCCGCTCGAGTGCAACCAACTTTGTTGGAGAGAGAAATGGTTGACCTGTTCCTGGATACCCTCCCTAGGCATTTCATGGAAAGGCTAGCTGGATGTTCTTCAAGTGGATTTTCGGATATCATCTAGACTGCCGAGAGGATAGAAAGTTGGCTCAAACAAGGGAAGATTCAGAACGGAGGTGCTTCAAGTTCTGGTATTAAGAAACCCTTCGTGAAAAGAAGAGAGGGAGAGACCGGTGCAGTGTACGCGCAGAGGGGAGTGATCAACAGAGGATTTTATCAGCAAGTGGCCCCTGTCACTATCGCAACTCCACCTGTTCAACAGCAAATCCAACCACTACAGCCGCAACGCTCGCAAGGGTATCAGCAAAGAGCTCCTCGTTCATATTACCCTCAGAGACCCAAGGAAAGACATTTCGAAGCTCCGCCGATGTCCTATTCACAGCTTTTGAAGAATCTTCTACAACTTCAGATGATCCAACTCCGAACTCTTCAACCCCCGAAGCCAGGCCAGATCCCCGAAGGTTATGATTCAAATGCCAGATGTGAATTTCATTCCGGAGCTCCCAGACATACCACAGAGAACTGTAAAGCACTGGAGCATGTTGTTCAAGACCTACTGGATAATAAAGCAATTAAATTTACTCCTACTCCTAATGTGATTCAGAACCCCATGCCTCCTCACAGAGGTACGGTTGGGGAAGTGGATGAAGGGGAGAACCTGAACTTGGTATGTAATGTCAACGACTTGCAGACTTCGTTAATTGTTGTTAAAGTTTGCTTGTCAAAGAAAGGTATCTTTCCTGGATGTGAAGAAGATTGTCCAGAATGTGCTGAAGCTACAAATGGTTGTGAGAAGTTAAAGGCGTGAATCCAAAATATGATTAATGAGGGAATGTTATAGTTTGACAAGGTTGTAAGAGAAAGCGAAGTCTCCACAGTAACTATCTTCTACGATCCATCTCAAGTTCCTTCACGGGCCAGAGCGGCACCGATAACCATCACCACAGCAGGACCCGTAATGTATCAAAGTGATAGAGCTATTCCTTGGAATTATGGTGGTGAAGTATACTGTAATGGCCAGAAGCAAGAGTTGGCCACGTCTAGTACAACCCCAGCTCAAGTAGAGAATGTTGGAGTGGGGGGCTTTACTAGAAGTGGAAGGTTGTTTGTGCCGGAAACACTAAGAAATAATGTGATACCACCCAGAGACACTGCGAAGCCCAGGCTAGAGCAAGAGGGAAGCAACCAGCAGTTGTCAATGATCCTGCACCAGCAACTGATCCAGACCTTACCTTTGATAAAGAAGCTGCAGAATTTCTGAGGATTATCAAAAAGAGCGACTACAAGATTGTGGACCATCTACAGCAGACGCCGTCAAAGGTTTCCATCTTGTCCTTGATCATGTGTTCTGATTCTCACAGGAAGGCTCTCTTGAATATTCTGAACAAGGCGTACGTTCCTCAGGATATTTCGGTAAATCAGTTGGAAGCGGTGGTGTCCAGCGTCAATTCCACTCACGGATTGGGTTTCACAGACTTGGATTTAACTTCTGAGGGGTGTGCTCATAATCGGGCATTGCATATTTCTTTAGAATGTAAAGGTGCATTACTCTCTCATGTGTTGGTAGATACTGGATCGTCATTGAATGTCTTGCCTAAGAAAGCACTTATGAATTTGGATTATGATGGAGTGGTTCTAAAGCCCAGCGACCTAGTAGTTCGAGCATTTGATGGGTCAAGGAGATCGGTGTTCGGAGATGTGGAGTTACCCATTAAAGTAGGTCCACAGATCTTCAATACCACGTTCTATGTAATGGATATCCAGCCTGCATACAATTGTTTACTCGGAAGACCTTGGATACATTCAGCAGGAGCAGTATCGTCCACACTCCATCAGAAGTTAAAGTTTGTCTGGGAGGGTCAAATTGTAACTGTTAGTGGGGAAGAAGATATTTTCGTTAGTCATCTAGCTTCATTCAAATATGTGGAGATGGATGGAAAAATAGTTGAGACCCCATGTCAGGCTTTTGAGCCCTTGAAGTCTGAGCAAGCATCTGCAGTGGCAGCTTCTCCTGAAGAACTGAAGAAGGGGGTTTCCATAGCCTCTTATAAGCAAGTTCTTGAATTGGTAGAATCTGGGGTACGAGAAGGCTGGGGCAGTCCAATAGAAGTGCCGGAGAAGAAAGATATGTTCGGAATTGGCTATCATCCTGGGAAGTCATCGTCTGAACCAAGTGCTAAAGGTTGTCAGAGCCCGGTCACTTTCACGAGTGCGGGAGTGGTAGACTACGGAAATATCAGTGTTGTGCAGGATGACACATTCGATAGTGATTGTGACCTAGATGAATGGATCAGGCCTGCCGTTCCAGGAACTTAGCTTAGCAACTGGACATCAGAAAGGCTAATTTCGGTCACCTCTTTCAAAGAGTAATATTTTTTGTTTCTGTTTTCCTGTAATTCAAGCACTATGTCTTGCCCGGGGCATAGTAGCTCTTTGTAAGGGTTCATTTGTTCTTAACACAATCATAAATAAAGCTGACGTTTCACATTCATTCATGTTGTTTTCTGTCTTTCATTTTTTGCTTTTGTTTTTCAAAAAGAAAGAAAAGTTTTAAAATGGCAATTTTCTCATTTTTCTCAAGTTGTTGCTAAAGCCTTGCATGAATCACCATTCATGCAGGTGCTTGTCACCGGATATTATCAATGACGACCCTGTTATGGCTGAGTATGACTTCGACAATCCAATTTATCAAGCCGATGAGGAAGGTGAAGAGGATTGCGAACTACCTGAAGAATTGGCCAGACTGCTTAAACAGGAGGAGAAGATGATTCAGCCGCACGAAGAAGCCGTCGAAGTAATAAACCTGGGTACTGAAGAAGACAAGAAAGAAGCCAAGATCGAAGCTGCATTAGAAGAATCTGTCAAGACTCGTTTGATTGCTATGCTTCGAGAGTATGTTGATGTCTTCGCATGGTCCTACCAAGATATGCCTGGTTTAGACACTGACATTGTGGTACACAAGCTGCCTCTCAGAGAAGATTATCCTCCAGTAAAGCAGAAGTTGAGGCGCACACGTCCAGACATGGCAATTAAAATAAAAGAAGAAGTACAAAAACAGTTTGATGTTGGTTTCTTGGCCGTGACCAGTTATCCTCTGTGGGTTGCCAACATTGTGTCGGTTCCAAAGAAAGACGGTAAAGTCAGGATGTGTGTGGACTACAGAGATTTGAATAGGGCCAGCCCCAAAGATGACTTCCCTCTACCTCACATAGATGTGCTTGTCGATAATACTGCTCAATTTTCCGTGTTTTCCTTCATGGACGGATTCTCTGGCTATAATCAGATTAAGATGGCTCCCGATGACATGGAAAAGACAACCTTCATCACTCCTTGGGGAACCTTCTGTTACAAGGTCATGCCATTTGGTTTGAAGAATGCAGGAGCCACTTATCAGCGGGCGGTGGTGACGCTATTTCACGACATGATTCATCATGAAATTGAGGTTTATGTTGATGATATGATAGAAAAATCCCAAACAGAGGAAGAGCACTTGGTTAATCTAGCAAAGTTGTTTGACAGACTTCGAATGTTCAGACTGAGGTTGAATCCAAATAAGTGTACCTTAGGGGTCCGTTCTAGCAAGTTACTCGGCTTCATTGTTAGTGAATGAGGAATCGAAGTTGATCCAGCCAAGGTGAAAGCTATTCAAGAGATGCCTGAGCCGAAGACTGAAAAGCAAGTGTGTGGTTTCTTAGGGAGACTAAACTACATTGCACGGTTTATTTCTCACCTAACGGCCACGTGTGAGCCCGTCTTTAAGCTTCTGAGGAAGAATCAGGCCATTAAATGGAACGAAGACTGCCAGCAAGCCTTTGACTGAATCAAAGAATACCTGTTGGAGCCTCCAATTCTTATGCCTCCAATGCCAGGGAGACCTTTGATTATGTATCTTACTGTGCTTGAAGGATCGATGGGATGTGTGCTGGGTCAACAGGACGAGTCTGGTCGAAAAGAGCACGCCATTTATTACCTTAGCAAAAAGTTTACCGATTGTGAGACGCGCTACTCACTACTCGAGAAAACTTGTTGCGCTTTGGCATGGGCTGCTCGCCGACTAAGACAGTACATGCTGACTCACACTACTCTCTTAATTTCCAAGATGGATCCTGTGAAATACATCTTTGAAAAGCCAGCTCTGACGGGAAGAGTAGCCCGGTGGCAGATGATATTAACGGAGTATGACATACAATACACTTCGCAAAAGGCAATTAAAGGAAGTCTGTTATCAGAATACTTGGCTCAGCAGCCAATCGATGATTATCAACCCATAAGGTTCGAGTTTCCGGATGAGGACATCATGTTCCTCCAGTCGAAATACTACGAAGAACCACTTCCGGAGGAGGGGCCAGACCCTGAATCCAAATGGAAGTTGATGTTTGACGGGGCTGTGAACATGAATGGAAGTGGAGTAGGTGTTGTTATCATCTCTCCATAAGGGGTCCATACACCTTTAGCTGCTCGATTGACTTTCGAATGCACTAACAATGAGGCAGAGTATGAGGCTTGTATCATGGGGATCGAAGAAGCAATCGACTTGCGAGTCAAAAACCTCTAGATCTTCGGAGATTGTTCCTCGGTGGTAAATCAAGTCAATGGCAAATGGCTGGTTCATCAACCTCATTTGCTCCCTTACAGAGATTATGTCAGGAGGCTGCTAACTTTCTTCACCAAAGTCAAGCTGAACTATATTCCTCGAGATGAAAACTAATTCGCCGATGCTCTAGCAACTTTATCGTCCATGATTAAAGTTTGTCAAGAGAATTTTGTGCCTCGAATTACGGTCTCCCGTCTTGAAAGACCCGCTTATGTCTTTGCAATAGATGATGGTGAAGATAACAAGCCTTGGTATCATGACATCAAACAATTCCTGAAAGCTCAAGAATACCCGGCTGGGGCATCTAGTAAGGATAAGAAGACCCTTAGAAGACTGGCAGGAGGTTTCTTCTTAAATCGAGATGGTGTGTTGAACAAGTGAAACTTCGACATGATTCTGCTTAGATGCGTGGATAGACACGAAGCAGACCTGTTGATGCAGGAGGTTCACGAAGGCTCCTTCGGTACCCATGCCGGAGGACATGCTATGGCCAAAAATTTTTTGAGGTCGAGGTACTATTGGATTACCATGGAATCTGATTGCTGTAAGTACTCCCGTAAATGCCACAAGTGTCAAATTTATGCCGACAAGGTCCATGTGCCTCCGAATCCGTTGAGTGTCATGTCTTCACCATGGTCGTTCGCTATGTGGGGCATCGATATTATTGGCAAGATTGAGCCGACAACTTCTAATGGTCATCGCTTCATCCTAGTTGCTATAGACTATTTCACGAAGTGGGTTGAAGCAACATCTTACACCAATGTCACTAAACAAATGGTCGCCCGATTTATTAAACGAGACATCATCTGCCGGTACGGAGTCCCTGAAAGGATCATTACTGATAATGGTTCTAATCTCAACAACAAGATGATGGCCGACTTGTGTCGAGACTTCAAAATAGAACATCAGAACTCTTCACCATATCGCCCGAAGATGAATGGCGCCGTCGAGGCGGCCAATAAGAACATCAAGAAGATTGTGCAGAAGATGGTTGTGACATACAAATACTGGCATGAGATGCTACCATTCGCGTTGCATGGGTATAGAACATCAGTACGTACTTCAACAGGGGCAACTCCGTTTTCACTGGTGTATGGTATGGAGGCAGTCCTACAAATTGAAGTGGAAATCCCCTCGTTGAGGTTGATGATGGACATTAAGCTAGACGAAGCTGAGTGGCTCCGATCCAGATATAATCAGTTGAGCCTCATTGAAGAGAAATGCCTAGCAGTTGTATGCCATGGGCAGTTGTATCAGCGACGAATGAAACAGGCTTTTGACAAGAAGGTGCGACCACAGAGGTACATGCCAGGTGACTTAGTGCTGAAAAGGATTCTTCCTCCTCTTAACGATCACAGGGGCAAGTGGACACCCAACTATGAAGGACCGTTCATGGTTAAAAAGGTTTTCTCAGGTGGAGCCTTGATGCTGACAACCATGGACGGAGAAGACTTCCAATCCCCTGTTAACGCAGATGCAGTAAGAAAATACTTCGTGTAAAAAGACCCGCTGGATAAAAACAGAATAAAGATCTAGGCAAAAATGGGCATCCCGGCGAGCCAAAAACAGAATAAAAGGCTCGGGCAAAAGTTAGGGAAATCTTGAACAAAATGTACACCCGCTGAGTTGAAAAGCCACATCGGACAACTAAGGCAAAAAAGGGTATCCCGGTGGATTGAAAACCTGAAAAGGAAATCCACGCAAAAGAGGGATTAACACGAACGACTGCAAACTGCGAGATCCATGACCTACATACAGTTGAGGCTATCCTAAGGGTTGAAGATCAGTTCACTTACTTTTTCTCAAGAGGCAGAGCGAGCGGAGCGTCTTGAAGACATACAAGTCATAATCGGGTTGGGACTTGATGAGATCCACTTCTCACATTGCCAGTAGGATAGTTTGTTTTCCTTTTTGGCTGTTTCCTCTTTCCAGGGAACTGCTTCCTTTGTATTGCCTATTCAGGGCCATTTTTCCAAATCAATAAAAATTCGACTTCAGTCAATTTGACTATCTTGCTTCTTGTTTTTGCTTTTTTCATCTAGCATTGGTTGATTGTGAAAACGTCTAGCAAATTGTGATTTACATTGTGTTGTGAACATATGAATGCTTTCTAACTCGTGCAGGAGGACAGAAACATTTAATACAACTCTGAAAGGGGGTCGAGATCCTTATCAGAAGATATCTTTGCATTTTCATTTGCATAATCATCATTACATTTGCATCCTCCAAAGCGTAGTATTTCCATCATTATGGAGCATTACGCCATAGGAAAATTCAAACATATGCATGCCAACATGGGCCCGTTTTGAGGTATATTACGAATATCTTCTCAACCTGAAGTACTCCGCACAGAGGATACCAACATCATTTTTCAGACATCCTTGTCTTTTCGAGTCAATGTTTGTCACTTATTTCGCGTCTTGTTTGGTACAACAGTGGCGTCACAGGTTCCCGTTTTGTACAACGGTCCTGTTTGCCTGGGCTCTCGTTTATGTACAATGATCCCGTTCCATCTTGTCCTATTTTCTTTGTTGTGTTTGGTTATTAGTCAAGGCTGGTATACCTTTGCGTCTCCATTCGAGGATGGTTTCGTGTTAGATCCGAGGATCTTTTGAATTGTCATTCGAGGATGGAATTTCTTTTCTTCAAGCCCTTCTGAGGTTGGTCTTGTTTGTTTTTGTTGTGGCTATTATTCGAGGATGATAGTCCACTTTTTGGGCTTATTGATCGAGGTCAGTTTGTCTCTTTTGCAAAGTCTGTCCGAGGTCAGCTTTGTGTTTGGTTACCAGTCGAGGCTGCTATACCTTTGTGTCTCCATTCGAGGATGGTTTCGTGTTAGATCAGAGAATCTTTTGAGAATTGTCATTCGAGGATGGCATTCTTTTCTTCAAGTCCTTCTGCGGTTGGTCTTGTTTGTTGTTATTGTGGCTATTATCCGAGGATGGTAGTCCACTTTTTGAGCTTATTGATCGAGGTCAGTTTGTCTCTTTTGCAAAGTTTGTCCGAGGTCAGCTTTGTGTTTGGTTACCAGTTGAGGCTGGTATACCTTTGCGTCTCCATTCGAGGATGGTTTCGTGTTAGATCCGAGGATCATTTGAGAATTGTCATTCGAGGATGGCATTCTTTTCTTCAAGTCCTTCTGCGGTTGGTCTTATTTGTTGTTGTTGTGGCTATTATTCGAGGATGGTAGTCCACTTTTTGAGCTTATTGATTGAGGTCAGTTTGTCTCTTTTGCAAAGTCTGTCCGAGGTCAGTCTTTGTTGTTGATGGCTATCGCCTGCGGCCGGTATACCATTGTATTAATATTCGAGGAGGGTTTAAGTACTGAATCCGAGGATCCCGTGTGAGTTGTCATTCGAGGATGGAATTCTTCCCAGCATATTTTATTACCCACAGTGTGCAAATTTCAAGGTTTATTCGAGTATTCAATTACTCCACCTTGAACGTCTAAAAGTTGTTGCCATCATCCATTCAAGTCTGCAGATGATTGAATAGGGGCGGCTGTAATACCTCAAAATTTGCCCTCATATTTATTCCCTTTACTGGCTTATCGTTTCGCGTTCATTTGCATTTCTCATTAGATTGTAACATCATGATCATGCATTTCATTGTTTCCCGAGGCATGTGATCAAGGCCCAGGGAAATTAGGGTTTCATACTTTATCTGTATCCGTCAGAGACTGAAATGGTGGAGAATATTCACTGGACGTTGATTCCATTTCAAATGCGGTTGTTCAGTTATGTTTCGATTCAGATAGGAGTTTGACCTAATTTTGGTCAAACTGTCAAAAGATCACTGCAATTGCAAGATTATTTTGGACCACTGGACTATTTCTTAGACAATGCATATTCAAAGATCATGTTTTCGTGTGCTGAGATTCATCCGTTTATCGAATAGTGTTTTGTGTGAAGTTTGGTTCAAATCTTCAGTTTATCAGTGATTCATCTGGATTCGAATGGTCGTGGCTTGTTTCAGATGATTCAAGGAGTTGTGACTAATCTGAAAAATATTCAGTGGCTCAGGAGTGGTCGTGTTTATAGATTTATGGAAAGATTTCAAAATAGGTTTTGGGCCAAGATCAAGATTTCGGTCATTGCTTTGTTCTCGTTGTTATAAACCACTCCTGATTATTCCATTCCATTTTCACCTTTCTACTTCAATACGTTTCCAACAATTCATCTTCATTTTCTTCACTTTTCCATTTATCTTTTGTCCGTAATCCATTTTGAACCATCTTTCAGTTTTCATAGCCCATGTCAAATTCATGTTTTCCCTTTGTCCATTTTGCACTATTTAAATTCAATGGTAATTTCGCTTTAGAACCATCACAAATTTCTACCAAAATAATAGAAAGCCAATTTCTTTTGTTTGCATCATAGTATCCAAATCACTAAACTAATTTCCAATTAGTCATCTTAAGTCCAAGTCCGTGTCCAATAAAATCCATTTATAATACCTCTTATTTCCGGTCAATATTCTTTTGAATTCCATATTTTATCAATTCCATGACCAATTTCTAAGCACACTTTAAAAGTTCGCAATTTTGTTGGCCCGTTTAAAGCCCATTAACACAATATGGTATTGTCATTTTTTGGAGTTCATGTATTATAACAAAGATTGATTTAAAAAAAAAAGGGGGGTCATGAACGGCCAAGCAATATGTGACACCCATGTTAATAAATCAAGCTAAGAAACCTTTTCCCTCATTTCTAGAAGAAACTGACTACACGGATGAGGATGTTCTTCTTCGGGAAGCGAAAGACGGAATTTTGAAACCAGCTTTTACAATCATAGTTGATCACAAGATGAGGCGTCTTTTATTGTTGATTTGTGGCACATATAGTATCAAGGATACACTAACAACTGTTACAGGAACGATGGTACCATTTCATCACACTGCAGTTCATCAGGGGGGAGTTAGTGATTTGGTTTTGGGATATGCACATTGTGGAATGGTTGCTGCTGCACGTTGGATTGCAAAGCTTGCAACTCCTTGTCTCCTTGATGCTCTTGGCCAATACCCAGATTATGAAGTTAAGATTGTAGGACACTCTTTGGGTGGAGGTACAACAGCGATTTTAACATATGTATTAAGAAAGCAAAAAAATATTATTACAGAAAAGCGGATACAAGGCTTAAGAAGGTTCAGTATTTGGTCGGGGACATAAACTCGCTTTACAAGAGTAGAAAAATAGCAGGAAATTATCATTTACACGGTTACAAAAAATTCCTATAAGCTATTTACAGAAAAGGAATCTGCATCAACATTAATCTCTGAGGTTCTCTTTACTCTTCTTCCATCGTCGCTTTCCTCCATCACGATCTTCGATCACCCTTCTTCAGCATGAGCAACTCTTCAAGATCTTTCAATCTCCAAAGGACTTCATCAAATCTCCATCAAGTTAAAACCTGCAAACATCAAGAAATCATGATTGATAATTCGATTCATACCCTATCAGAAGAAGACGCTGGAACATGAATTCAGTAGCAATAAGCAATTCAATGGCAATCCGAATTTCTCAAGAGATTCATACGGAAGGTCAAAAAAGAATAACGATTTCGATGATAGTTTCGGGGTGAAATCGAATTCAATAAAAAAAAGTGAGAACTGGAGTGTTATACCTTGTTGTGCTCATGCTTCGAATTTGGGCCGTACGACATCATTAATGAGGCAGTAGTGAGTAGCAGCAACATACTCTCCTCACCGATTTCCTCGACCTCACTTCTATTTTTAGTTTCAAGAAAAAGGGGGTCCTACAAGTGTAAAAAGAGAAACCGTCAAAGGTCTCAGCAACTTAACAGAATTCACTAACGAAATTTCTTAAAACTTGACTTCACATGCTACCTTGAACATTCTGCAATTTCCAATCTCCACCCTTCATTTTGCTTTAAGCCTGCATTTCCATCTGCATCAACAAAGGCAAATCGGACTTGAGTGAATACTAAAAAGAAGTGAAAACAAGGGATAACTGCTCATAACAGAAAGAAAATCATAACTGAATCCACAAAGCTCACAACTAATTCTAACTGAATTCCACAACTGAATCCTAACAGAAAAAGCTTCTAGAACCTCACCTGAATTTCTCATTACATAGTTTCCAATTCTGTATAAATGAGGGTTTCCATCTCTTCACCATTTTTTTGATCCTCTTCCACTCTTCTTCAACCCTCTCCCACAACTTCTCCTTCTTCTTCTTCCACACCTTCTTCATTTCTTCTCCAATCCACATCAATCTTTCATCAACCTTCATCAACCTGCAACATCCCAAGATCAGCATTTGATAATGGATCGCAACAACAATTGTAGTTTTGCAGGAAGGAAAAATTGCGTATGGAAGAAGAAGGTGGAACGTGAAGCAAAATCTAGATTACAAGAGAAATGCATACCTAAAGCAGATCCATTGGCTCCTTCATTATCCTTGAAGCACCATCAGAGCAATTACGACGGGAATGAAAACGCATTGGTATCACTTTCTTTAGCTTCGCAAAAAAAAAAGGATCACACCTACGAGCAAGTATCAACAATACTTCGCTCCAACCTGCAAGAACACAACATTGTGTAAAAAAATCATTGACAATCATTTTCATACAGCAACAGAGTCAAAACAAGGATTGCAAAAGAAGCATTTACCTGCAAATCGGAAAAAAGATCAAGAACTTCATCAAGGAATATCAGAAGGCGAAATGAGCCGCGTCAAGGAAAAGATTCACGAAATCGCGACTATCAGCTTCAATACGCCGCAACCTGTTTCTTCGATTCTCAAATGACAATATCATCCTTCTTCATCAAGATTTTTGACGCAACTTCGATTCACAAGGTACAAGTGTACATCCCTCTTGTGTGTTGTCGATTGCTCTCGTTTGCGTTCATATTTCTAAGGCTTAGTATCAGTTTAGAATGGAGGACGATTAGGTTGTTGTGGCGTTTAGTTGTTCGAATTTTTTTGTTAGGGATTTTGATTAGGTTATAGATTAGTGGTGAATTTCACGGTGGCATTTGGTAGTGAAGATGACGTTAGCCTAGGTCGAAGAAGAAGAAAGGATTTGAGGTGGTGATGGTGATGAACTCGAAGAAGAAGAAAGGATGTGAGGTGGTGATGGTGATGAACTCGAAGAAGAAGAAAGGATGTGAGGTGGTGATGGTGATGAACTCGAAGAAGAAGAAAGGATTTGAGGTGATGATGGTTTCGGAAAGAGAAAAGGAGAGGAAGAAGAAAGGGCGGTCGTGAGCGGCAGAGAGGAAAGGGAATGGGGGGATTAGGGTTTGTTGTGTTCTTGCTCCAACCCCCATGTTTCACGTTATGTTGTTTATAATCTTAAGAGCATTCAATTTTTTTTTGGAAAGATTAAGCAGCAATTAAACTAAGTTATTAGGAATTAAAGGGAATTAAGAGAAGTTAATTCGCATTAAAACCCCAATTAAGTCCACCGTTCCATTTTTCTTAGAGATAAGATCAGATTTTGAGAGATCCCCTTAGCCACACTGGCGGTGACACTTGTCACCGTCCGGTAGGCTATCCCATCGGCTAATCTCACGTGAGTGGTACGCCATAATAATCATGTGTCAGTGTCTGTGAACCGTTTGATATGATTACCATTAGGAAGACCCTTGATCGTGCGGTTGTCTTTGAGTCAACAGATTTGACTGGAATCCACTGTATGGACCCTAAGTAACCAGCGAAATTGGGCCCTGGAAGTCTTGCTTTTCACACCCCATTTTTGAGCCCAATAAGAAAAACACATAAAAAACAGCTTTCCGCACCTCCCCTCACTCCTGTGTTTTGGGCTTAGCCCTATTGTTATCTGCACCCCCATGCTGAGCCCATATTAGAAAAACAACTAATAAAAAATACTAAATCCACCCCCCTCTATTTCTTTTAGGATTTAATTTCTTTGTTTTATATAGTTTAGAAAATAATTCCATAAAAATAGTAAAATGATTAGAAAAATTCTATAAAATTTAAGTAGATTTTTAATTCATTATAGAAATGTTTAGAATTTTATTTTCATGAATTTGCTTTATTTTTTATTTTATTTTGAATTATTCATGTATGTAGTTTTAGTAGATTTTCTTCAACTGTACATAATTTTGTAGATTTTATTTTTTAACCTTCCAGTAACTTTTTTTGCCCATTCTTTTTACCATAGTTAAAGGACTCATAGTAGTACTTAGTATAATTTTAGTGGATTTTTTAAGGCATTTTATCTTAGGTTTTATTGGCTTAATCCTTAGGAAATAGTAGCTAATCTTTAGGTAGAAATAAATAATTTTTAGGCATAGCAAAATTCTGATTTTTTAGGATTCCTTTTAACACATGTTATAGGTAGTTTCAGGACCCCATAGATTAAATTTCATAATTTTTCCAGAAGTTTTACTATTTTTTAGGATATTAATTATTAGGCCTTTATGCATATAATTTCAATTAGTTTAGGCTAGGATATTAAATTTTCATAAAAGAAATAGTTTAATTAGATTTAATCCTAGGACTTAGTATGGATTTAGGCTAGTTTAGATTCTGATTTTTAGAATGAAAATAGACAATACCCTCAGTTTAGAACTTAGGCTTAGGATTCATATTAATTAGATTTAGAATAAGTTTAGGACTATTTTAGGTTTATGCCTTTAATTGTTTTGCTTTAGAATTTTATTTCTTGCATTCAACTTTTTAATGTTTTGTTATGTTGATTAATATCACTTGAATAGGTCTCCCCCTTGGCTTTAGAATCAAATTATCTTCCTTAGGAAGTAAGTTGTATTCTATTAGTTCTAAGTTCTTTATCCATTAGGTTTAGAAACCTCATTAACCATAGGATCTCCCATGTAAATAAATCAACAAAATTAGGGTTGTGTCTTAGTCCCCATTAGATTTTCCCTTTTGCAATTTGAGTCATTCTTTCTCATCTTATGAAGAAAAGCAATAAAACACTTAATGAAAACCGAACATTCTTGTACGACACAAGACTTTGTTGCAGAGTGTTTATATGCGTCCTATTTCGGGGCGAGGTATAAATACTCACCGCGATGGATAGGTCTTAGTATGAGAATATTCACAAACAAATTCAAAACACTTCTCTTAAAAGACACAAAAACAAATAACAAGCGACTATCCTGCAGAAACTTCTTTTCTCATCTCATTCATTCTAAACGCGAACTCGCGACGACTTGTCTCGCATGCAAGACGGTAAATGCACTCGTATTAGACGAGCCTGCAACACCTGAGCATAGGCATACGCAGTTCCAACCATAAAAAACACAAACAAAACGTTCCCGCCTTAGTTAGGCGAACTACGTCGACTCTGATCCTCATTATCCCGATGAGGTACGTAGGCAGCGGGGTAGGGCCCGTTCAAGCACACTCTTTATTTTCCCTACATTTCCCCCTTTTATTCACAATCTTTATTTTCCCTACATTTTCCCTCTTTTATTTCCATTTTTTCAATTCCATTTCTTTCCTCATTTCCATTCCATTCCAGATAGCCATTCCTTTATTCAAACAACATATTATTTCTCACCCTTTGAAAACAGAATTATAAGCATGGATCCCGTCGGGTATGGCGGACGGATTGGGGTGCTAATACCTTCTCAATTCGTAACCGACTCCTGGACCCAGATCTTTGGTTCGCAAGGCCTCGTCCTTTTCCTTCTTCCTTAGGTTTGTGCAACATTACCTTTCCCATTCCTCCGGGATAAAAATGTCTGGCTGGCGACTCTACCTTTTCCGCGCCACTTTCGCGTTTGTACTAGGATGAAAATCCCGGGAGCGACAGAATTGGCCGGGATAGTGAATCGGTCAGCTTTTGAATGCCCCCGTTGTCGTTTGAGAACCTACAGTCCAGATCAATCGAGTCTACCTGAGGAAAGGCCCTGGATGTTTGTGGAGCATCTGGTGAAGTCAATGCTGAAGGACTTGGTTGGTAAGATATTGAGCTAAGTCCTTTAGATGCCGCTTCGAAACATCGGCGAGCAGCATCGACGTCCCCGTGCAGTGTAGCAACCTTGCCTGAAGTAGTATAATACTTCATCTTAAGGTGGACGGTGGATGGAACTGCGATCAGCTCGGCTAGTGTCGGTCGTCCCAGAATGCACTGGTATAGCGATGGGCAATCCACGACTAGGAACTGGACTCGGACCGTTCTGGCTGTCTCGGCTGCTCCGAAGGTGACAAACAGATCGACGTAGCCCCATGGTCGGGAGACCGCTCCGTTGAAACCTTGCAAGTCTGACCCGACGTATGGAGTCAGGTGTGTTTCGTTTAACTGGAGTGTTGAAAACAACTGGGAGTACATAATGTCGCAGGAGCTGCCTTGGTCCACCAAGATTCTTTTCACATCAAAATTCGCCATTCGCGCCCGGATAAGTAGCGGGATGCTGGCGTTTGGTGCCCCTCCTAAGAGTTCCTCCCGGTAGAAGGCAAGGGGTACCGACCGTGATTTTGTTGAAACCTCCCCCTGAGATGACCATTGCGGATGGAAAGGTTTCCCATGGGCTATGGGAGGAAAGGTACCCCGGACTCCCTGTGTGATCGGGCAGGAAGAAATCCTCCGGGTGATAGATGCTCAGGGTGACCTACATGTTTGCATCCGCAGGAACGCGTACAGCCTCCTCGATCTTTTGAGTCTCTTGTGCTTCTTGTCAAGGAGTGTCCCTGGATTTGGTGAATTGTTTAAGGTACCCGTCCTTAATAAGTATTTCAATTTCATCCTTGAGATGGATGCAGTCTTCGGTATTGTGGCCATGACTTTTGTGGAATCTGCAATATTTTGTTTTGTCCGTGCCTGGTTTGCTAGGTTGCTGCTTCGGAAAGCGTACCCCTGCTTACCTGAATTCTGAGTTGGCACATTCGGACAAGATTTTCTCCCTAGAGACCAGGAGTGGAGTATATTCGTGAAATCGACCGACGGGTCCTCTATGCTCCCGCGGTTCACGGGAGCGGTCATCCTTTCTTTTGTCTCCTCCCCGACGAGATGTCGAGGGTTCATCGACTCGGTGGGGCTTCGCATCCTCACGACGTCGAGCGTCTCGTACGGAGCTGGCTGCCTGCTTTTCCTCATACTGGATATAAGTTTGGGATTTTAGCAAGAATGCGTCAAGGATGGCAGGGGTCTCGATGCCGACTGCCCGGTGAAAATCTGTTGATGGGCGCAGTCCCCGTTCCAACAAATACTTCTTCATGTCGTCGGTTGTGGACACCTGGACTGCTTCTTTGTTGAACCTTTCGATGTAGGTTCGTAAAGGTTCGTCCTTCCCTTGGATGATCGCTTCGAGCGAAGCTTCCGTCTTCGGGTGTCGCCTTGAGGCGGTGAAGTGCCTGGAAAACGTGTGTCCGAGCTGTTTCCAGGAAGTGATGGACTCTTCTTCGAGGCTTTTCTACCACATCATCGCTCCTTTCCTCAGTGTTGTAGGAAAGAGGCGACATTTGATCGCTCCTCGTACTCCTCAGTAGTCGAGCAACGCATCAATATTCTTGATATGCTCATCCGGGTCTGTGGTCCCATCATATGAGCCTAGTGGGGGAGGTTTTTCTAGACCTCTTGGAAGTTTAACTGCCATGATTTCTGACGAGAGGGGGCCCGGGTGTCCTCGTCGTCGCTGGAGTTGAACAAAGGGGACCTGGGTGCGCGCTTCTTTACTCGCCGAGGCGATGCATATCTTGATTTGCTCCTTCTTGATTTTCTTGGAGGGGAAGATCGCGAAGGAGACTGGCAAGGTCGTTTGTCCCCAGTAGATTCGTCGATGCGTCCCTTCCTTTTTCTCTTGGGAGGAGAGGGACTACACCTCCTCTGGTGTCTCGCAGGAGACCGGGGTCGACAATTATTTTCTTCGAGATGGGCAATTTGCTCACCATGGGCGAGGAGCAGCAAATTTGTCTGATTCAATATTTCGGCCAGTGCGGCGAAGTCAGATCCTGAAGGAGTCGGGGGAAAGGGGACTTCCGGGCGACTCTCCAGAGGTTGGTCGCGGTCGGGAGAAGGCGAGGCCTTCTTCCCATCTGTGTGATCTTGCAGGGTTTCTTCGTGCGGAGGACGATGAATGTTGCTCTCACGTTGCGTGAGGATCATGCCGTCGTTCGATCGGTTGTCCGGATTATCTCGAGCAGCCATGGACCTTGGTAAAACTTTGGTTCTTTGAAGATTTTGAGAGAGAAGAACGGGGAAATCAGTTTCCCACAGACGGCGCCACCTGATCGTACCTGGAGATCAGGATCCGATACGGCTGGCCTCGAGCGTTGTTGAAGGAAGGTTGAAGAGGAGAGGAGGGGGTGTACCTGCAAGGCACTCCGATGCTGAAGTAAGACACTGAGCAAAGAGTGAGCAAATACAAGAATTAAGGTCAGAGAATTGAATACCTGACCCTCCCAAATGAGAGGGTTTATATACTGGGCTAAGTGGAAGATTATTGGTCCGCACCGTTAGGCGCAGATCGTGGAACCCGTAAAGATAGGTAACGGTCAAAACTAGCCGTTGGAAGACTTCGTCTTGGTCGGTATAACTTTTGGTCGGCAGAGATCATGATTCTCAATATTGCTCGACATCGAGCGTTCTGCAGAGCCGGTTTGCCCGGCCCAATTCTGGGAATTGGGCCTGCCCAGAACACCTAGGTAGAGACACTAGGTAAGGAGTCGGGTAAACGGGAAGAAGGTGTTAGGCACCCCTCACTTCTATTATACCTAATAGGGTCCTCTTAGACTTTTTGGGATAGGTTGTTTGTATTAATCTCATGTTTATAAATTCCACGAAAATTCAAAATAAATAAATAAAAAAACTCTAATTTTTATCCCTTATTGTACTCACTTGGGTTTTATAACCCTATTCATATGTACCCTCAATTTGAAGGATCATAGTGACCGTAGTTCCATTCCCCTATCCCCTAATTTTAATCCTTTATTTATGCCCTCAGAATTTTGAGCTCTATCCCATTATATCCCTAATTCATCCCTTAAATACCCCTTATGTCATGAAAATTTTCCTTTAAATATCTTATAATATAAGATACAAGAATTTTCCCTTTTTTAATTAATAAAATAAAATAAATAAATATCATTTGATATAAGTGAAAGTGAATCAATCCTGTTTTCATTTCTTCACACTCAGTCTGCACTAAAAGAAAAAGAGAAAGAAACACGGATCTTCATCTATCTCACCTTTCATTTCATACTTCCAAACAACAACCCAATATTCCCAACGACATAAATCAAATCCACCCATAATATTTGTGTATTATAATTTTATCAATTAAGCCATCTTAATTAATAATTTATGCAATTTTCATTAGCGTCTTTCCTATTTTAGCTTATCACTAAAATAATAATTTACTCTTGGATATACACTTTAAAAAAGTCAGAGCAAAACTTGTGCATACTAGGTCAAATACTTTATAAATCCAAATCCTTTGGTAATCTCATTATATTTCTTCATTTTTTTAAATGGATTGCCAAAGGGTTTGGATTTATGAAATATGATAACATAGAGAGTGAGAGAGAGAGAGAGAGAGAGAATTTATTAGGAGTGAGCCCAACAACTATATTTATATAAGGAAGTAAAGTTTGTTGTGTATTGTGAAATATTTAAGGAATTTTTGTAAGGTGTTTTCAAAAATTCAAGGAATAAGTTTTGTGTCGATTAAATAATTTAATGAGTTTTTGTATTTGACTTATCTCATATATAGTTTATTGTTATAACTTTTCGAGTTAAATGTAAATATATTTAAAAAATATCTACTTAATATAAATTTAAAATTATCATAATAACAATCTTAGATAAAATCATAATATTTTGATGATGTGTGTCATCCTCATAATTTTTTTCCAATTAAATAAATTATTAAATCTCCCAATTAAAAAAAACTCTTTATCAACATAATATTAATTATTAAAAAATATCTCATGGTAGAGACTCACCGACTTAAAATAATTTAGTCGCCATCATATTTTTAAGGAAAATAAAAGATAAACAAAAAACCCTAGGTAGAGACACTAGGTAAGGAGTCGGTTAAGCGGGAGGAAGGTGTTAGGCACCCCTCACTTCTATTTTACCTAATAGGGTCCTCTTAGACTTTTTGGGATAGGTTGTTTTGTATTAATATCATGTTTAAAAATTCCAAGAAAATTCCAAAAAAAAAATCAAAATACTCTAACTTTTATCCCTTATTGTACTCGCTAGGGTTTTATAACTCTATTCATATGTACCCTCAATTTGAAGGATCATAGTGATCGTAGTTCCATTCCCCTATTCCATAATTTTAAACCTTTATTTATGCCCTCATAATTTGGAGCTCTATCCCATTATATCCCTAATTCATCACTTAAATACCCCTTATGTCATGATAATTTTCCTTTAAATACCTTATAATATAAGATAAACATTACCCCCAATAAATAAATAAATTTAATTTATTTTTCATAATAGTGATAGTTTCCCTTAATAAATATACCTTTAATTGAAAAACTCAAAATTTTAATATAAACCCATGTTTAAAAATTATTATTAATCCCTTTTTAAATTGAAAAACAAATGTAACCAAAATAAAAATAATAATATAACCCATGTTTTAAGTCCCCAAATATATAATCAAAAATATATATCCCAAAAAATAAGTAGTGAAATAAACCCTATTTTTTTTAAATGTTAGAATGAAATACAAGAAATTTATCTCCATTTATTTTTTGAAATTATTAATACCTTACATTCATATTATTATCCCTATTAATTTAATTTAATCAAAACCTAATCTTAAATCCCTAAATAATAAATAAAATAAATTTTTAATTAATTTATTTATCCTTAACCCTAAGTAAATTAATTGTAATTACCTAGAATTATCCCAATGACAAATTAATGATAAAATCATAAAAATAATTTAAAAAACCTAACAGCGAGAGACAAAGAAAACCGCCCTCCCCCATTTTAACGATACAAGAATTTTCCCTTTTTTAATTAATAAAATAAAATAAATAAATATAATTTGATATAAGTGGAAGTGAATCAATCCTGTTTTCATTTCTTCACACTCAGTCTGCACTAAAAGAAAAAGAGAAAGAAACTCAGATATTCATCTATCTCACCCTTCATTTCATACTTCCAAATAACAACCCAATATTCCCAACGACATAAACCAAATCCACCCATAATATTTGTGTATTATAATTTTATCAATTAAGCCATCTTAATTAATAATTTATGCAATTTTCATTAGCGTCTTTCCTATTTTAGCTTATCACTAAAATAATAATTTACTCTTTGATATACACTTTAAAAAAGTCAGAGCAAAACTTGTGCATAATAAAGAGTAAAAAATTAAAATTTTTGACAAAAAACAACTAACAAACCGTCGTTCATTTGTATCTTCTACAACATATTTATAATTATCTAGGTCAAATACTTTATAATTCCAAATCCTTTGGTAATCTCATTATATTTCTTCATTTTTTTAAATGGAATGCCAAAGGGTTTGGATTTATGAAATATGATAACATAGAGAGAGAGAGAGAGAGAGAGAGAGAGAGAGAGAGAGAGAGAGAATTTATTAGGGGTGAGCCCAACAACTATATTTATATAAGGAAGTAAAGTTTGTTGTGTATTGTGAAATATTTAAGGAATCTTTGTAAGGTATTTTCAAAAATTCAAGGAATAAGTTTTGTGTCGATTAAAAAATTTAATGAGTTTTTGTATATGACTTATCTCATATATAGTTTATTGTTATAACTTTTCGAGTTAAATGTAAATATATTAAAAAAATATCTACTTAATATAAATTTAAAATTATCATAATGACAATCTTAGATAAAATCCTAATATTTTGATGATGTGTGTCATCCTCACAATTTTTTTCCAATTAAATAAATTATTAAATCTCCCAACTAAAACAAATCTTTATCAACATAATATTAATTATTAAAAAATATCTCATGGTAGAGACTCACCGACTTAAAAAAATTTAGTCGCCATCATATTTTTAAGGAAAATAAAAGATAAACAAAAAACCCTAGGTAGAGACACTAGGTAAGGAGTCGGTTAAGCGGGAGGAAGGTGTTAGGCACCCCTCTCTTCTATTATACCTAATAGGGTCCTCTTAGACTTTTTGGGATAGGTTGTTTGTATTAATCTCATGTTTATAAATTCCCAGAAAATTCCAAATAAATAAATCAAAAAACTCTAATTTTTATCCCTTATTGTACTCGTTAGGGTTTTTTAACCCTATTCATATGTACCCTCAATTTGAAGGATTATAATGACCGTAGTTCCATTCCCCTATCCCCTAATTTTAATCCTTTATTTATGCCCTCAGAATTTTGAGCTCTATCCCATTATATCCCTAATTCATCCCTTAAATACCCCTTATGTCATGAAAATTTTCCTTTAAATACCTTATAATATAAGATAAACATTAACCCCAATAAATAAATAAATTTAATTTATTTTTCATAATAGTGATAGTTTCCCTTAATAAATAAACCTTTAATTTAAAAACTCAAAATTTTAATATAAACCCATGTTTAAAAATTATTATTAATCCCTTTTTAAATTGAAAAACAAATGTAACCAAAATAAAAATAATAATATAACCCATGTTTTAAGTTCCCAAATATATAATCAAAAATATATATCCCAAAAAATAAGTAGTGAAATAAACCCTATTTTTTTTAAATGTTAGAATGAAATACAAGAAATTTATCTCCATTTATTTTTTGAAATTATTAATACCTTACATTCATATTATTATCCCTATTAATTTAATTTAATCAAAACCTAATCTTAAATCCCTAAATATTAAATAAAATAAAATTTTAATTAATTTATTTATCCTTAACCCTAAGTAAATTAATTGTAATTACCTAGAATTATCCCAATGACAAATTAATGATAAAATCATAAAAATAATTTAAAAAACCTAACAGCGAGAGACAAAGAAAATCGCCCTCCCCCATTTTATCGATACAAGAATTTTCCCTTTTTTAATTAATTAAATAAAATAAATAAATATAATTTGATATAAGTGGAAGTGAATCAATCCTGTTTTTATTTCTTCACACTCATTCTGCACTAAAAGAAAAAGAGAAAGAAACTCGGATCTTCATCTAACTCACCCTTCATTTCATACTTCCAAACAACAACCCAATATTCCCAACGACATAAACCAAATCCACCCATAATATTTGTGTATTATAATTTTATCAATTAAGCCATCTTAATTAATAATTTAAGCAATTTTCATTAGCGTCTTTCCTATTTTAGCTTATCACTAAAATAATAATTTACTCTTTGATATACACTTTAAAAAAGTCAGAGCAAAACTTGTGCATAATAAAGACTAAAAAATTAAAATTTTTGACAAAAAACAACTAACAAACCGTCGTTCATTTGTATCTTCTACAACATATTTATAATTATCTAGGTCAAATACTTTATAATTCCAAATCCTTTGGTAATCTCATTATATTTCTTCATTTTTTTAAATGGAATGCCAAAGGGTTTGGATTTATGAAATATGATAACATAGAGAGAGAGAGAGAGAGAGAGAGAGAGAGAGAAAGAGAATTTATTAGGGGTGACCCCAACAACTATATTTATATAAGGAAGTAAAGTTTGTTGTGTATTGTGAAATATTTAAGGAATCTTTGTAAGGTATTTTCAAAAATTCAAGGAATAAGTTTTGTGTCGATTAAAAAATTTAAGGAGTTTTTGTATATGACTTATCTCATATATAGTTTATTGTTATAACTTTTCGAGTTAAATGTAAATATATTAAAAAAATATCTACTTAATATAAATTTAAAATTATCATAATGACAATCTTAGATAAAATCCTAATATTTTGATGATGTGTGTCATCCTCACAATTTTTTTCCAATTAAATAAATTATTAAATCTCCCAACTAAAAAAATCTTTATCAACATAATATTAATTATTAAAAAATATCTCATGGTAGAGACTCACCGACTTAAAAAAATTTTGTCGCCATCATATTTTTAAGGAAAATAAAAGATAAACAAAAAACCCTAGGTAGAGACACTAGGTAAGGAGTCGATTAAGCGGGAGGAAGGTGTTAGGCTCCCCTCTCTTCTATTATACCTAATAGGGTCCTCTTAGACTTTTTGGGATAGGTTGTTTGTATTAATCTCATGTTTATAAATTCCCAGAAAATTCCAAATAAATAAATCAAAAAACTCTAATTTTTATCCCTTATTGTACTCGTTAGGGTTTTATAACCCTATTCATATGTACCCTCAATTTGAAGGATTATAATGACCGTAGTTCCATTCCCCTATCCCCTAATTTTAATCCTTTATTTATGCCCTCAGAATTTTGAGCTCTATCCCATTATATCCCTAATTCATCCCTTAAATACCCCTTATGTCATGAAAATTTTCCTTTATATACCTTATAATATAAGATAAACATTAACCCCAATAAATAAATAAATTTAATTTATTTTTCATAATAGTGGTAGTTTCCCTTAATAAATAAACCTTTAATTGAAAAACTCAAAATTTTAATATAAACCCATGTTTAAAAATTATTATTAATCCCTTTTTAAATTGAAAAACAAATGTAACCAAAATAAAAATAATAATATAACCCATGTTTTAAGTTCCCAAATATATAATCAAAAATATATATCCCAAAAAATAAGTAGTGAAATAAACCCTATTTTTTTTTAAATGTTAGAATGAAATACAAGAAATTTATCTCCATTTATTTTTTGAAATTATTAATACCTTACATTCATATTATTATCCCTATTAATTTAATTTAATCAAAACCTAATCTTAAATCCCTAAATATTAAATAAAATAAAATTTTAATTTAATTATTTATCCTTAACCCTAAGTAAATTAATTGTAATTACCTAGAATTATCCCAATGACAAATTAATGATAAAATCATAAAAATAATTTAAAAAACCTAACAGCGAGAGACAAAGAAAACCGCCCTCCCCCATTTTATCGATACAAGAATTTTCCCTTTTTTAATTAATTAAATAAAATAAATAAATATAATTTGATATAAGTGAAAGTGAATCAATCCTGTTTTCATTTCTTCACACTCATTCTGCACTAAAAGAAAAAGAGAAAGAAACTCGGATCTTCATCTATCTCACCCTTCATTTCATACTTCCAAACAACAACCCAATATTCCCAACGACATAAACCAAATCCACCCATAATATTTGTGTATTATAATTTTATCAATTAAGCCATCTTAATTAATAATTTAAGCAATTTTCATTAGCGTCTTTCCTATTTTAGCTTATCACTAAAATAATAATTTACTCTTTGATATACACTTTAAAAAAGTCAGAGCAAAACTTGTGCATAATAAAGACTAAAAAATTAAAATTTTTGACAAAAAACAACTAACAAACCGTCGTTCATTTGTATCTTCTACAACATATTTATAATTATCTAGGTCAAATACTTTATAATTCCAAATCCTTTGGTAATCTCATTATATTTCTTCATTTTTTTAAATGGAATGCCAAAGGGTTTGGATTTATGAAATATGATAACATAGAGAGAGAGAGAGAGAGAGAGAGAGAGAGAAAGAGAATTTATTAGGGGTGACCCCAACAACTATATTTATATAAGGAAGTAAAGTTTGTTGTGTATTGTGAAATATTTAAGGAATCTTTGTAAGGTATTTTCAAAAATTCAAGGAATAAGTTTTGTGTCGATTAAAAAATTTAAGGAGTTTTTGTATATGACTTATCTCATATATAGTTTATTGTTATAACTTTTCGAGTTAAATGTAAATATATTAAAAAAATATCTACTTAATATAAATTTAAAATTATCATAATGACAATCTTAGATAAAATCCTAATATTTTGATGATGTGTGTCATCCTCACAATTTTTTTCCAATTAAATAAATTATTAAATCTCCCAACTAAAAAAATCTTTATCAACATAATATTAATTATTAAAAAATATCTCATGGTAGAGACTCACCGACTTAAAAAAATTTTGTCGCCATCATATTTTTAAGGAAAATAAAAGATAAACAAAAAACCCTAGGTAGAGACACTAGGTAAGGAGTCGATTAAGCGGGAGGAAGGTGTTAGGCTCCCCTCTCTTCTATTATACCTAATAGGGTCCTCTTAGACTTTTTGGGATAGGTTGTTTGTATTAATCTCATGTTTATAAATTCCCAGAAAATTCCAAATAAATAAATCAAAAAACTCTAATTTTTATCCCTTATTGTACTCGTTAGGGTTTTATAACCCTATTCATATGTACCCTCAATTTGAAGGATTATAATGACCGTAGTTCCATTCCCCTATCCCCTAATTTTAATCCTTTATTTATGCCCTCAGAATTTTGAGCTCTATCCCATTATATCCCTAATTCATCCCTTAAATACCCCTTATGTCATGAAAATTTTCCTTTATATACCTTATAATATAAGATAAACATTAACCCCAATAAATAAATAAATTTAATTTATTTTTCATAATAGTGGTAGTTTCCCTTAATAAATAAACCTTTAATTGAAAAACTCAAAATTTTAATATAAACCCATGTTTAAAAATTATTATTAATCCCTTTTTAAATTGAAAAACAAATGTAACCAAAATAAAAATAATAATATAACCCATGTTTTAAGTTCCCAAATATATAATCAAAAATATATATCCCAAAAAATAAGTAGTGAAATAAACCCTATTTTTTTTTAAATGTTAGAATGAAATACAAGAAATTTATCTCCATTTATTTTTTGAAATTATTAATACCTTACATTCATATTATTATCCCTATTAATTTAATTTAATCAAAACCTAATCTTAAATCCCTAAATATTAAATAAAATAAAATTTTAATTTAATTATTTATCCTTAACCCTAAGTAAATTAATTGTAATTACCTAGAATTATCCCAATGACAAATTAATGATAAAATCATAAAAATAATTTAAAAAACCTAACAGCGAGAGACAAAGAAAACCGCCCTCCCCCATTTTATCGATACAAGAATTTTCCCTTTTTTAATTAATTAAATAAAATAAATAAATATAATTTGATATAAGTGAAAGTGAATCAATCCTGTTTTCATTTCTTCACACTCATTCTGCACTAAAAGAAAAAGAGAAAGAAACTCGGATCTTCATCTATCTCACCCTTCATTTCATACTTCCAAACAACAACCCAATATTCCCAACGACATAAACCAAATCCACCCATAATATTTGTGTATTATAATTTTATCAATTAAGCCATCTTAATTAATAATTTAAGCAATTTTCATTAGCGTCTTTCCTATTTTAGCTTATCACTAAAATAATAATTTACTCTTTGATATACACTTTAAAAAAGTCAGAGCAAAACTTGTGCATAATAAAGACTAAAAAATTAAAATTTTTGACAAAAAACAACTAACAAACCGTCGTTCATTTGTATCTTCTACAACATATTTATAATTATCTAGGTCAAATACTTTATAATTCCAAATCCTTTGGTAATCTCATTATATTTCTTCATTTTTTTAAATGGAATGCCAAAGGGTTTGGATTTATGAAATATGATAACATAGAGAGAGAGAGAGAGAGAGAGAGAGAGAGAGAAAGAGAATTTATTAGGGGTGACCCCAACAACTATATTTATATAAGGAAGTAAAGTTTGTTGTGTATTGTGAAATATTTAAGGAATCTTTGTAAGGTATTTTCAAAAATTCAAGGAATAAGTTTTGTGTCGATTAAAAAATTTAAGGAGTTTTTGTATATGACTTATCTCATATATAGTTTATTGTTATAACTTTTCGAGTTAAATGTAAATATATTAAAAAAATATCTACTTAATATAAATTTAAAATTATCATAATGACAATCTTAGATAAAATCCTAATATTTTGATGATGTGTGTCATCCTCACAATTTTTTTCCAATTAAATAAATTATTAAATCTCCCAACTAAAAAAATCTTTATCAACATAATATTAATTATTAAAAAATATCTCATGGTAGAGACTCACCGACTTAAAAAAATTTTGTCGCCATCATATTTTTAAGGAAAATAAAAGATAAACAAAAAACCCTAGGTAGAGACACTAGGTAAGGAGTCGATTAAGCGGGAGGAAGGTGTTAGGCTCCCCTCTCTTCTATTATACCTAATAGGGTCCTCTTAGACTTTTTGGGATAGGTTGTTTGTATTAATCTCATGTTTATAAATTCCCAGAAAATTCCAAATAAATAAATCAAAAAACTCTAATTTTTATCCCTTATTGTACTCGTTAGGGTTTTATAACCCTATTCATATGTACCCTCAATTTGAAGGATTATAATGACCGTAGTTCCATTCCCCTATCCCCTAATTTTAATCCTTTATTTATGCCCTCAGAATTTTGAGCTCTATCCCATTATATCCCTAATTCATCCCTTAAATACCCCTTATGTCATGAAAATTTTCCTTTATATACCTTATAATATAAGATAAACATTAACCCCAATAAATAAATAAATTTAATTTATTTTTCATAATAGTGATAGTTTCCCTTAATAAATAAACCTTTAATTGAAAAACTAAAAATTTTAATATAAACCCATGTTTAAAAATTATTATTAATCCCTTTTTAAATTGAAAAACAAATGTAACCAAAATAAAAATAATAATATAACCCATGTTTTAAGTTCCCAAATATATAATCAAAAATATATATCCCAAAAAATAAGTAGTGAAATAAACCCTATTTTTTTTTAAATGTTAGAATGAAATACAAGAAATTTATCTCCATTTATTTTTTGAAATTATTAATACCTTACATTCATATTATTATCCCTATTAATTTAATTTAATCAAAACCTAATCTTAAATCCCTAAATATTAAATAAAATAAAATTTTAATTTAATTATTTATCCTTAACCCTAAGTAAATTAATTGTAATTACCTAGAATTATCCCAATGACAAATTAATGATAAAATCATAAAAATAATTTAAAAAACCTAACAGCGAGAGACAAAGAAAACCGCCCTCCCCCATTTTATCGATACAAGAATTTTCCCTTTTTTAATTAATTAAATAAAATAAATAAATATAATTTGATATAAGTGAAAGTGAATCAATCCTGTTTTCATTTCTTCACACTCATTCTGCACTAAAAGAAAAAGAGAAAGAAACTCGGATCTTCATCTATCTCACCCTTCATTTCATACTTCCAAACAACAACCCAATATTCCCAACGACATAAACCAAATCCACCCATAATATTTGTGTATTATAATTTTATCAATTAAGCCATCTTAATTAATAATTTAAGCAATTTTCATTAGCGTCTTTCCTATTTTAGCTTATCACTAAAATAATAATTTACTCTTTGATATACACTTTAAAAAAGTCAGAGCAAAACTTGTGCATAATAAAGACTAAAAAATTAAAATTTTTGACAAAAAACAACTAACAAACCGTCGTTCATTTGTATCTTCTACAACATATTTATAATTATCTAGGTCAAATACTTTATAATTCCAAATCCTTTGGTAATCTCATTATATTTCTTCATTTTTTTAAATGGAATGCCAAAGGGTTTGGATTTATGAAATATGATAACATAGAGAGAGAGAGAGAGAGAGAGAGAGAGAGAGAGAAAGAGAATTTATTAGGGGTGACCCCAACAACTATATTTATATAAGGAAGTAAAGTTTGTTGTGTATTGTGAAATATTTAAGGAATCTTTGTAAGGTATTTTTAAAAATTCAAGGAATAAGTTTTGTGTCGATTAAAAAATTTAAGGAGTTTTTGTATATGACTTATCTCATATATAGTTTATTGTTATAACTTTTCGAGTTAAATGTAAATATATTAAAAAAATATCTACTTAATATAAATTTAAAATTATCATAATGACAATCTTAGATAAAATCCTAATATTTTGATGATGTGTGTCATCCTCACAATTTTTTTCCAATTAAATAAATTATTAAATCTCCCAACTAAAAAAATCTTTATCAACATAATATTAATTATTAAAAAATATCTCATGGTAGAGACTCACCGACTTAAAAAAATTTTGTCGCCATCATATTTTTAAGGAAAATAAAAGATAAACAAAAAACCCTAGGTAGAGACACTAGGTAAGGAGTCGATTAAGCGGGAGGAAGGTGTTAGGCTCCCCTCTCTTCTATTATACCTAATAGGGTCCTCTTAGACTTTTTGGGATAGGTTGTTTGTATTAATCTCATGTTTATAAATTCCCAGAAAATTCCAAATAAATAAATCAAAAAACTCTAATTTTTATCCCTTATTGTACTCGTTAGGGTTTTATAACCCTATTCATATGTACCCTCAATTTGAAGGATTATAATGACCGTAGTTCCATTCCCCTATCCCCTAATTTTAATCCTTTATTTATGCCCTCAGAATTTTGAGCTCTATCCCATTATATCCCTAATTCATCCCTTAAATACCCCTTATGTCATGAAAATTTTCCTTTATATACCTTATAATATAAGATAAACATTAACCCCAATAAATAAATAAATTTAATTTATTTTTCATAATAGTGATAGTTTCCCTTAATAAATAAACCTTTAATTGAAAAACTAAAAATTTTAATATAAACCCATGTTTAAAAATTATTATTAATCCCTTTTTAAATTGAAAAACAAATGTAACCAAAATAAAAATAATAATATAACCCATGTTTTAAGTTCCCAAATATATAATCAAAAATATATATCCCAAAAAATAAGTAGTGAAATAAACCCTATTTTTTTTTAAATGTTAGAATGAAATACAAGAAATTTATCTCCATTTATTTTTTGAAATTATTAATACCTTACATTCATATTATTATCCCTATTAATTTAATTTAATCAAAACCTAATCTTAAATCCCTAAATATTAAATAAAATAAAATTTTAATTTAATTATTTATCCTTAACCCTAAGTAAATTAATTATAATTACCTAGAATTATCCCAATGACAAATTAATGATAAAATCATAAAAATAATTTAAAAAACCTAACAGCGAGAGACAAAGAAAACCGCCCTCCCCCATTTTATCGATACAAGAATTTTCCCTTTTTTAATTAATTAAATAAAATAAATAAATATAATTTGATATAAGTGAAAGTGAATCAATCCTGTTTTCATTTCTTCACACTCATTCTGCACTAAAAGAAAAAGAGAAAGAAACTCGGATCTTCATCTATCTCACCCTTCATTTCATACTTCCAAACAACAACCCAATATTCCCAACGACATAAACCAAATCCACCCATAATATTTGTGTATTATAATTTTATCAAATAAGCCATCTTAATTAATAATTTAAGCAATTTTCATTAGCGTCTTTCCTATTTTAGCTTATCACTAAAATAATAATTTACTCTTTGATATACACTTTAAAAAAGTCAGAGCAAAACTTGTGCATAATAAAGAGTAAAAAATTAAAATTTTTGACAAAAAACAACTAACAAACCGTCGTTCATTTGTATCTTCTACAACATATTTATAATTATCTAGGTCAAATACTTTATAATTCCAATCCTTTGGTAATCTCATTATATTTCTTCATTTTTTTAAATGGAATGCCAAAGGGTTTGGATTTATGAAATATGATAACATAGAGAGAGAGAGAGATAATTTATTAGGGGTGAGCCCAACAACTATATTTATATAAGGAAGTAAAGTTTGTTGTGTATTGTGAAATATTTAAAGAATTTTTGTAAGGTATTTTCAAAAATTCAAGGAATAAGTTTGTGTCGATTAAAAAATTTAAGGAGTTTTTGTATATGACTTATCTCATATATAGTTTATTGTTATAACTTTTCGAGTTAAATGAAAATATATTAAAAAAATATCTACTTAATATAAATTTAAAATTATCATAATGACAATCTTATATAAAATCCTAATATTTTGATGATGTGTGTCATCCTCACAATTTTTTTCCAATTAAATAAATTATTAAATCTCCCAACTAAAAAAAATCTTTATCAACATAATATTAATTATTAAAAAATATCTCATGGTAGAGACTCAGCGACTTAAAAAAATCTGGTCGCCATCAAATTTTTAAGGAAAATAAAAGATAAACAAAAAACCCTAGGTAGAGACACTAGGTAAGGAGTCGGTTAAGCGGGAGGAAGGTGTTAGGCACCCCTCTCTTCTATTATACCTAATAGGGTCCTCTTAGACATTTTGGGATAGGTTGTTTGTATTAATCTCATGTTTATAAATTCCCAGAAAATTCCAAATAAATAAATCAAAAAACTCTAATTTTTATCCCTTATTGTACTCGTTAGGGTTTTATAACCCTATTCATATGTACCCTCAAATTGAAGGATCATAATGACCGTAGTTCCATTCCCCTATCCCCTAATTTTAATCCTTTATTTATGCCCTCAGAATTTTGAGCTCTATCCCATTATATCCCTAATTCATCCCTTAAATACCCCTTGTGTCATGAAAATTTTCGTTTAAATACCTTATAATATAAGATAAATATTAACCCCAATAAATAAATAAATTTATTTTATTTTTCATAATAGTGATAGTTTCCCTTAATAAATAAACCTTTAATTGAAAAACTCAAAATTTTAATATAAACCCATGTTTAAAAAATATTATTAATCCCTTTTTAAATTGAAAAAAAAATGTAACCAAAATAAAAATAATAATATGACCCATGTTTTAAGTGCCCAAATATATAATCTAAAATATATATCCCAAAAAATAAGTAGTGAAATAAACCCTATTTTTTTTAAATGTTAGAATGAAATACAAGAAATTTATTTCCATTTATTTTTTGAAATTATTAATACTTTACATTCATATTATTATCCCTATTAATTTAATTTAATCAAAACCTAATCTTAAATTCCTAAATATTAAGCAAAATCAAATTTTAATAAATTTATTTATCCTCAACCCTAAGTAAATTAATTGTAATTACCTAGAATTATCCCAATGACAAATTAATGATAAAATCATAAAAATAATTTAAAAAACCTAACAGCGAGAGACAAAGAACCCCCCCCCCCCCTTTTATCGATACAAGAATTTTCCGTTTTTTAATTAATAAAATAAAATATATAAATATCATTTGATAGAAGTGGAAGTGAACCAATCATGTTTTCATTTCTTCACACTCAGTCTGCACTAAAAGAAAAAGAGAAAGAAACCCGTATCTTCATCTATCTCACCCATCATTTCATACTTCCAAACAACAATCCAATATTCCCAACTACATAAATCAAATCCACCCATATTATTTGTGTATTATAATTTTATCAATTAAGCCATCTTAATTAATAATTTATGCAATTTTCATTAGCGTCTTTCCTATTTTAGCTTATCACTAAAATAATAATTTACTCTTGGATATACACTTTAAAAAAGTCAGAGCAAAACTTGTGCATAATAAAAACTAAAAAATTAAAAATTTTGAAAAAAAACAACTAACAAATCGTCGTTCATTTGTATCTTCTACAAAATATTTATATATATCTAGGTCAAATACTTTATAAATCCAAATCCTTTGGTAATCTCATTATATTTCTTCATTTTTTTAAATGGATTGCCAAAGGGTTTGGATTTATGAAATATGATAACATAGAGAGAGAGAGAGAGAGAGAGAGAGAGAGAGAAAGAGAATTTATTAGGAGTGAGCCCAACAACTATATTTATATAAGGAAGTAAAGTTTGTTTTGTATTGTGAAATATTTAAGGAGTTTTTGTAAGGTGTTTTCAAAAATTCAAGGAATAAGTTTTGTGTCGATTAAAAAATTTAAGGAGTTTTTGTATTTGACTTATCTCATATATAGTTTATTGTTATAACTTTTCTAGTTAAATGTAAATATATTAAAAATAATATCTACTTAATATTAATTTAAAATTATCATAATGACAATCTTAGATAAAATCCTAATATTTTGATGATGTGTGTCAGCCTCACAAATTTTTTCCAATTAAATAATTTATTAAATCTCCCAATTAAAAAAACTCTTTATCAACATAATATTAATTATTAAAAAATATCTCATGGTAGAGACTCACCGACTTAAACAAATTTAGTCGCAATCATATTTTTTAGGAAAATAAAAGATAAACAAAAAACCCTAGGTAGAGACACTAGGTAAGGAGTCGGTTAAGCGGGAGGAAGGTGTTACGCACTCCTCACTTCTATTTTACCTAATAGGGTCCTCTTAGACATTTTGGGATAGGTTGTTTTGTATTAATCTCATGTTTATAAATTCCAAGAAAATTCGAAATAAAAAAATCAAAAAACTCTAACTTTTATCCCTTATTGTACTCGCTAGGGTTTTATAACCCAATTCATATGTACTCTCAATTTGAAGGATCATAGTGATCGTAGTTCCATTCCCCTATCCCCTAATATTAATCCTTTATTTATGCCCTCAGAATTTTGAGCTCTATCCCATTATATCCCTAATTCATCCCTTAAATACCCCTTATGTCATGAAAATTTTCCTTTAAATACCTTATAATATAAGATAAACATTAACCCCAATAAATAAATAAATTTATTTTATTTTTCATAATAGTGATAGTTTCCCTTAATAAATAAACCTTTAATTGAAAAACTCAAAATTTAAATATAAACCCATGTTTAAAAAATATTATTATTCCCTTTTTAAATTGAAAAAAAATGTAACAAAAAAAAAATAATATAACCCATGTTTTAAGTCCCCAAATATATAATCTAAAATATATATCCCAAAAAATAAGTAGTGAAATAAACCCTATTTTTTTAAATGTTAGAATGAAATACAAGAAATTTATCTCCATTTATTTTTTGAAATTATTAATACCTTACATTCATATTATTATCCCTATTAATTTAATTTAATCAAAAACTATTCTTAAAACCCTAAATATTTAATAAAATCAAATTTTAATTAATTTATTTATCCTTAACCCTAAGTAAATTAATTGTAATTACCTAGAATTATCCCAATGACAAATTAATGATAAAATCGTAAAAATAATTTAAAAAACCTAACAGCGAGAGACAAAGAAAACCGCCCTCCCCCATTTTATCGATACAAGAATTTTCCTTTTTTTAATTAATAAAATAAAATAAATAAATATAATTTGATATAAGTGGAAGTGAATCAATCCTGTTTTCATTTCTTCACACTCAGTCTGCACTAAAAGAAAAAGAGAAAGAAACTCAGATCTTCATCTATCTCACCCTTCATTTCATACTTCCAAACAACAACCCAATATTCCCAACGACATAAAGCAAATCCACCCATAATATTTGTGTATTATAATTTTATCAATTAAGCCATCTTAATTAATAATTTATGCAATTTTCATTAGCGTCTTTCCTCTTTTAGCTTATCACTAAAATAATAATTTACTCTTGGATATATACTTTAAAAAGGTCAGAGCAAAACCTGTGCATAATAAACAGTAAAAAATTAAAATTTTTGAAAAAAAAAAACTAACAAACCTTCGTTCATTTGTATCTTCTACAACATATTTATAATTATCTAGGTCAAATATTTTATAAATCCAAATCCTTTGGTAATCTCATTATATTTCTTCATTTTTTTAAATGGAACGCCAAAGGGTTTGGAAGTAAAGTTTGTTGTGTATTGTGAAATATTTAAGGAATTTTTTTAAGGTATTTTCAAAAATTCAAAGAATAAGTTTTGTGTCGATTAAAAAATTTAAGGAGTTTTTGTATTTGACTTATCTCATATATAGTTTATTGTTATAACTCTTCGAGTTAAATGTAAATATATTAAAAAATATCTATTTAATATAAATTTAAAATTATCATAATGACAATCTTAGATAAAATCCTAATATTTTGATGATGTGTGTCATCCTCACAAATTTTTTCCAATTAAACAAATTATTAAATCTCCCAATTAAAAAAATCTTTATCAACATAATATTAATTATTAAAAAATATCTAATGGTAGAGACTCACCGACTTAAAAAAATTTAGTCGCCATCATATTCTTAAGGAAAATAAAAGGTAAACAAAAAACCCTAGTGATCGTAACTGGAGATCAGGATCCGATACGGCTCGCCTCAAGCGTTGTTGAAGGACGGTTGATGAGGAGAGGAGGGGGGTGTACCTGCAAGGCACTCCGATGCTGAAGTAAGACACTGAGCAAAGAGTGAGCAAGTACAATAATTAAGGTCAGAGAATTGAATATGTGACCCTCCCAAATGAGAGGGTTTATATACTGCGCTAAATGGAAAATTATTGGTCCGCACCGTTGGGCGCGGATCGTGGAACCCGTAAAGATAGGTAACGGTCAAAACTAGTCGTTGGAAGACTTCGTCTTGGTCGATATAACTTTTGGTCGGTAGAGATCATGATTCTCAATATTGCTCGACGTCGAGCGTTCTGCAAAGCTGGTTTGCCTGGCCCAATTCTGGGAATTGGGCCTGCCCAGAACAGGAGCCCCCCAAGTCGTTGCTCGTGCGGAGGAGCGGCGACTTAGTAATGGTTTCGTGCTCAACGGTATGCAGTGTGTGGGCTAGGAAGTTATCGTTGACGATCCTCGATAGGCGAGCAGTCGTTACGTCGCTCGACAAGAGGATATGAAACGAAAAGTTGGCGTATTTGGGAATTCGCGCCTATTAATGCTCTAACGGCTAGCCTAGGGGCTAGCGCGTAGGTCATCATTGGCTAGGGGTAGGGGTCACGCTTATCTGCACATGTTCCCTTCTCTATAAATAGGATCCCAAGGGTTTATGTTAAGCTTTTCCGTTTCATCTTCTTCTCCCCTGCACTTCCCGTCTATCAGCCACTACTCTCAACCGTCGACCACCGCTTCTAACCGTCGACCACCGTTTCCAGAGTCACTTTCTTCTACAAATGGCTTCCCAAGCTCAAGGTACGGCTTTTATTCGTGTTTATACTAGTCATAGGCTTGATATCTTAGAAATGCATGTGGTTTAGGGTATATGTTCAAGTAGTTTTAGGTTTAAACCAGTAGGTAGGAGATTTTCTGCCACCGTTGTTCGTCGAGTGCGAACCCTAGTTTGTGGTCGACGCAGGTCTTGGTCGACTTTGACTTGGGACCCGGTAGGTGTCTAGGTTTAGGTTCCCTTATCTCCGAGGTCGGGCGTTATCCATCGCCTTGAGCGATGGTTAGCCGGGGGCTATGGCTTGGGACCTTGTTTCTGGGTCGACATGCGCCCTTTCACTTGTTGAGCGGCGGAAGGGTGGATTTGATATTCTTAATCGAATTCACTGACGCCTTTCCTCTGCTTTTCAGGTGAAAACTCGCTCATGGACCCACTTGATGTCTCCTCGGAAGAAACATCCTCGGAGGACTCTGGTTCTTCCGCATCGATTCCCTCCGACTCTGGGAGTTTGTCAGGAGAATCCGACGCGAGCACAATGGAGGAGGGAGCTTCTGGAGAGACGAAAGATTCACCTCGCTTCCCTGAAGACATAAGGACCTCGCATGAGGAATGGGTAGTGGAGGACCTGCTCGATAAAGTATCGTCGTTTTCGAGGCCTCGTGCGGAGCCACTGCCCACTGTTGGTGACCCTGAGGATTGGGTCGTCACTTGCCCAGGGGATGACGACCGTATCTTCTTGGATTTCAAAAACTTTCGATGTATGAGTATGCAAATTCGGTCCTGGGGGTAACTTTGCCCTTCCGCGACCTGGTTTGCGCTGTGCTCGGGAACCTGGGTGTGGCCCCGTCCCAGCTGCACCCCAACTCCAATGCGTTTCTGAAGGCGTTTGAGGTAAGGTGCACCCATCTGGGTGTTGGAGCCACGCTTCCTCTGTTCTTTCGTTTGTTTTCGCTGCAGCGTCAAGTAGGGCGGGGGACCGACCGGAAGGGATTCGTCTCCTTTAAGCAGCGGACCAAGATCTTTAAGGCTCACTCAGAGTCCATCCGGGCTTTCAAGACGGATTATTTTTTGATAAAACCTGCGAGCGCGGAAGCTGTGAGGGCGCTAAGTTTCTTGGGGATAGACACTGACGAGAACGACAAACCCAAGCTTGACGATCAAGGACAGGTGATTTCGAGGAGGCTTATGTTATTTCCCTTCTCCTGGAGCTACACTCACTACGAGCGACCGGTTAGCGAGTTTGTCCAGGTGGGGGACTCTCTGAATGGGGATGATGCGGCCAGCTTGAGGCCTTTAGGAAATTGATAGCCTCGTTTACCCCGACTCCTTTGCTGGACGGAGAAGGGAAAATAATGATGGATCAGGATGGGGGGGAAGTTGTGGAGTGTCCTCTGGTTGATGTCACAGACTTGCTGGCGTGCAATACCGGGCAAGAAGTGTCCGAGTTTTTTGGGATCTATTTTTATTTTTGCTTGTTATTATGTCTTGATAATATTCTGCCGTTCGTGACTAATCTAACTCTCTTTTTTCTTTCTTTTTCAGGCTCCCTGTCCAACCCGCTCGACAAGATTCAAGAGCGTCTGCGTCAACAACAGAAGAAGAGGTCACGGGTCGTTCAGACCAAGCTGATTGAGACAAGAGGCTCTGGGTCGGGCCCTCTGGTCCAGGGTTCTCCGAGCGCTTCTTCCGGTTCCCTAATAAAAAAGCACAAGTCTGCAGCGACCGTAGACTTGACGGCCAACGCTCCCTCCAAACCGAAGCATGTGCTGCCGCCTTGCTTCGTGAAGCAAAACGTCTTTGAAGGGACGAGCATGGAGGTCGACCGTGCGGACTCCCTGTTTCTCGAGGCGATGGATCGTCCTGCCCGACGGCTGTCTCTGGCCCAGGACGCGAGTGCTGTCATGCGGGTCTTGTCCATGGCCTGGTTGACGATTGAGGGAAAACCCAAACAAGAAAGGGAGGTAGCGAAGCTGTAGGAGATGTTGGCTGCAGCCGAGAAGAAGCTGACGACGACCACTGAAGAAGCCATTGCCACTACCAAAGAGTTGACCGAGCAGGGGAACATCATTGCCAAGCTGGAGGTTGACAAGAGGAGGGCTCTAGAGCAGAGTAAAAAGTTGAAGGATGCCTTCTTCCCGAAGGAGGATGAAGATGCTGAGACCAAGAGTATGGTGACCAGGGCACAGTTCCTTGCTCGGATCGACCAAGATATGGAAGATCTGAACTCGTCGACTGAGCTCAGTTTCCAAAATGTTATGGATCAAATAAGAGCTCTTCATCCCGAACTGGCCTTGGACACCAGCCGGATCAGCTACCTCTACAAAGTCGAGGATGGCCAGATAGTGGTTCCCTCGGACTTGGTCGTGGAGGATTCTCAGCCCGGGGCAACTGTTCAGCCCGACTAGTCAGAGGCGCAACCGGACCAAGGCGAGGGTCAACCTGGTGTTCTGGATAAGGAGGGTAATTAGTTTTGGCCTGCGTGTCGTTATTGTGTAATTTAATGTGTTTCTCTTGGGGGCGTGGTCCCCTTCGGGGTCGCATTTTTGCAGTAAAAGCCTATGTTCTTAATGGTCGTTTACTTTACAATGTTTTTTGTTTAATTGTGCGTCCGTCAGAGGACTATTCTCTTTATGTTTTAAACGCTAAGTGTTTGACGTTCTTGTAATGATTGGATGTAATCGAATAAATACGAGGTGTGTTTGTGATCTATTGGTTTGGGGGACCAACTAGATTTCAGAG
This sequence comes from Lathyrus aphaca, assembly GCA_963966055.1. Taxonomy (NCBI): domain Eukaryota; kingdom Viridiplantae; phylum Streptophyta; class Magnoliopsida; order Fabales; family Fabaceae; genus Lathyrus; species Lathyrus aphaca. The sequence continues at coordinate 391,605,406 of OZ014519.1, read as the reverse complement.
TCTTGCTCCTGGTCGGTGCCCGGGCCAAGGTAATGGCCCGGGCTCCGAGGCTTGAACGTCCCATCTCCGAGGCTTGAACGTCCCATCGCGAGCTGGGGTTCTTCCTGGTCGTGGAACTTAGGCGACGTCGGACTCGTTTGAGTATCCGCCCGTGCAACAGTTATCTCCTTCTCTTGGAAGGAGACCCTGACAATTATGTTATTTTGGGCTTCCGTGCTTGTACCTGGGCACGCAGTTCTTAGTCAGACCTATCGCTCCTCGCTTGAGAGTTGAGCAAGGTGACTTTGTAAGTTAGCTGTAATATTGCTTGAGCTTCTCGGCGTTCCACGACCGAGCAAGTTCTTCCCCGTGTATATTTTCTAAATAATAGGCTCCGTTTTCGGTTTTTGCTCGGACGCGATATGGGCCCTCCCAATTAGGTGTAAGTTTTCCTTCGCGGGGGTCCCTGTGATTTCTCCTTAGAACGAGACTACCCACCTCGAACGTTCGTCTTATTACTTTAGAATCGTATCGAGCGGCTATTTTATGTTTGAGAGTGGCCTCTCGGAGAGCAACTTCTGATCGGATTTCTTCGACCAGGTCAAGCTTGTCTTTCAAAGCTTCGGAGTTGGTGTCCTGGTCCATTGGGGACTCTGTTCGTCTGGATCGGACGTGCATTTCCACAGGGATTACTGCCTCGGTCCCATATGCCAACCGGAACGGGAATTCACCGGTCGTTGAGTGGGGTGTGGTTCTATACGCCCACAGCACGCTGTGTAACTCCTCGACCCAGTGCTTCTTATGTTCGTCTAGTCTTTGTTTCAGGCCTCTTAGGATTACCCTATTTGCGGCCTCTACTTGCCAGTTAGTTTAGGGGTGCTCCACTGAAGCGAAGTGTTATTTTGTTCCTACTGATGCAACAAATTCTTTGAAGTGTTTATCTGTAAACTGGGTACCGTTATCGGTCACAATGGCGAGCGATACTCCGAATCGGGCGAGGATGTTCCTCTTGAAGAAGCGTAGTATGTTAAGCGCAGTAATTTTGGCTAAGGCCTCAGCTTCTATCCATTTGGTGAAATAATTGACGCCTACAATGAGGAATTTATTTTGGCCGGATCCGACGACGAATGGCCCTAAGATATCCACCCCCACCATGCGAATGGCCAAGGGGAAGATAGTGATTTTAGCTCGGTAGGGGGTGCTACGTATACGTCCCCGTGCCGTTGGCATTTGTCACATCTTTTTACGTATTCTTTCGCGTCGTGCTGGAGTGTAGGCCAATAATATCCTGCTCGGAGAATCTTTCGGGCCAACGACCGTCCGCCCGGATGTTGTGCATTAATTCCTTCGTGGACCTCTCTTAGTACGTGTGGGATGTTCTCTTCTTCTTCTTATGAGGTGAGAAGAGAAGACGCGATGTCTTGGTTCATTTTCTTTTATGAGAAGTGTTTTGGAGTTTATTGTTTGTGAACATTCTCATACTAATACTTATCCATCGTGGTAGGGACTTACACCTCGCCCCGAAACAGGACGTGTATAAGAACTCCGCAACAAAGTCTCGTGTCGTATGAGAACGTTTAACCTTTATTAGGTGCGTTTTATTGTTTGTCTTTATGGGATGAGAAAGAGACTCAAATCGAAAAAGGAAAAAAAAACTAAGGGGGACTAAGACCAACCCTAAGTTGTTTATTCATTATCAAGGAGATCCTAAAGGTTAGTGAGGTTTCTAATCCTAGGGAGGATAGGAAAGAGGAAGAGAAAAGGAAGAAGAACACAACTTACTTCCTAATGAAGTTAAGTTGGTTTCAAAAGGGGAAAACCTAACAAGCACAAACATTATGTAAGGCAAAATGGTGCAAATTAAATGCATTAGAAATACCAAAGAGGATAGGGTTTTTAGACATACCTTGCCCTCCCTACAACTTATTTAATGCAATGCAAAATTCAGCAACTTATTTACAACACTTAATGCACAAACAGCTATGAAAATAAAGCATAACACAAACAGCATACTACAACTATCATGCAACATGAAAAAGTAGGTGTAAAAGGTCAAATACAACATGCACTATAAACAAACAGCACACATTTTACAACACCTATATGCAACAACAACTATGAAATGCAAAAATCCAGAATTGATTATTTTCATATTTTAATGCACAAACTCAATGAATAATGCACTAGATCCATCATAAACATACATTTGAACATGGATCATCATATAAAAATGCAAGAACATGAATATTTTGAAGATTATGCAAGAATGCATCACATGGTTGATTATGCGACAAGTAATGCAAAAGTATGGTACATGAACATGGTATATGCACATGATGATTATTGATTATGAACATGCAACATGATAGCTCTACAAACATGCTAAACTCAATGCAAAATTCAGAATTGAATTGATATGGATGATGTGATCAAATATGCAACAAAATGCAACCAAATGCACATATATATGATTATGCAACATACATCAACATAATGGAATGCAAAAAAATGATTTGATGTAATGCAAACATGTAAAAACAGAATGCAACATGATTATTATATGCCTAATGATGCATGAACATGGCAACAAAAAGCAAGAACTCAAGATATGTACAAAGAAGCACAAAAATGCCTAATACGCGACATGAACGGAATCGTGTCGAAACGACTCGAAATGGGGGAATTAGCTACTGGAAATGGACCTAAAAATTCCCTAAAATCAGTACCTAAACATGTATGGGGGGTGATAGGCATGAAGAATTAAGACTAAGCTATCAAATAAGCTAAAATCTAAATTCCTACGACGAGAACCATTTTTCCTATTTACAAGAGATTCTTTACACCTACTAGGACCTAGATTAGACTACAAATCTAATTCCTAATAATCCAACTGCAAATTGCAAGCAAGAAAGCAACGAAAACGAAAATGAACGGTACAACGCAAACATAATCGAAAATCATGCGGAGAATGCCGCTAAGGCGAGATGAAGAGGATAAATTAAGGCATAATGGTTAAATCACCAACCTACGAAACAGAGGAGTGTTTCGGTAATTGTTGCAATGAATCGGAGTGCGAATGGAGAAGAAAATTGGAGAATCCGCGAATGCAAAATAAATGCGATTCGGTCTTGACGCTTCTCGATTGATCACTTCCGATAAGTCGCAATCTCCACCAAAAACCAATAGCTTCTTATTCCACAATGCTCGATTCAATGGAGGATGGAGGCTAAGCTTTAAGACCTTCAAGTTTCAATGTGAAACTTGAAGAACTTTTGTTGAAAAGCTATGGTGAAAATGGTGGAAAAGTGGGAGAGAAAGTGATGAATTTGAGATTGTGAAAATGGTGATTGAGTGAAGAATGAGGGAGAGAGTGATTTGTGGTGATTCTTGTTGATTACCCTTAGCTTTGGGAGGAGAATGAGTTTATATAATGCATTGGTTTGGCAATAGGTTTGGGTTTGGAGGTAGCTTAGGAGTTAGCTTAGGTTATGAGTTAGTTGGGATTCTAGAGAATTCTAGAACTCCTTGGAAGGTTGTAGAAAACTCTAGAATGTGGTAGAAGATGGTGAGCTGGCTCTTCTAGAACTTTCTTTAGTTGGGATCAATCCAATGCATCAAACACCATGAAGCTTATGATGGAGATTAGTGAAGTGAAACACAAGTTTAGTTATTCAAGGACTGCATCTTGAGTTTGCTCTCTTGATTATGGAATGCGCAATAATTAGAATGGACCTGCATACATTCAATGATAACTTGCTGATGTAACAAGGATCAATGGAAAAATTCAGCTTGAAACCAATGAATCTAGTGTACACTAGCTCATGAACATTTGTGGTGAAGCCCACTTTGATGTAGCAGCAATGGTGAAGCTTGAATTGAGGCCAAAGTGAAGCTGAATGAGCTATAGAATGTGTACCAATCATTTCCACGTTCAACCCCAAAGATAGCATAGCATTCCCCCTTGTTTTGCATCAAAAACAGCAGCAAAATGGCAAAAAACAGCATCATGAATCGATTCATAAGGTTATGCATTGATACATACTGAAGAGAAAGCTAATTTCAGCAAAAAAACACATTATGAATCGATTCATACACGGATGTATCGATTCATAACAGTTTTTTAACTGTTATGAATCGATTCATAACACGGATGCATCAATTCATCCTACTGTATTGCCTTGTTTTTTGCCCAAACTTTGAACGGCCATATCTTTCTCAATTTTGATCCTATGAAGGAGTTCCACATATGGTTTTGAACCTTAGGATGTCCTCTTTCATTTTCTCAAGGTATAATTTTCATAGGACTCTTATTTTGGGGAAAAACCTCTCTTGAAGTGGCTACAAAAATGACCAAAACTTGCTATTTTTGGAAACCCAAACTTTCCAAAAATGGTAAGTTTTAGTTTTCTTGATTTTTTTTCATTCTTTCTTGATTCAAATTGGTCCCTAAGAGACTTGTGACCACAATTTCATGATTTTGATCCCAAAAATTCAAGATCTGACATTTTACTCATCCTGGTTGACTTTTCTCCAATTTTCTAATTTTCAATCAACTGAACAATTGAGGGCCTTCCAAAACGAGTCCAATGGTGAAATTTGAACCATAGGTACTTGACATTATGTAGAGAACCATGAAAATATGCTTGGACCAAAGTCTCATTGATAAGCCCAGTTCATTAGAAACCCTCATCTGACTCCTTTTTGCTGGGAAATGTTGCACTGCTTGCCTCCCTTGATCAAAGCACCTCTGTATAGGACTTGTGGCTTCAAGTGAATACTTGTGGGATGTTGTGGACCATTTTCACAAGGTTGAGAATCTTTGTGGACCTTTGATTGCCTTTGTATAGCCTTTATTTGCCTTGTTCGCTGCTCACAAACCTATGCCCCTGCCGTGATGGTTATGATGCAATGTTTTTTATTATTTTATGAATTTATGTATGCAAAGTGATATGCTAAATATGAAAATGAGAGGGCAAATTTTGGGGTGTTATAGCTGCCCCTATTCAATCATTGTAGACTTGAATGGATGATAGCAGTCGCTTTCAGACGTTTGAAGTATGCAGGGATTGAATACTAAAAACAACCAGAAAATGTGCACTCGATGGAAGAGAAATGGGAAATAAACCCAACCATCTGAACTCTGCATGGGGAAAACTTGGATGTGAAGAGTAGTGAATCTGTGAATGTTTCGGAATAATGTCGGGAGATTACTGATTCGCCACGCTACGGGTGGACTTTGTTGGGATATTAATAGCATGCCACACAACGGGTGATCTTCTGAATGCTTTGCCACACTACGGGGGTCTCTGCTCGCTACGGGAGACCTTTGATGGACTTTTGCTCACTCTGCGGGGATATTCTGCCACACTGCGGGGCTTTGGAAATCTTTCCACACTACGGGAGCACATTGCTCAGCTACGGGAGACCTTGGGAATTCACCACACTACGGGGGCACATTGCTCGCTACGGGAGTCTTTCACTACGGGAAACTTTGATTTCTTGCCACACTACGGGGCACATTGCTCAGCTACGGGAGACTTTAATGTAGCGACTTCGCTGGGGATACATTGCTCATCTACGGGAGACTTATGCTCACTACGGGAGACCTTGCTGTTTTGCCACACTACGGGGGATGTTGCTCGCTACGGGAGACTTTGGCTCACTACGGGAGACTTCTGCTCACTACAGGAGACTTCTGCTTCTTGCCACACCACGGGGGCTGCTGCTCGCTACAGGAGACTTTGGCTCACTACGGGAGACTTTGATTTCTTGCCACACTACGGGGGTTGCTGCTCGCTACGGGAGACTTTGGCTCACTACGGGAGACTTCTGCTCACTACGGGAGACTTCTGCTCACTACGAGATACTTTGATTTCTTGCCACATTACGGGGGTTGCTGCTCGCTACGGGAGACTTCTGCTCACTACGGGAGACTTCAAGAATTCGCCACCCAGAGGATGGACTTTGGCTAATCTGCGGTTGGACTTTGAGAATTTGCCACACTACGGGTGGACCTGTGGTAAATTGCCACGCTACGGGTGGACTTTGGATAAATTGCCACGCTACGGGTGGACTTTGAGAATTGCCACGCTACGGGTGGACTTTGAGAATGGCCACGCTGCAGGTGGACCTGTGATAAATTGCCACGCTACGGGTGGACTTTGGATATCAACCTTGGATTTAATACACATGCTGAATTGTATGACATGATGCCCCATGACACTGGGGGATAGGCACAAAGGGAATTCTTGACGCGGAAATAACAAATCTTTGCTGACTCTGTGGGGGATACAGATGATTGTCGATATTTTTAAAGGAGAAGAGTTTGGCTAGTCTGTCTCGACTTAATACCTTTGCCAAAAATAAATTGGACTTTAGATTTGAAGACCCTGCTAGGGGATGCCTCAACTGCTGGGGATTGAATCTCACCTCACCGATTTCGCTGGGGAATCAACAACTTTTTGACTTAGCTGGGGGAGAACTCTCTTGTCTACCTGAATTTTCCAAACCTCTGTGGGGAAGGGAAGCGTTCAGCTAACTGCCGAGGATTTCTTGATTCTTGTAAGAAGTGTTTCACTACGGGAAGACGACTCTTGCTAGAGATGATCCTTACTGCTCTGCTGGGGAAGAGAAGGATTTGGTTTGAGATCTGCTGGGAAATAAAATCAGGGAAACCTGCTGAAGAAAATTTTTTGACGACTTTATTGGGGATAACTTCCATGCATCTGTTGGGGATAACAAAATTGAACCGCGTCCTGCTGAGGAGGAAAGATTTCAAATAGTCTCGTGCTAGGGATCATTCGCTTTGATTCGGGCTTTTCCTTAAGAGGATTTTACAAAAGACCTGATGTCTTTAAACTCTTCAGGAGTATAATTGCCCCGATATTCTGAACTTCCGATTATCTGTCTTAGGGAAAGAATGAATCCTCGTGCGATTGGGTGGCTTGCTCCAGTATGAATCTTTGGTCAATTGCTTTGGGAGAGATCTGAATCTCGAGGTAATTGCCCCAGATTGGCTGACTCTTGACATAACTGCCCCAGATTGGTTGGCTCTTACCATGAATGGTTGGGAACGTCCTTACTCAATGGCGTTTTCTTGGAAAAGTGCACTTTGACGTGACTGTCTTTCAGAAGTTTTAGACTTCTCAACTTGGCAAGCTTAATCTTCTCGACTAAATTTCCGCTTGTGAGCTTTTTATGATGCCAAACAGATGTATGCAAGCAGAAAAATGTTTATTTTGAGAATGGAAATTCTAATGCAATACACATGTTAATCTTGAAGTTTTGAAAAAGTGTCGCAAACCTTTGTGAACAAATCACTGGTTAAGATACAACATTATTTGTGAATGAAAGTATGTACATGAAATACCAACAAGGTCTTTTAGCATAAATCATAGGAGTCAGGAGCGCAGTCTTGTGGTAGTACGCTCTCAAATTAACCCTATTTCAGTTAGGAATTTTAAGGGTTGTATCGTGGCTTGGTTCACGGTTATAGAAACAAAGGATACAGGCTCGAAATTTATTTGTGCCCACCCACTCTTCGTGATGTTCTCCATTCCTACATTCAGCTAGTTTTCGCAAGCATTCACCTTTCATAAGGGTTTCGTATTGATTGAGGAACCATTGCTGCTATCAGTTCAAGCACCAATCAGGTTGTCGTTGGGAGTCAGTCACCCCTTTGTCTTTCGTGTCTGTGCCACACGACTTTGTTCTTGCTTAAGGATCTTTCTTGTGTAATCCTTTTTGCATTTTCGCTTTTGCGTTATTTTGCTTACCCTAACTTTTGCCTGGACTGATTCTTGTGAATCTTTGATTGTGCAGTCCAGCGGGATGCCCTAATTTTTGCCTAAGTCGCTTGTTTTCAAGTTTCGACTTAGCGAGCTTTTTTCTTTTATTTTTATTTTTGTATTTTGAACAAGTCGCGTGACATTGTTTATCTTGATTGCTTTGCGAGGGTTGTGACTGCCTCAATCTTTGGTCGATGAAGGATAACCATTATGGTTTTCAGTCTTTGGACCTTTTGACTTGGATAACCATTGTGGTTTCGGGTCTTTGGACCTCTTGATTAGCATAGTAGAATGAAATGGATCTTCAAATACACTCCTTTATGAAAGCCTGAATGCTTGGTCCGACTAGCTGACATCTACCCTGCCCCTGGGTTACATGTGAGGGTTTTTCATGCGAGAAGAAACTCCTACTTCAAGGCTCAAGGGGGTTAGCAAGGGTCTATCTCCCTTATATCTCCAGTGTTTATGGATTTGAAACAAAGCCTGTACATCGTCAACAGGGTCTTATTCGAGAGCACACAATTAGAGATTTTTGCGTTTTTTGTTTCGTCATTCTCCATCATAGAGTTTGAGCACGACAATTGGTATTGCAATGTAAACATGCAGAATTAAATTGACAAATGAATTACTTCAAGAAAAACATGTGAGTTTTATTATTGATAACATTCAAAAGCAAACAAATTTCATACATGTATACAAATGTTTAGCAAATAAAAGAACTACAAATGGAAATGCAGTAAAGAAGCTGAATATTGCCGTACTTGAGGAGGCTTGACTCCGTCTGGACCTGTCAGTCTTGGATACTATCAGTGATCAATAGCTCTTTCACAGACTTGTAATCCTCAATTTGCAGTTGCATGCCCAACCATGGCAGTCATACTTCTTCTTCTAGCTACTCTGACTCTGACACGAGACATCTGAAGGGAAAAGTGAAGTTGGGGAGTAAAGTTGCCCCATAAGGTTGCTCGGAAAGATCTGGCGATCTTCTGCCTACGTATCTCCATTGACCAATGACCAATGAAGAATCAGAGTGACGTAGTTCCCCTCAATAGGGATGAAAGTACATTGAAGAAAAACAAACAGTTGCCATTGCTGAAAGTATCTGGATACTGATGGTTTTATTTGCTTCCTGAAGATTCCAGCTTAACGTGGACCATCTGGTAAAATAACCGTGACACCGGTTCCGTTGTGATTAGGCATTGGATTCTGGAGTACATTTGGGAGAGGAGCAAAATTGATCGCCTTGGAGTCAACTAGGTCCTGTACCTTGTTCTGAAAAGCCCAACATTTCTCAATACTCTTCCCCTGGGCACCTGAATGGAACTCGCACCTGGCATTAACATCAAAATTCGGAGGTAGATTTTTAGGAGCAGGAGGTCTCATGGTACGAAGCTCGACCAGGTTCAACTTTAGCAGCTCTGGGAGCAATACAGCATATGGGCATGGGACGGGATCAAGTCTGCGGTTTCTCGCTCTTGTTCTTTCTTGATTTGGTCTCTGTACCTGGTATTGCTGACCTTGAGGTTGTGGTTGAGCCTGAGGAGTAATAGTCACAGCAGCTGTTTAGTAGTAACCTTGAGAACGACCTCTATCTCGGCCCCTATACACGGCATTGGTCTCACCTTCTCTTCGCCTTTGGCTATTGCCAAAAGGTTTCTTCACACCAGATGAACTAGCACTGCTTGCATCTTGAATCTTTCCCAACATCAGAAAATTCTCTATTCTTTCTCCAGCGATGACAATATCAGAAAAACCAATGGACGGGCATGCGGCCAGACGATCCAAGTAAACACCTTACAAGGTGCCCATAAACATGTCGGCCATTTCCCGATCCAGCAACGGGGGTTGAACCTGTGCGGCCAGCTCACGCCACCTCTGGGCATACTACTTAAAATTTTCCTTGGGTCCTTGAGACAAGTTCTGCAACTGGGTGCGGTTTGGAGCCATATCAATATTGTATTGATATTGCTTGAGAAAAGCTTCAGCTAAATCTTTCCAGCATCGGATAGAGACCCTGCTTAGTTTCATGTACCTGCTCAATGAAGCTCCAGATAGACTATCTTGGAAGAAGTGCATCCAAAGTTTCTCGTCATCAGTGTGGGCCGAGATTTTTCCGAAGTATGCATGGATGTGAGTTCTAGGGCACGTGCTGCCGTTGTACTTGTCAAATGATGGCACCTTGAACTTAGGAGGGATTCTGACTCCTGGCACTAACCCTAGATTGGTTACATCGATGCCCAGGGAGTTCTGACATTCCATGGCCTTAATCTTCTCCGCCAGCTCTTCATACCTTCGATTGTTGACCTCATTCATATTACCCACATCAGCATCCAGTAGAGTGAATTGGTCTTCCTGAGTGTCTTCATTACGGGCCGCGGCCCCATTTAGATTTGGCCCTCCGTCACGGGCAGCGTTAGGATCCACATTCTCAGTCGGTGTTCTAGCATTAGCATTCCCACGGGGCTGCTCAACCATCAACCTGAGACGCTCTTGATTCTGAGCAATGTCGGTCATCATGTCCATGAACTGATCCATCCTCTGTCGGAGCTCATTGAGATCAGTCTGCATTCGTTCAGCCATTCTCACTCGGTTTCTTTTTGTTGGATACCGATGAACGTGTTGACCAGCTATATTGCCTGAAGTTGAATAAGTTAGGAAGTCCGAATGACCTGTAAAAATGCAAAATATGCAAATCATGTAGTAAATGCGTATGATAGGTTCATGAGGATGCGACATGCGATCCTGCAAATGAGTAAGCATGTGTTAGTGATGCAGGCGTGCAGAGGATGTTATGCAGTGCACTGGTGTGTTATCAAAGGTCTGGCGATCACTGGTCTGACATTGCTGTCGAGAAGACAATCATGTGATGGTGAAGAGTCGTAATAACAGTACCACCGAAATCCCGGATTTCAAAACCAAAGGACCATGTGCTGGCAAAGTGGGGTATGTTGGAAGTTTTAGGGTTCCTGCAAACCTGTAAACCCCTCCCATCTCACGGGTATGCTATACCGAGTCAACATCACGGATTCTAAAAGCCAGATAGCAATAATACGTTCACCATTTCCGAGAAATGGCTCATGACCCCATCAGGGAATCGGTTTGGCATTATGTACTAACCAGGGAGGTCTCAGCTGAGTACGGGGAAAACAAGCATCCCTTATAAGTCCCCAGCTTCAAGCACTGAATCGAGAAACAATAGTACATTCATCCCGAAGGGTACAATACTATCGTCATACGAACAGTTTGCCTTGACTAGGTTCCTATGAGAGAACCAGGCCATCCTATGCGAGTTCCCAGTGGGCCCTCGAATGCGAGTGGGTTTGCCAACAAATGTGGTCTGCCACTGTCATCGCTGGAGAGGGTTGTTTCCACTAAGGTTCTCAATGATCGGTCCCTTGACTGCACATAACTATCAAGGTAGCGTATTTCCCCAGAAAGATTCCGGAATCAATACATTCCCGAGAAGGTCGCAAGTCAAGGTGTGGAACTCACTACTACCAACATAGCAAGATGCCATGAAGCCAAAGTGGAACCACTCTAAGTCCTAGGGTGCACTCGAGCCACGGTTACGAGCTCATCTCACAGTAACCCCATCCCACAGAAAAAATGAAACTAGCACAGCCAGACAATGATAATGATGCATGATAAATACTGAAAGCAGTAAATAAATGCGGTAAAGTAAAGCTGTAAAGTAAAACTGTAAATGAAAACAGTAAAGCTAAACTAAAGCACGCAGCAGCAAACAGATGAACACCGAAAGAAACAAAAACAGACAAGCGCTAGGATTGACTCTACAAGGGAAACCAGAGATTCTGGGTTCGGTCCCCAGCAGAGTCGCCAGCTGTCGCTCCTGGGATTTTCATCCTAGTACAAATGCGAAAGTGGCACGGAAAAGGTTAGAGTCGCCAGCCAGCCATTTTTATCCCAAAGGAATGGGAAAGGTAATGTTGCACAAACCTGAGGAAGAAGGAAAGGACGAGGCCTTATGAACCAAAGATCTGGGTTCGGGAGTCGGTTACGACCTGGGAAGGTATTAGCACCCCAGATCGTCCGTTGTACCCGACGGGATCCACGCTTGCTTATTTTGTTTCAAAGGGTGAGAAAATAAAGATGCTGCTGAATAAAACTGCTGACTGGAATGGGAATGAGAAAGGAACTGGAAAAGAGAAAGAACTGAAGAGGGAAAATGTAGGGAAAATAAAGAATATGCTCGAATGGGCCCTACCCCACTGCCTTCGTACCTCATCGGGATAATGAGGATCATAGTCGACGTAGTTCGCCTAACTAAGGCTGAAACTCGTTTGTATTTTTTTAGCTGACGTTGCCATAGCTCTAGCTCAGGTGTTACCGGCTCTGACTCGAGGGTGTTTACCGTATCGCTGTTTGAACTGTCGAGGCAAGTCGTATTCGACAGTAAAGAGTATGAGGTGAGAAGAGAAGACGCGATGTCTTGGTTCATTTTCTTTTATGAGAAGTGTTTTGGAGTTTATTGTTTGTGAACATTCTCATACTAAGACTTATCCATCGTGGTAGGGACTTACACCTCGCCCCGAAACAGGACGTGTATAAGAACTCCGCAACAAAGTCTCGTGTCGTATGAGAATGTTTAACCTTTATTAGGTGCGTTTTATTGTTTGTCTTTATGGGATGAGAAAGAGACTCAAATCGAAAAAGGAAAAAAAAACTAAGGGGGACTAAGACCAACCCTAAGTTGTTTATTCAATATCAAGGAGATCCTAAAGGTTAGTGAGGTTTCTAATCCTAAGGAGGGGAGGAAAGAGGAAGAGAAAAGGAAGAAGAACACAACTTACTTCCTAATAAAGTTAAGTTGGTTCCAAAAGGGGAAAACCTAACAAGCACAAACATTATGTAAGGCAAAATGGTGCAAATTAAATGCATTAGAAATACCAAAGAGGATAGGGTTTTTAGACATACCTTGCCCTCCCTACAAAAAAAAGGTTAGCATGGTAAACATGATAAAAATAAGGAAAACAAAATTACCTAATTAATTCCTAAGGGAACTAGGACCTAAACTAGACTCAATCTATAGTTTAAAGGACCTAAAGCTAATGCAATGCAAAATTCAGCAACTTATTTACAACACTTAATGCACAAACAGCTATGAAAATAAAGCATAACACAAACAACATACTACAACTATCATGCAATATGAAAAAGTAGGTGTAAAAGGTCAAATACAGCATGCACTATTAACAAACAACACAAATTTTACAACACCTATATGCAACAACAGCTATGAAATGCAAAAATCCAGAATTGATTATTTTCATATTTTAATGCACAAACTTAATGAATAATGCACTAGATCTATCATAAACATACATTTGAACATGGATCATCATATAAAAATGCAAGAACATGAATATTTTGAAGATTATGCAAGAATGCATCACATGGTTAATTATGCGACAAGTAATGCAAAAGTATGGTACATGAACATGGTATATGCACATGATGATTATTGATTATGAACATGCAACATGATAGCTCTACAAACATGCTAAACTCAATGCAAAATTCACAATTGAATTGATATGGATGATGTGATCAAATATGCAACAAAATGCAACCAAATGCACATATATATGATTATGCAACATACATCAACATAATGGAATGCAAAAAAATGATTTGATGTAATGCAAACATGTAAAAACAGAATGCAACATGATTATTATATGCCTAATGATGCATGAACATGGCAACAAAAAGCAAGAACTCAAGCTATGTACAAAGAAGCACAAAAATGCCTAATACGCGACATGAACGGAATCGTGTCGAAACGACTCGAAATGGGGGAATTAGCTACTGGAAATGGACCTAAAAATTCCCTAAAATCAGTACCTAAACATGTATGGGGGGTGATAGGCATGAAGAATTAAGACTAAGCTATCAAATAAGCTAAAATCTAAATTCCTACGACGAGAACCGTTTTTCCTATTTACAAGAGATTCTTTACACCTACTAGGACCTAGATTATACTACAAATCTAATTCCTAATAATCCAACTGCAAATTGCAAGCAAGAAAGCAACGAAAACGAAAATGAACGGTACAACGCAAACATAATCGAAAATCATGCGGAGAATGCCGCTAAGGCGAGATGAAGAGGATAAATTAAGGCATAATGGTTAGATCACCAACCTACGAAACGGAGGAGTGTTTCGGTAATTGTTGCAATGAATCGGAGTGCGAATGGAGAAGAAAATTGGAGAATCCGCGAATGCAAAATAAATGCGATTCGGTCTTGACGCTTCTCGATTGATCACTTCCGATAAGTCGCAATCTCCACCAAAAACCAATAGCTTCTTATTCCACAATGCTCGATTCAATGGAGGATGGAGGCTAAGCTTTAAGACCTTCAAGTTTCAATGTGAAACTTGAAGAACTTTTGTTGAAAAGCTATGGTGAAAATGGTGGAAAAGTGGGAGAGAAAGTGATGAATTTGAGATTGTGAAAATGGTGATTGAGTGAAGAATGAGGGAGAGAGTGATTTGTGGTGATTCTTGTTGATTACCCTTAGCTTTGGGAGGAGAATGAGTTTATATAATGCATTGGTTTGGCAATAGGTTTGGGTTTGGAGGTAGCTTAGGAGTTAGCTTAGGTTATGAGTTAGTTGGGATTCTAGAGAATTCTAGAACTCCTTGGAAGGTTGTAGAAAACTCTAGAATGTGGTAGAAGATGGTGAGCTGGCTCTTCTAGAACTTTCTTTAGTTGGGATCAATCCAATGCATCAAACACCATGAAGCTTATGATGGAGATTAGTGAAGTGAAACACAAGTTTAGTTATTCAAGGACTGCATCTTGAGTTTGCTCTCTTGATTATGGAATGCGCAATAATTAGAATGGACCTGCATACATTCAATGATAACTTGCTGATGTAACAAGGATCAATGGAAAAATTCAGCTTGAAACCAATGAATCTAGTGTACACTAGCTCATGAACATTTGTGGTGAAGACCACTTTGATGTAGCAGCAATGGTGAAGCTAGAATTGAGGCCAAAGTGAAGCTAAATGCGCTATAGAATTTGTACCAATCATTTCCATGTTCAACCCCAAAGATAGCATAGCATTCCCCCTTGTTTTGCATCAAAAACAGCAGCAAAATGGCAAAAAAACAGCATCATGAATCGATTCATTAGGTTATGCATCGATACATCCTGAAGAGAAAGCTAATTTCAGCAAAAAAACACATTATGAATCGATTCATACACGGATGTATCGATTCATAACAGTTTTTTAACTGTTATGAATCGATTCATAACACGGATGCATCGATTTATCCTGCTGTATTGCCTTGTTTTTTGCCCAAACTTTGAACGGCCATATCTTTCTCAATTTTGATCCTATGAAGGAGTTCCACATATGGTTTTGAAGCTTAGGATGTCCTCTTTCATTTTCTCAAGGTATAATTTTCATAGGACTCTTATTTTGGGAAAAAACCTCTCTTGAAGTGGCTACAAAAATGACCAAAACTTGCCATTTTTGGAAACCCAAACTTTCCAAAAATGGTAAGTTTTAGTTTTCTTGATTTTTTTTCATTCTTTCTTGATTCAAATTGGTCCCTAAGAGCCTTGTGACCATAATTTCATGATTTTGATCCCAAAAATTCAAGAGCTGACATTTTACTCATCCTGGTTGACTTTTCTCCAATTTTCTGATTTTCAATCAACTGAACAATTGAGGGCCTTCCAAAACGAGTCCAATGGTGAAATTTGAACCATAGGTACTTGACATTATGTAGAGAACCATGAAACCATGCTTGGACCAAAGTCTCATTAATAAGCCCAGTTCATTAGAAACCCTCATCTGACTCCTTTTTGTTGGGAAATGTTGCACTACTTGCCTCCCTTAATCAAAGCACCTATGTATAGGACTTGTGGCTTCAAGTGAATACTTGTGGGATGTTGTGGACCATTTGCACAAGGTTGAGAAGCTTTGTGGCCCTTTGATTTCCTTTGTATAGCCTTTAGTTGCCTTGTTCGCTGCTCACAAACCTATGCCCCTGCCGTGATGGTTATGATGCAATGTTTTTGATTATTTTATGAATTTATGTATGCAAAGTGATATGCTAAATATGAAAATGAGAGGGCAAATTTTGGGGTGTTATAGCTGCCCCTATTCAATCATTGTAGACTTGAATGGATGATAGCAGTCGCTTTCAGACGTTTGAAGTATGCAGGGATTGAATACTAAAAACAACCAGAAAATTTGCACTCGATGGAAGAGAAAAGGGAAATAAACCCAACCATCTGAACTCTGCTTGGGGAAAACTTTGATGTGAAGAGTAGTGAATCTGTGAATGTTTCGGAATAATGCCGGGAGATTGCTGATTCGCCACGCTACGGGTGGACTTTGCTGGGATATTAATAACATGCCACACAACGGGTGATCTTCTGAATGCTTTGCCACACTACGGGGGTCTCTGCTCGCTACGGGAGACCTTTGATGGACTTTTGCTCACTCTGCGGGGATATTCTGCCACACTGCGGGGCTTTGGAAATCTTTCCACACTACGGGGGCACATTGCTCAGCTACGGGAGACCTTGGGAATTCACCACACTACGGGGGCACATTGCTCGCTACGGGAGTCTATCACTACGGGAAACTTTGATTTCTTGCCACACTACGGGGCACATTGCTCAGCTACGGGAGACTTTAATGTAGCGACTTCGCTGTGGATACATTGCTCATCTACGGGAGATTTATGCTCACTACGGGAGACCTTGCTGTTTTTCCACACTACGGGGGATGTTGCTCGCTACGGGAGACTTTGGCTCACTACGGGAGACTTCTGTTCACTACAGGAGACTTCTGCTTCTTGCCACACCACGGGGGCTGCTGCTCGCTACGGGAGACTTTTGCTCGCTACGGGAGGCTTTTGCTCACTACGGGAGACTTTGATTTCTTGCCACACTACGGGGGCTACTGCTCGCTACGGGAGACTTTGGCTCACTACGGGAGACTTCTGCTCACTACGAGAGACTTCTGCTCACTACGAGAGACTTTGATTTATTGCCACACTACGGGGGCTGCTGCTCGCTACGGGAGACTTCTGCTCACTATGGGAGACTTCAAGAATTCGCCACCCAGAGGATGGACTTTGGCTAATCTGCGGTTGGACTTTGAGAATTTGCCACACTACGGGTGGACATGTGGTAAATTGCCACGCTACGGGTGGACTTTGGATAAATTTCCATGCTACGGGTGGACTTTGAGAATTGCCACGCTACGGGTGGACTTTGAGAATTGCCACGCTGCGGGTGGACCTGTGATAAATTGCCACGCTACGGGTGGACTTTGGATATCAACCTTGGATTTAATACACATGCTGAATTGTATGACATGATGCCCCATGACACTAGGGGATAGGCACAAAGGGAATTCTTGACGCGGAAATAACAAATCTTTGCTGACTCTGTGGGGGATACAGATGATTGTCGATATTTTTGATGGAGAAGAGTTTGGCTAGTCTGTCTCGACTTAATACCTTTGCCAAAAATAAATTGGACTTTAGATTTGAAGACCCTGCTAGGGGATGCCTCAACTGCTGGGGATTGAATCTCACCTCACCGATTTCGCTGGGGAATCAACAACTTTTTGACTTAGCTGGGGGAGAACTCTCTTGTCTACCTGAACTTTACAAACCTCTATGGGGAAGGGAACCGTTCAGCTAAATGCCGGGGATTTCTTGATTCTTGTAAGAAGTGTTTCACTACGGGAAGACGACTCTTGCTAGAGATGATCCTTACTGCTCTGCTGGGGAAGAGAAGGATTTGGTTTGAGATCTGCTGGGAAATAAAATCAGGGAAACCTGCTGAAGAAAATTTTTTGACGACTTTACTGGGGATAACTTCCATGCATCTGTTGGGGATAACAAAATTGAATCGCGTCCTGCTGAGGAGGAAAGATTTCAAATAGTCTCGTGCTAGGGATCATTCGCTTTGATTCGGGCTTTTCCTTAAGAGGATTTTACAAAAGACCTGATGTCTTTAAACTCTTCAGGAGTATAATTGCCCCGGTATTCTGAACTTCCGATTATCTATCTTCGGGAAAGAATGAATCCTCGTGCGATTGGGTGGCTTGCCCCAGTAAGAATCTTTGGTCAATTGCTTTGGGAGAGATCTGAATCTCGAGGTAATTGCCCCAGATTGGCTGACTCTTGACATAACTTCCCCAGATTGGTTGGCTCTTACCATGAATGGTTGGGAACGTCCTTACTCAATGGCGTTTTCTCGGAAAAGTGCACTTTGACGTGACTGTCTTTCAGAAGTTTTAGACTTCTCAACTTGGCAAGCTTAATCTTCTCGACTGAATTTCCGCTTGTGAGCTTTTTATGATGCCAAACAGATGTATGCAAGCAGAAAAATGTTTATTTTGAGAATGGAAATTCTAATGCAATACACATGTTAATCTTGAAGTTTTGAAAAAGTGTCGCAAACCTTTGTGAACAAATCACTGGTTAACATACGACATTATTTGTGAATGAAATTATGTACATGCAATACCAACAAGGTCTTTTAGCACAACTCATAGGAGTCAGGAGCGCAGTCTTGTGGTAGTACGCTCTCAAATTAACCCTATTTCAGTTAGGACTTTTAAGGGTTGTATCGTGGCTTGGTTCACGGTTATAGAAACAAAGGATACATGCTCGAAATTTATTTGTGCCCACCCACTCTTCGTGATGTTCTCCATTCCTACATTCAGCTAGTTTTCGCAAGCATTCACCTTTCATAAGGGTTTCGTGTTGATTGAGGAACCATTGCTGCTATCAGTTCAAGCACCAATCAGGTTGTCGTTGGGAGTCATTCACCCCTTTGTCTTTCGTGTCTGTGCCACATGGCTTTGTTCTTGCTTAAGGATCTTTCTCGTGTAATCCTTTTTGCATTTTCGCTTTTGCATTATTTTGCTTACCCTAACTTTTGCCTGGACTGATTCTTGTGAATCTTTGATTGTGCAGTCTAGCGGGATGCCCTAATTTTTGCCTAAGTCGCTTGTTTTCAAGTTTCGACTTAGCGAGCTTTTTTCTTTTATTTTTATTTTTGTATTTTGAACAAGTCGCGTGACATTGTTTGTCTTGATTGCTTTGCGAGGGTTGTGACTTCCTCAATCTTTGGTCGATGAAGGATAACCATTGTGGTTTTCAGTCTTTGGACCTTTTGACTTGGATAACCATTGTGGTTTCGGGTCTTTGGACCTCTTGATTAGCATAGTAGAATGCAATGGATCTTCAAATACACTCCTTTATGAAAGCCTGAATGCTTGGTCCGACTAGCTGACATCTACCCTGCCCCTGGGTTACATGTGAGGGTTTTTCATGCGAGAAGAAACTCCTACTTCAAGGCTCAAGGGGGTTAGCAAGGGTCTATCTCCCTTATATCTCCAGTGTTTATGGATTTGAAACAAAGCCTGTACATCATCAACAGGGTCTTATTCGAGAGCACACAATTAGAGATTTTTGCGTTTTTTGTTTCGTCATTCTCCATCATAGAGTTTGAGCATGACAATTGGTATTGCAATGTAAACATGCAGAATTAAATTGACAAATGAATTACTTCAAGAAAAACATGTGATTTTTATTATTGATAACATTCAAAAGCAAACAAATTTCATACATGTATACAAATGTTTAGCAAATAAAAGAACTACAAATGGAAATGCAGTAAAGAAGCTGAATATTGTCGTCGTTGAGGAGGCTTGACTCCGTCTGGACCTGTCAGTCTTGGATACTATCAGTGATCAATAGCTCTTTCACAGACTTGTAATCCTCAATTTGCAGTTGCATGCCCAACCATGGCAGTCATACTTCTTCTTCTAGCTACTCTGACTCTGACAAGAGACATCTGAAGGGAAAAGTGAAGCTGGGGAGTAAAGTTGCCCCATAAGGTTGCTCGGAAAGATCTGGCGATCTTCTGCCTACATATCTCCATTGACCAATGACCAATGAAGAATCAGAGCGACGTAGTTCCACTCAATAGGGATGAAAGTACATTGAAGAAAAAAAACAGTTGCCATTGCTGAGAGTATCTGGATACTGATGGTTTTATTTGCTTCCTGAAGATTCCAGCTTAACGTGGCCCATCTGGTAAAATAATCGTGACACCGGTTCCGTTGTGATTAGGCATTGGATTCTGGAGTACATTTGGGAGAGGAGCAAAATTGATCGCCTTGGAGTCAACTAGGTCATGTACCTTGTTCTGAAAAGCCCAACATTCTCAATACTGTGCCCCTGGGCACCTGAATGGAACTCGCACCTGGCATTAGCATCAAAATTCGGAGGTAGATTGTCAGGAGCAGGAGGTATCATGGTACGAAGCTCGACCAGGTTCAACTTTAGCAGCTCTGGGAGCAATACAGCATATGGGCATGGGACGGGATCAAGTCTGCGGTTTCTCGCTCTTGTTCTTTCTTGATTTGGTCTCTGTACCTGGTATTGCTGACCTTGAGGTTGTGGTTGAGCCTGAGGAGTAATAGTCACAGCAGCTGTTTAGTAGTAACCTTGAGAACGACCTCTATCTCGGCTCCTATACACGGCATTGGTCTCACCTTCTCTTCGCCTTTGGCCATTGCCAAAAGGTTTCTTCACACCAGATGAACTAGCACTGCTTGCATCTTGAATCTTTCCCAACTTCAGAAAATTCTCTATACTTTCTCCAGCGATGACAATATCAGAAAAACCAATGGACGGGCATGCGGCTAGACGATCCAAGTAAACACCTTGCAAGGTGCCCATAAACATGTCGGCCATTTCCCGATCCAGCAACGGGGGTTGAACCTGTGCGGCCAGCTCACACCACCTCTGGGCATACTGCTTAAAATTTTCCTTGGATCCTTGAGACAAGTTCTGCAACTGGGTGCGGTTTGGAGCCATACCAATATTGTATTGATATTGCTTGAGAAAAGCTTCAGCTAAATCTTTCCAGCATCGGATAGAGACCCTGCTTAGTTTCATGTACCAGCTCAATGAAGCTCCAGATAGACTATCTTGGAAGAAGTGCATCCAAAGTTTCTCGTCATCAGTGTGGGCCGAGATTTTTCCGAAGTATGCATGGATGTGAGTTCTAGGGCACGTGCTGCCGTTGTACTTGTCAAATGATGGCACCTTGAACTTAGGAGGGATTCTGACTCCTGGCACTAACCCTAGATTGGTTACATCGATGCCCAGGGAGTTTTGACATTCCATGGCCTTAATCTTCTTCGCCATCTCTTCATACCTTCGATTGTTGACCTCATTCATATTACCCACATCAGCATCCAGTAGAGTGAACTGGTCTTCCTGAGTGTCTTCATTACGGGCCGCGGCCCCATTTAGATTTGGCCCTCCGTCACGGGCAGCGTTAGGATCCATATTCTCAGTCGGTGTTCCAGCATTAGCATTCCCACGGGGCTGCTCAACCATCAACCTGAGACGCTCTTGATTCTGAGCAATGCCGGTCATCATGTCCATGAACTGATCTATCCTCTGTCGGAGCTCATTGAGATCAGTCTGCATTCGTTCAGCCATTCTCACTCGGTTTCTTTTTGTTGGATACCGATGAACGTATTGACCAGCTATATTGCCTGAAGTTGAATAAGTTAGGAAGTCCGAATGACCTGTAAAAATGCAAAATATGCAAATCATGCAGTAAATGCGTATGATAGGTTGATGAGGATGCGACATGCGATCCTGCAAATGAGTAAGCATGTGTTAGTGATGCAGGCGTGCAGAGGATGTTATGCAATGCACTGGTGTGTGATCAAAGGTCTGGCGATCACTGGTCTGACATTGATGTCGAGAAGACAATCATGTGCTCGTGAAGAGTCGTAATAACAGTACCACCGAAATCCCGGATTTCAAAACCAAAGGACCATGTGCTGGCAAAGTGGGGTATGTTGGAAGTTTTAGGGTTCCTGCAAACCTGTAAACCCCTCCCATCTCACGGGTATGCTATACCGAGTCAACATTAAGGATTCTCAAATCCAGATAGCAATAATACGTTCACCATTTCCGAGAAATGGCTCATGACCCCATCAGGGAATCGGTTTGGCATTATGTACTAACCAGGGAGGTCTCAGCTGAGTACGGGGAAAACAAGCATCCCTCATAAGTCCCCAACTTCAAGCACTGAATCGAGAAACAATAGTACATTCATCCCGAAGGGTACAATACTATCGTCATACGAACAGTTTGCCTTGACTGGGTTCCTATGAGAGAACCAGGCCATCCTATACGAGTTCCCAGTGGGCCCTCGAATGCGAGTGGGTTTGCCAACAAATGTGGTCTGCCACTGTCATCGCTGGAGAGGGTTGTTTCTACTAAGGTTCTCAATGATCGGTCCCTTGACTGCACATAACTATCAAGGTAGCGTATTGCCCCAGAAAGATTCCGGAATCAATACATTCCCGAGAAGGTCGCAAGTCAAGGTGTGGAACTCACTACTACCAACATAGCAAGATGCCATGAAACCAAAGTGGAACCACTCTAAGTCCTAGGGTGCACTCGAGCCCCGGTTACGAGCTCATCTCACAGTAACCCCATCCCACAGAAAAAATGAAACCAGCAGAGCCAGACAATGATAATGATGCATGATAAATACTGAAAGCAGTAAATAAATACGGTAAAGTAAAGCTGTAAAGTAAAACTGTAAATGAAAACAGTAAAGCTAAACTAAAGCACGCAGCAGCAAACAGATGAACACCGAAAGAAACAAAAACAGACAAGCGCTAGGATTGACTCTACAAGGGAAACCAGAGATTCTGGGTTCGGTCCCCAGCAGAGTCGCCAGCTGTCGCTCCCGGGATTTTCATCCTAGTACAAACGCGAAAGTGGCGTGGAAGAGGTTAGATTCTCCAGCCAGACATTTTTATCCCAAAGGAATGGGAAAGGTAATGTTGCACAAACCTGAGGAAGAAGGAAAGGACGAGGCCTTGCGAACCAAAGATCTGGGTTCGGGAGTCGGTTACGACCTGGGAAGGTATTAGCACCCCAGATCGTCCTCCGTACCCGACGGGATCCACGCTTGCTTATTTTGTTTCAAAGGGTGAGAAAATAAAGATGCTGCTGAATAAAACTGCTGACTGGAATGGGAATGAGAAAGGAACTGGAAAAGAGAAAGAACTGAAGAGGGAAAATGTAGGGAAAATAAAGAATGTGCTCGAATGGGCCCTACCCCACTACCTACGTACCTCATCGGGATAATGAGGATCAGAGTCGACGTAGTTCTCCTAACTAAGGCTGAAACTCGTTTGTATTTTTTTAGCTGACGTTGCCATAGCTCTAGCTCAGGTGTTACCGGCTCTGACTCGAGGGTGTTTACCGTATCGCTGTTTGAACTGTCGAGGCAAGTTGTATTCGTCCGTAAAGAGTATGAGGTGAGAAGAGAAGACGCGATGTCTTGGTTCATTTTCTTTTATGAGAAGTGTTTTGGAGTTTATTGTTTGTGAACATTCTCATACTAAGACTTATCCATCGTGGTAGGGACTTACACCTCGCCCCGAAACAGGACGTGTATAAGAACTCCGCAACAAAGTCTCGTGTCGTATGAGAATGTTTAACCTTTATTAGGTGCGTTTTATTGTTTGTCTTTATGGGATGAGAAAGAGACTCAAATCGAAAAAGGAAAAAAAACTAAGGGGGACTAAGACCAACCCTAAGTTGTTTATTCAATATCAAGGAGATCCTAAAGGTTAGTGAGGTTTCTAATCCTAAGGAGGAGAGGAAAGAGGAAGAGAAAAGGAAGAAGAACACAACTTACTTCCTAATGAAGTTAAGTTGGTTCCAAAAGGGGAAAACCTAACAAGCACAAACATTATGTAAGGCAAAATGGTGCAAATTAAATGCATTAGAAATACCAAAGAGGATAGGGTTTTTAGACATACCTTGCCCTCCCTACAAAAAAAAGGTTAGCATGGTAAACATGATAAAAATAAGGCAAACAAAATTACCTAATTAATTCCTAAGGGAACTAGGACCTAAACTAGACTCAATCTATAGTTTAAAGTACCTAAAGCTAATGCAATGCAAAATTCAGCAACTTATTTACAACACTTAATGCACAAACAGCTATGAAAATAAAGCATAACACAAACAGCATACTACAACTATCATGCAACATGAAAAAGTAGGTGTAAAAGGTCAAATACAACATGCACTATAAACAAACAGCACACATTTTACAACACCTATATGCAACAACAGCTATGAAATGCAAAAATCCAGAATTGATTATTTTCATATTTTAATGCACAAACTCAATGAATAATGCACTAGATCCATCATGAACATACATTTGAACATGGATCATCATATAAAAATGCAAGAACATGAATATTTTGAAGATTATGCAAGAATGCATCACATGGTTGATTATGCGACAACTAATGCAAAAGTATGGTACATGAACATGGTATATGCACATGATGATTATTGATTATGAACATGCAACATGATAGCTCTACAAACATGCTAAACTCAATGCAAAATTCAGAATTGAATTGATATGGATGATGTGATCAAATATGCAACAAAATGCAACCAAATGCACATATATATGATTATGCAACATACATCAACATAATGGAATGCAAAAAAATGATTTGATGTAATGCAAACATGTAAAAACAGAATGCAACATGATTATTATATGCCTAATGATGCATGAACATGGCAACAAAAAGCAAGAACTCAAGCTATGTTAAAAGAAGCACAAAAATGCCTAATACGCGACATGAACGGAATCGTGTCGAAACGACTCGAAATGGGGGAATTAGCTACTGGAAATGGACCTAAAAATTCCCTAAAATCAGTACCTAAACATGTATGGGGGGTGATAGGCATGAAGAATTAAGACTAAGCTATCAAATAAGCTAAAATCTAAATTCCTACGACGAGAACCGTTTTTCCTATTTACAAGGGATTCTTTACACCTACTAGGACCTAGATTATACTACAAATCTAATTCCTAATAATCCAACTGCAAATTGCAAGCAAGAAAGCAACGAAAACGAAAATGAACGGTACAACGCAAACATAATCGAAAATCATGCGGAGAATGCCGCTAAGGCGAGATGAAGAGGATAAATTAAGGCATAATGGTTAAATCACCAACCTACGAAATGGAGGAGTGTTTCGGTAATTGTTGCAATGAATCGGAGTGCGAATGGAGAAGAAAATCGGAGAATCCGCGAATGCAAAATAAATTTGATTCGGTCTTGAAGCTTCTCGATTGATCACTTCCGATAAGTCGCAATCTCCACCAAAAACCAATAGCTTCTTATTCCACAATGCTCGATTCAATGGAGGATGGAGGCTAAGCTTTAAGACCTTCAAGTTTCAATGTGAAACTTGAAGAACTTTTGTTGAAAAGCTATGGTGAAAATGGTGGAAAAGTGGGAGAGAAAGTGATGAATTTGAGATTGTGAAAATGGTGATTGAGTGAAGAATGAGGGAGAGAGTGATTTGTGGTGATTCTTGTTGATTACCCTTAGCTTTGGGAGGAAAATGAGTTTATATAATGCATTGGTTTGGCATGAGGTTTGGGTTTGGAGGTAGCTTAGGAGTTAGCTTAGGTTAGGAGTTAGTTGGGATTCTAGAGAATTCTAGAACTCCTTGGAAGGTTGTAGAAAACTCTAGAATGTGGTAGAAGATGGTGAGCTGGCTCTTCTAGAACTTTCTTTAGTTGGGATCAATCCAATGCATCAAACACCATGAAGCTTATGATGGAGATTAGTGAAGTGAAACACAAGCTTAGTTATTCAAGGACTGCATCTTGAGTTTGCTCTCTTGATTATGGAATGCGAAATAATTAGAATGGACCTGCATATATTCAATGATAACTTGCTGATGTAACAAGGATCAATGGAAAAATTCAGCTTGAAACCAATGAATCTAGTGTACGCTAGCTCATGAACATTTGTGGTGAAGACCACTTTGATGTAGCAACAATGGTGAAGCTTGAATTGAGGCCAAAGTGAAGCTAAATGAGCTATAGAATGTGTACCAATCATTTCCACGTTCAACCCCAAAGATAGCATAGCATTCCCCCTTGTTTTGCATCAAAAACAACAGCAAATGGCAAAAAAACAGCATCATGAATCGATTCATAAGGTTATGCATTGATACATACTGAAGAAAAAGCTAATTTCAGCAAAAAAACACATTATGAATCGATTCATACACAGATGTATCGATTCATAACAGTTTTTTAACTGTTATGAATCGATTCATAACACGGATGCATCGATTCATCCTGCTGTATTGCCTTGTTTTTTGCCCAAACTTTGAACGGCCATATCTTTCTCAATTTTGATCCTATGAAGGAGTTCCACATATGGTTTTGAAGCTTAGGATGTCCTCTTTCATTTTCTCAAGGTATAATTTTCATAGGACTCTTATTTTG
The DNA here is from genome assembly GCA_963966055.1 of Lathyrus aphaca. Classification (NCBI taxonomy): domain Eukaryota; kingdom Viridiplantae; phylum Streptophyta; class Magnoliopsida; order Fabales; family Fabaceae; genus Lathyrus; species Lathyrus aphaca. The sequence goes on along the minus strand of OZ014519.1, from coordinate 391,579,242 downwards.
GGAAAAAACCTCTCTTGAAGTGGCTACAAAAATGACCAAAACTTGCCATTTTTGGAAACCCAAACTTTCCAAAAATGGTAAGTTTTAGTTTTCTTGATTTTTTTTCATTCTTTCTTGATTCAAATTGGTCCCTAAGAGCCTTGTGACCATAATTTCATGATTTTGATCCCAAAAATTCAAGAGCTGACATTTTACTCATCCTGGTTGACTTTTCTCCAATTTTCTGATTTTCAATCAACTGAACAATTGAGGGCCTTCCAAAACGAGTCTAATGGTGAAATTTGAACCATAGGTACTTGACATTATGTAGAGAACCATGAAACCATGTTTGGAACAAAGTCTCATTGATAAGCCTAGTTCATTAGAAACCCTCATCTGACTCCTTTTTGCTGGGAAATGTTGCACTGCTTGCCTCCCTTGATCAAAGCACCTATGTATAGGACTTGTGGCTTCAAGTGAATACTTGTGGGATGTTGTGGACCATTTGCACAAGGTTGAGAAGCTTTGTGGCCCTTTGATTGCCTTTGTATAGCCTTTAGTTGCCTTGTTCGCTGCTCACAAACCTATGCCCATGCCGTGATGGTTATGATGCAATGTTTTTGATTATTTTATGAATTTATGTATGCAAAGTGATATGCTAAATATGAAAATGATAGGGAAAATTTTGGGGTGTTATACTTGGAAAGTACGTCAGCTCGGGTATTATTCTCTCGCGGGACGTGTTTGACCTCCACGCTTGTGTATCGTTTTAGTTCGCCTTTTACAAGGGCCAGGTATTCGGCCATGTAATCGTTTTTAGCCTGGAAATCTCCTCGGACTTGGATAGCGACCAGCTTGGAATCCGTGCAAATTATGATCTCTTTCGCTTCCAGGTCGGTCGCGAGCCGTATGCCTGCTAGGAAGGCTTCGTATTCCGCCTGGTTGTTGGAGGTGGGGAAGGATAAAAGTTAAGGATACTTCAATGATGTTTCCTTCGTTGTTTTCTAAGATAACCCCAGCTCCGCTACCCGCCGGGTCAGACGCTCCGTCCACGAAGATAGTCCATTTGGATGGGGATTTCGGCTCTTGCTCGGTGAAAGTGAGTTCTGCCACAAAGTCGGCCAGAGCTTGAGCTTTGAGAGCTTTTATCCCCACGAATTTGATGTCGAATTCGAACAGTTCTAACGACCATTTTAGCATTTGCCCCGCCATATCTGGTCGGTCGAGCAATTGTCTTATGGGTTGGTTTGTTCTTACGATGATGGTGAGGGCCAAGAAATAATGTCGTAGCCTTCTGGCTGAAAAAAGGAGGGCCAGGGCCACCTTATCTACCTGGAGGTATCGAATTTCAGGGCCATGGAGTGCCTTGCTCGTAAAATAGACAGGTTTCTGTCCCTCGGGTAGGTCGCGTATGAGGACCGCGCTTACGGCTTCGTTTTCTACGGCGAGATAGAGGTAAAGTGTTTCCCCTTCTTCAGGCCTGGACAAAATTGGGGGCTCAGATAATGCCTTCTTCAAGTGGGACAAGGCTAGATCGCACTCCTCCATCCATTCAAAAGTAGCCTCTTTGCGGAGGAGCTTGTAAAAGGGGAGGGTGTGTTGAGCGGACTTTTCCACAAATCGAGCGAGGGAAGTGAGGACCCCGTTCAGTGATTGTATGGATTTTTTAGAATTAGGGGTTGGAAGTTCTGCGAACGCCTGACATTTGTCGGGATTGGCTTTGATGCCTCGCTCGGTTAGATAGAATCTGAGGAACTTCCCTGCTCGGACCCCAAATGTGCACTTCTCGGGATTGAAACGCATTTTGCACTTCTGTGCCTGATTGAACACTTTTCATAAGTGGTACTCGTGGTCCGTCTCTTGTTGAGATTTGACGATCATGTCGTCCATATACACTTCGAGCATGTCTCCGATTTCTGTCCGGAATACATTATTCATCATGCGCTGATATGTCGCGCCTGCATTTTTTAGACCGAAAGGCATAACGTTATAATAGTAGTTGCCCGATTCGGTCATGAAGGCCGTGTATTTTTTGTCGGACACGGCCATGGGTATTTGATTATATCCTGAGTAGGCGTCCATGAAGGACAATAGCTTGAAGCCGGACGAATTGTCGACCAATTTATCGATGTTAGGCAAAGGGTATGCGTCTTTCGGGCATGCCCGGTTAAGATCAGTATAATCAACACACATTCTCCACTTTCCATTAGATTTCTTGACAAGTACAACATTTGAGAGCCAGATTGTGTACTTGGCCTCAGTTACAAATTTTGCCTCTAGGAGGTCTTTAATAGCAGATTCAGCCGCTTCAGTTTTTTCGTTCGACTGCTTCCTCCTACGCTGGGCGACCGCTTTGTGTGTTGGGTCGATGGAGAGGTGATGGCAGGCTGTCTCGGGGTCAAGTCCTGGCATCTCTGCGGCGCTCCAAGCGAATAGATCAGCGTTTCCTTTGAGGCAAGCTTCTAACTTTCGTTTTGCCAAGTCGGGCATATGTGCTCCGATCTTAACGCACCGGGTCGGGTCATCTCCCAAAGGGATCAGCTCGAACTCTCCGTCTGGAATTGGCCGAGATAGTGAAACAATCAGCTTTTGAATGCCCTCGTTGTCGTCTGAGAACCTGCAGTCCATATCGATCGAGTCTACCTAAGGAAAGGCCCTGGATGTTTGTTGAGCATCTGGTGAAGTCAATGTTGAAGGACTTGGTTGGTAAGATATTGAGCTAAGACCTTTAGATGCCGCTTCGAAACATCGGCGAGCAGCATCGACGTCCCCGTGCAGTGTAGCAACCTTGCCCTAAGTAGTATAATACTTCATCTTAAGGTGGACGGTGGATGGAATAGCGATCAGCTCGGCTAGTGTCGGTCGTCCCAGAATGCACTGGTATAGCGACGGGAAATCCACGACTAGGAACTGGACTCGGACCGTTCTGGCTGTATCGGCTGCTCCAAAGGTGACAAACAGATCGACGTAGCCCCATGGTCGGGAGACCGTTCCGTTGAAACCTTGCAAGTCTGACCCGACGTACGGAGTCAGGTGTGTTTCATTTAACTGGAGTGTTGAAAACAACTTGGAGTACATAATGTCATAGGAGCTGCCTTGGTCCACCAAGATTCTTCTCACATCAAAATTCACCATTCGCGCCCGGATAAGTAGCGGGATGCTGGCGTTTGGTGCCCCTCCTAAGAGTTCCTCCCGGTAGAAGGCAAGGGGTACCGAGCCTTCTCTTGGTGGGTCCAGGGTTGCATTCTGTGCGGGCCCCTTCGCAATCAGCTGGTCAAATTTTTTCTTTACGGATCCGACCGTGATTTTGTTGAAATCTCCCCCTGAGATGACCATTGCAGATGGAAAGGTTTCCCATGGGCTATGGGATGAAAGTTACCCTGGACTCCCTGTGTGATCGGGTAGGAAGAAATCCTCCGGGCGATAGATGCTCAGGGCGACCTGCATGTTTGCATCCGCAGGAACGGGTACAACCTCCTTGATCTTTTGAGTCTCCTGTGCTTCTTGTCGAGGAGTGTCCCTGGATTTGGTGAATTGTTTAAGGGGCCCGTCCTTAATAAGTATTTTGATTGCATCCTTGATATGGATGCAGTCTTCGGTATTGTGGCCATGACTTTTGTGGAATCTGCAATATTTTGTTTTGTCCATGCCTGGTTTGCTAGGTTGCTGCTTCGGAAAGCGTACCCATGCTTTCCTGAATTCTGAGTTGGCACATTCGGACAAGATTTTCTCCCTAGAGACCAGGAGTGGAGTATATTAGTGAAATCGGCCGACGTGTCCTCTGTGCTCCCGCGGTTCACGGGAGCAGTCATCCTTTCTTTTGTCTCCTCCCCGATGAGATGTCAAGGGTTCATCGACTCGGTGGGGCTTCGCATCCTCGTGAAGTCGAGCGTCTCGAATGGAGCTGGCTGCATGCGTTTCCTCATACTGGATATAAGCTTGGGCTTTCAGCAAGAATGCGTCAAGGGTGGCAGGGGTCTCAATGCCGACTGCCCGGTGAAAATCTGTTGATGGGCGCAGTCCCTGTTCCAACAGATACTTATTCATGTCGTCGGTTGTGGACACCTGGACTACTTCTTTGTTGAACCTTTCGATGTAGGTTCGTAAAGGTTCATCCTTCCCTTGGATGATCGCTTCGAGCGAAGCTTCCGTCTTCGGGTGTCGCCTTGAGGTGGTGAAGTGCCTGGAAAACGTGCGTCTGAGCTGTTTCCAGGAAGTGATGGACTCTGCTTCGAGGCTTTTGTACCACGTTATCGCTCTTTTCCCCAGTGTTGTAGGAAAGAGGCGACATTTGATCGCTCCTCGTACTCCTCGATAGTCGAGCAACACATCAATATTCTCGATATGCTCATCCGGGTCTGTGGTCCCATCAAATGAGCCTAGTGGGGGAGGTTTTTCTAGACCTCTTGGAAGTTCAGCTGCCATGATTTCTGACGAGAGGGGGCCCCGGGTGTCCTCGTCGTCGCTGGAGTTGAACGAAGGGGACCTGGGTGCGCGCTTCTTTACTCGCCGAGGCGATGCAGATCTTGATTTGCTCCTTCTTAATTTTCTTGGAGGGGAAGATCGCGAAGGAGACTGGCAAGGTCGTTTGTCCCCAGTAGATTCCTCAATGCGTCCCTTCCTTTTTCTCTTGGGAGGAGAGGGACTACGCCTCCTCTGGTGTCTCGCGGGAGACCGGGGTCGACAATTATTTTCTTCGAGACAGGAAATTTTCTCGCCATGGGCGAGGAGCAGCAAATTTGTCTGATTCAATATTTCGGCCAGTGCGGCGAAGTCAGATCCTGAAGGAGTCGGGGGAAAGGGGACTTCCGGGTGACTCTCTAGAGGTTGGTCGCGGTCGGGAGAAGAAGAGGTCGTCTTCCCATCTGGGTGATCTTGCACGGTTTCTTCGTGCGGAGGATGATGAATGTTGCTCTCACGTTGCGTGAGGATCATGCCGTCGTTCGATCGGTTGTCCGGATTATCTCGAGCAGCCATGGATCTTGGTAAAACTTTGGTTCTTTGAAGATTTTGAGAGAGAAGAACGGGGAAATCAGTTTCCCACAGATGACGCCACCTGATCGTACCTAGAGATCAGGATCCAATACGGCTGGCCTCGAGCGTTGTTGAAGGAAGGTTGATGAAGAGAGGAGGGGGGTGTACCTGCAAGGTACTCCGATGCGGAAGTAAGACACTGAGCAAAGAGTGAGCAAGTACAAGAATTAAGGTCAGAGAATTGAATACCTGACCCTCCCAAATGAGAGGGTTTATATACTAGGCTAAGTGGAAGATTATTGGTCCGCACCGTTGGGCGCAGATCGTGGAACCCGTAAAGATAGGTAACGGTCAAAACTAGCCGTTGGAAGACTTCGTCTTGGTCGGTATAACTTTTGGTCGGCAGAGATCATGATTCTCAACATTAATCGACGTCGAGCGTTCTGCAGAGCCGGTTTGCCTGGCCCAATTCTGGGAATTGGGCCTGGCCAGAACACCTAGGTAGAGACACTAGGTAAGGAGTCGGTTAAGCGGGAGGAAGGTGTTAGGCACCTCTCACTTCTATTATACCTAATAGGGTCCTCTTAGGCTTTTCGGGATAAGTTATTTGTATTAATCTCATGTTTATAAATTCCAAGAAAATTCCAAATAAATAAATCAAAAAACTCTAATTTTTATCCCTTATTGTACTCGCTAGGGTTTTATAACCCTATTCATATGTACCCTCAATTTGAAGGATCATAGTGATCGTAGTTCCACTCCCCTATCCCCTAATTTTAATCCTTTATTTATGCCCTCAGAATTTTGAGCTCTATCCCATTATATCCCTAATTCATCCCTTAAATACCCCTTATGTCAAGAAAATTTTCCTTTAAATACCTTATAATATAAGATAAACATTAACCCCAATAAATAAATAAATTTAATTTATTTTTCATAATAGTGATAGTTTCCCTTAATAAATAAACCATTAATTGAAAAACTCAAAATTTAAATATAAACCCATGTTTAAAAAATATTATTAATCCCTTTTTAAATTGAAAACAAATGTAACCAAAATAAAAATAATAATATAACCCATGTTTTAAGTCCCCAAATATATAATCTAAAATATATATCCCAAAAAATAAGTAGTGAAATAAACCCTATTTTTTTTTTTAAATGTTAGAATGAAATTCATGAAATTTATCTCCATTTATTTTTTGAAATTATTAATACCTTACATTCATATTATTATCCCTATTAATTTAATTTAATCAAAACCTAATCTTAAATCCCTAAATATTAAATAAAATCAAATTTTAATTAATTTATATATCCTTAACCCTAAGTAAATTAATTGTAATTACCTAGAATTATCCCAATGACAAATTAATGATAAAATCTAAAAATAATTTAAAAAACCTAACAGCGAGAGACAGAAAACCGCCCTCCCCCATTTTATCGATACAAGAATTTTCCATTTTTTAATTAATAAAATAAAATAAATAAATATCATTTGATATAAGTGGAAGTGAATCAATCTTGTTTTCATTTCTTCACACTCAGTCTGCACTAAAAGAAAAAGAGAAAGAAACCCGGATCTTCATATATCTCACCCTTCATTTCATACTTCCAAACAACAACCCAATATTCCCAACGACATAAATCAAATCCACCCATAATATTTGTGTATTATAATTTTATCAATTAAGCCATCTTAATTAATAATTTATGCAATTTTCATTAGCGTCTTTCGTATTTTAGCTTATCACTAAAATAATAATTTACTCATGGATATACACTTTAAACAATTTAGAGAAAAACTTGTGCATAATAAATAGTAAAAAAATTAAAATTTTTGAAAAAAAACAAATAACAAACCTTCGTTCATTTGTATCTTCTACAAATATTTATAATTA